>JADLZK010010663.1:0-111529 GCA_015847255.1 Hyparrhenia diplandra | reverse complement strand
AAATTACCCGATCTATTTTTCATTGGACAGGTTTTGAACTAATGAGCTAACTTCTTATGCGAGGAGCGGCCGGTGCCGCTCATTGAAGCGTGGTGCCGCTTGGAGCGGCGGTGCCGCTAGGGTCGGCGGCGGTGCCGCTCGGTGATCCGACGGTGTTTTGAGTTGATTTTTGAAACAGGCCTATTCACCCCCCTCTAGGCGTCCAAATGATTCTACGACATGCGACTAAGAAGTCAAATCGGGTTTGATTTCTCGTCATAAGATCGAGTGAAAGTACCAAAAGTCTCTTTTAACGTGGGAGATAAGATATGCTTGGAATTTCAAGATGTCAAGGAACAAAAAGGGGTCGACAGGTGACTAAGTAGTCAAATCCGGTTTGATTTCTATCATAAGATCGGTGAAAGTACCAAAGGTCTCTTTTTAGCGCGGGAGATATGCTTGGACGATATAGGAGGGGGCAATTTGGTTTGGAAGATACTCCCTCCATCCCAAATTGTAAGTCGTTTGACTTTTTTGACAATAAGTTTGACCACTGCTTATTCAAAAATTTGTGCAAAATATCACTTTTTTTTGCCGGGGCTTTTCTTTATTAATAAAAGTTCTTAAAGAATGACTTGAATTTGACTATATTTACGCAATTTTTTTGAATAAGACGAATGGTCAAATTTGAAGCCAAAAAAAGTCAAACGACTTACAATTTGGGATGGAGGGAGTATATTTTGGTCCTACGAGATGGTGTTCTCACATAGGTCATGAAAAAGGGACAATGACTGTAAAAATTATATCCTTAGGTTACAAAACAACGTTGCACAATTTAAACGTAGAAATGTAGTTTCTTCTATTGCCTATACATGTAATAATCTAATATCTAATATTCCTATATATGAATAAAACCCACTCTCTTGACATGTGAAGGGTCTACCTCACACTATCAACCCCACTATCTATTTCTCTAGACATGCAAAGTGTCCACCTCATCACTCCACTATCATTTGCAATTAAAGTTCACTAGCACAAGAAATATAATATGCAAGTTAGCAAGACACATCATGGATGCTACATTTATATCCCTACTTTTACACCCGCGGCAATGCGTAAAAAAAACCCCCTAGTAATTGTTATAAAAGAATCCAATGAACCGCAAACTTTTATGTACCATACAACGTTCTTGCTTTCCTTGTTTTCAAATGAGTGAAATGCACTGTGGGTACATGAACTTGCAACGTTATGTCAAATAGGCCCATGAACTTACAAACCCAGCCATCTAGCCCCTCGAACTTGCGAAACCGTTCACCCCAGGTCCAATCCGGGTTTGCATGGTGGTTTTGCATGGGTACTGTAGCAATGCTGATGTCAGCGATGACGTCAACACTCCTTTTTAATTTGCGAAATTGATATCTTTTTATTTAGAGCTCCAAATATACCAAATAATATATCAATTTTGATCGTCTCGACGAGCTCTTTGCAATGGTGTACTCTATTTTGTTATTTGAGATAATTTTATTTTATGTAAAATTAAATATTTCTATAAAATGAGTAGAATATTATTTGCTATATTTAATTTTATATAAAATGAGTGAAATATAAAACGACCGAGGTCGATAGATGCATTCGTTCTACATGTAAAATATAGAAATTCCTCCTACAGATAGTGCGACGTCGTATTCACATGCAAAATATACTCCTAGAGTACTCGGCAAGTGTTCAAAGCCGATCACGCTAGTCGCTCGATCATCGCCACTTTTGCCTTTTTTTTTTTCTATATAATATGTCTGGCTTATTACACCCTCTCTCCACCTCACCTCGTGTGCGTGCGTGTGCGTGTATATATATCGGCGGTGCGAGGGTCGGAGCCGAGCTCGGACACCTAGAGCGCCGCGGCGGCCATGGAGGCAGAGCACCACTCAATCTTTGCTGCTCTTTGTCCAGACGACCGGGAGGGCCCCGACGAGCTCTATGCTAGTTGCAAAAATATCACTCGTTTAAATTTTTAATTTTATAAGAAATAAAATTATCTCAAATAACAAAACGGAGTACACCATTGCAAAGAGCTCGTCGAGACGATCAAAATTGATATTTTATTTGCTATATTTGGAGCTCTAAATAAAAAAATATCAATTTCGCAAAATTAAAAAGAGTCTTGACGTCATCGATGACGTCAACATTGCTATAGTACCCATGCAAAACCACCATGCATTCCATGCAAACCCGGATTGGACCTGGGGTGAACGGGTTCGCAAGTTCGAGGGGCTAGATGGTTGGTTTGCAAGTCCATGGACCTATTTGACACAGCGTTACAAGTTCGGGTACCCACGGTGCATTTCACTCTTTTCAAATTATCTAAGTTAAACTTTTCTAGCTGTGACCTAGTATATAGAAATACCCTCTAACATTTACAATATCAAAATAATTTTTTATCAATTTATCAACTAAAAATTAGGTTTATTAAATTCTCAAAGAAATTTGTTTTGATACTACGTTTATTTGAACTCGAAGAAATTCAAATTCAGAATATTTTGAAAACCCACTGTGGAAACTAGAAAAGTTTGACTAAGATAAAGCTAAACTAAACAATTAAGAATGGGGGGCGTTGAACATAAGAACGTTTGCTATTGCTAAACTTCTACAAAAATAACACACTACTTTTGGCAAATGAAGATCTTATACACCCTAGACTTTTGGTAGAGAGGCGTCTATTTCAATATAGGGCGCATGAGTATAGGGACGGAACCAATGCATTTGCCTTTATATATATAGGAAAATGAAAAATAGAAATCCAAACTTACCATAAACTCCACAGTTGAGGAGTGAGCTAAAAAAAACAGGAGCATAGTAGTGCCAAACACCTGTGGGGCTTGGGACGCACCCAGCTAGCCAATCACACAGTGTAAAACAGATATTGAATCGGATGGAGGTTGTCGTTAAAAGAAAAGAAAAACTGAGGGAAGAGAAACGCCGCAGTGTTTCCTTGGTTACCAAGCGCACAAAACTGAACTGATGAACCAGCAGAAAAACACTGCTTTACACAGAAAAACTACAAACGTGCCGTTCAGCTACAAGCATAGCATGGAGGCTCAGCAGTCAAAACATGACCCTGCTTGCAGAAAACTGGGGCGTTTGGGTTTAGTATCATCAATAGGAACCAAATTTGCACGGCTGCGGCAAACTAGGGAGGTCATTGTCCAGACTTCAGCTAAAGTCTGCGGCGTCTGCCATTGGTCATACAGGATGTGAAATATAAACACAGGAAAATCCTGGGAAATTGCAGACAGCAATGTCACCGCGCAGTGGCGGTGGCCAGCTAACTGTCAGCAGTGCAGCAAACAACCCAAGTTTCATTGCTACTTTGTACAATATGAAGATCAAGCCACGTTTGTCTTCATCAGAGGAAAATCGGATTAGCTGCCTCCGCACCCACTCCATCTCTGTGCTTGAACATTTTCAGCTGCACACAGAGCCTTCCACTTCTTCGGAGGCAATCAGTGTCCCTTGGGATTTGAATTTCATCCCCACCTTCCCGACTTCGCTTCAGTGATTCTGGTGAGCTTGAGTCTAGAGACGAAGAAGATGTGGTCATTGTCAAACGAGACTGGGAGATCTGCCAGGGATCCATGACCTCTTGTTCCTTGAGTGCCTCACCCCCATTTAGTAGAGGAACGGTGCCACCAAACACCATGCCACACTTGCTAGCCTGATAAGGTACCGGGGTGGCTGGGTACAAAAGAGGACTTAAAGGATCTTGAAAGAGTGAAGGTTTCCCTCTTTTCCTTGGGTTCTCTGACTTAACTGGGCCAGTGTAGCCATGAGCCACTCGATCTTTCCTGCTGCTCTGTGGTGGGGAGTAGCTCTCAATCATCGTGCCCACCCGCTCTAGGAAGCTTGCAACCTCTGAAGGAAGCAAGTTTCCCTCAAGATATTGACCAATCACTGGGAAATCATTTTTCAAATCTTCAACCTATAAGTCACAAGCATAAGCACACCAAGGGACAAACTATAGGCAAAAGGTACGGGTATGGATAATTAGCTTTCTATTAATGGCTTACCATCGTAGAAAAATTATGAGAGGTATTTAGACTGCATCCTGCATCATTCTGTCCAGCATTAGACTCATGTAGTGGAAAGGAGTTGATATTGGTTTCCGCAGGAGGGGTGAAACGGCAGCCAACCAATTGATGAAACTCCTCAATCTCACGAGCATACTCAGCCCTCCAGTCTTTCCACTTACTCCAAGTTCTTCTTGCCCACATTGGCACGCCATGGAGGCGTCCTTGTTCCCTGCCAAACTGCCTAGCAAACCTGTCAGGCACATACACCTCCTTTATGTTAAAACTGATTAGCCAAGTCCGAGAGTAGCAGATGTTATCTGCTGCAATGCAATATTCCGGAACAATTGCTGGATTCATGTCCTTGTAAGGGTTCCAATTGACCTGAAAAATTATTGGGATAGTATATGACATAACAGTTGAAAAATTGGCACACATTTATAAGTAGGTAATTTTAGACTTGCCTCAGAAAATTGAAGCTGTTCAAAAACTTTTCTCCACTCCGTGACCTTTTTCCTCTGTCCACGTGTTGCTCCTCCAAAGTTCCACCGACAAGCCCGGGGCAGCAAAGTGCTCTGGTTCTTCTGTTGTGGTTGAGTAATAGGAAGGTACTCATAAATCCAGGACTTGTGGGAATAAGGGGAAAGACCTGATTAGTTAAGCAGATAACACTGTACCATAGATAATCACCTGAACTTATTCAAATAAAGAGCATACCATGAGCAAAGTTGCACTGCCGAGAAACTGCGTTGTGGCATTAGGTGTTACTGCAACAGACAATCCCCTGTACAAATGAGCAAGGGCTGCAGCCCCCCAAGCATACTCACGGATCTTCCTAAAATCTGCCAGCAGTGGTAGATATCTTGGGGATACAAATCCTCTCATGGTATCAGGAAACAAGGTGGAACCAACCAGGTATAGAAGGTAAGCTCGGGTGCTATATGCAATGTCATTGATGGTCGGATTTTCCGGCAGTTGATGGAAGTTCCTATACAACCAAGTCAACCTAATTAAGCCACACAATTGCTCTCCATTTCCAGGGCTCTTTCCTAAATAATGCAAGCACATCCGCTTCACAGCTTCATCACCAATTGGCTCGGCGGTCACCACATGACCAGTCACTGGAATGCCGAGAATATATGAAACATCGCGAAGTGATGGTGCCATCTCAAATCCCATGAAATGTGCAGTATTTGTTTCATTGTTCCATCTTTCACAAAATGATGTAAGCAAAGAACGATCAATGGTAAACCCAGTGGTAAGTGCCAGATGTCCGAGACCACTAGCATTAACAAGCTGCTGCTGCTCATCAGTCAGAACCCATTCTTTTAGCTTTCGAGTCTGCTGGCTTGGAAGCAGAACACCATACCGCTACAAAATTTTCATTATCTCAGTATGCATTTTGTTTAAGATGCCCAAGTAATAAAAGGAACAAGGAACACAGAAGCTACATACTGTCCAAATCTGTGAGCTACCAACTGGCCTTCGGCCATTTGCCTTTTGTTGCTGTGTTATCAAACCCTGGGATGCAAGGTCCATTTTGTCCTGAGAAACAAGACTGCAGGTATAAGATCTAAGATGGCAGCATCAACAGTTTACACATGGAAAAAATGAATAATGGATAAAAATATGCATGGTGTGTATTCATTGTTTTTCTTTTCTTCAATCATCAATCCCCTCGTTCTTTTATTTGTACTCTCTTACAAAATCTAAGAATCTAATACACTGTGATCTTTAAAAAAAATGCACCAGATAGTTTTGCCAGGGGTGAAGCCAGCCACTATGGCTATTGGAGTCTTACATATTACACAATGGGGTCAACAATACTGGTGAGCAGTGATCAATAGTAGTTCTATATAGGATTTGTAGAAATTTACACGGGTCGACCCTGGTGGCAAAGGCTAGCTCCGCCCTGGTTTTGCCCTTAGGAGATCATTAGTATGGAATACACATTGTAACTCCCTTATACAACAAAAAATGGTATGTAATAAATGTAACAACTCCTAACAGAATCGCTATTATTCTAATCACTTATTGTATTCAGGACATGTTTAACCATATAAATATTTTTTTAAAAAAAAACTATTCGTCTTGGAAAAAACTCCACCTTTCTTGTTGACAAGGCATTTACATTATATTAATAATACAGTGGAAGCAGGGTACTAAGACTGGCTACCAGAAACCAGTAGCTCACAAGCTACGACGATAGAGCCATAAGTTGACTCGTACAAAGAAACTCGCTATCACGTGTACAGAGCGATCTAGATAACAAGTATCTCACCCATGAAACAGTCCAAGTGCACAAGGACACACATCAGCCCCAACACACCCAATGCTACGAATCTACCACATACCAACCAAAGCTACAGAAAATAGGCAGATATCACTGCCCAGTAAAGTAAACGCACACAGTGCTTCATGCGGTACATGCACCCTAATTTTGCACAACATCTACGGAACGGGACTAGCCCTACATTCCAACCAAGGCCAGACATCACCACACGAAATACAAGGGAAAACCATAGGGCTTAGGGACGTGAAATCCGTGCACCAATCGGTCGCTCAACCATGAATCACCAACCGAGGAGCGAAACGATAGCCCGGATCTAGGCTTGAGGTCCAGATCAAATCCACCAACGATACGGGGCAAGGACAATGACTACTAGGGGGCAGCGGCGGCAGAGACTGCTCACTCACCGGCGAGGATTCCGAGGGCGCGCCGCGCGCCTTCGCCTTCGCCTCCGGTGGCGCTGGGCGTCTCTAATCCCCTCCCATCTCACTTCCTCGGTGGGACTCGGAGATGGAAGCAACCGTGGGAGAGGAGAGCGGCTGTTGAGAGGTGACAGTGACAGGAGCTCTTCCACTGGCTGCCACGGGCCCCCCGAAACCTAGCTGCTGGTGGAACCCACATTTCAGTGAAATGAAGCCGCTCGAGCCCGACTGATCGGGTCCAGTCCAACCAGGAGGGAGGGGGCACCGTGTCGTGTCGCGTCGTCTCGTCTCGTCGGTCGGGTTCGCTTCGCACGAGCCCGAGTTAAAACCCTAGCCTCCGCGACCCCGTGTTCCCCTTTCCCTTTCCTTACCCGCCGGCCGCCGCGGATCGCTCGCCGGTGAATCAAGCCGGACCTGCGGCAGCGGCTCTGTTGGCGCGCGCGTATCTCCGACTTACCCCGCTCCTGTGTGGGACCTGTTGGGTTCGTGGGTACGCGAAGAGGGAGGGAGGGGCCGCCCGACCCCACGGGCGGCTGAGGATTCGGGCAGGCTTCCTCCGGCAGCTCGTGTTCTCTGGGACGGCAGAGCGGGCACCAGGTTGGTTCTTCTCTCCTTGCCCCATTCGTGAGTGGACCATAGTCCATAGGCGCTGTCGCTGGGTCGATTGACCCTGCCCCTAGGGTTTTGAGGCTTCCATGGGCTTTGCTTCTAGTTGCTGCACGCTTTCCGTCGATTGAATTTAATGATCGGATGATAGGCAGTTAGGCTTAATTGGGGCTTGTAGGATTTGTGGTCGTTGTATGAGACTATGAGGTGGTATGTGCCACAGCCGGCAGGTGGAAATCGGGCTTATCGAGCTAGGTTAACCTGGCTGCATGCTTATGTTCATGTGAATCGCCATGCAACTTAGTTCCTTGAGATGATTGATGTGTGGGTAGTCTCAAATCACAGAAATTGATGTGGGGAAAAAATTTTTTTTTTTTTTTTTATTGTTACCGTTGGTCATCTTCAATGCAAAAGACCATTAGACATGCTTTTGTTTTGCATGGTCCTCCTGCTGGGTAGTTTCACTTATGGTGACTTGGTGTGGTAGTTCCAATGTAATATTGGACCATTGCAATAATATATAAATGCTACTACTATGTGAAACAAAAATGTTTAAACAAGCTATGCATTGTTAGTGTTTGCGATATATAATATAAACTCAAAATTTACCATATGGAACTTAGACTACATGGTATAAACCATACCAACAAAAGAAGGCATGCCAGATAATGAAAAGAGATTGCTTGCTTTCATAGTGCTACTTGATATATAGTGTGTGGCTACTGCATCCAAAAAGGGTGCATAGCATGTGATGCATGCTTTAGAGAAAGCAGCCATCAGCCCTTGAAACATGCCATTTGTGATCCTTAGTTCACATGATCATTGTTCATGGATATCATGGTGTTAGAGCTTATTTCAAGCTGGAAAACCTGTTTTGAAATAAGAATGCTAATATGTTTCCCCTTTGGAGGATAAGGTGTTCTTGTTTGGAGTTCAGGTATGGGAATTCTTTCTTGATAAAAATGTTTAACACCGTGCATGGACTCCCATGTTAAGCAAATTTAATATATACTTACTTAGCAATATGATGGAAATGAAGGAAATAGGGTGGCATATGGACTTCCACTCTTTGGAAACCATATATGAAGTATGATCATTGCTTAGAAGTATTAAATATCCTATTGGAAGTGTTAACACACTGTTTCAATGAAATATGCAAGAAAAAAATGCTTAAATCCTATTGTTCTGTATCATTTGGCTGGTCACTGCATCGGCAATAGTTGTTGCTATGCAATTTTTACTGTAACTCTGTGACTCTGTCAAAGTTTATGTAAAACAACAGCTGTTTAAAATGAATTGCATAAGCAATTTCTGTTGTGGTTCTGCTGTTTTTCCATTAACCTACCTTCTTTTTGTGCATGTTAAATATTCTTTCTATATGAATCTTGCGTTTCCAGCCCTGGCGCGTTGTGTGGCTGTCTGAGAGGTATTGAGAGTCTGAAGTTAATGGTCCTCTATCAAATCCAGAAAGATTCTTACCAAGTATGCCAAGATCACAAGAGTGAAAAGAGGAAGGCAATTTGTATAAGACGTGAATCAGACTGCTATAGTACAGATTCTGAGGTTTAAACACTTGGAAAAAAACTAAGGTGACGTCAAATTCTATATTTGAGAAGCAGTCACTCTATAAGAACATGGCTGAAAGCATGAACGTTAGCAAGACAAGGTTGTGTGGGAAAATTCTGAAGAAGCTCATGGATCACAAAGGTGGTTGGCTTTTTCATACACCAGTTGACCCTATTCTTTATGGGATTCCTGATTACTTTGATGTTATCCACAATCCAATGGATTTGGGCACTGTTAAGAAGAAACTCACAAACAAGCAGTATGTTACAGCCAGTGAATTTGCAGCAGATGTGAGGCTTACATTCTCAAATGCAATGAAGTATAATCCTCCAGGCAATGATGTCCATGCAGTTGCTGAACAGTTGAATAGAATATTTGACTCAGAATGGAGATCAGTGGTAAGAAAATGGAGCAACAGGAACCCAATACAAGAACAACAACCAATGAAGGCAGTAAAGGCTCAAGCTGCCGTGAACTTGAAGTCTGCAATCCCTAGAGGGTCGGTCACATGCTCAAATTCACTAGCAAAGGAGCCATCAATAAATGCAATGTCCTCCAAAGTAGGATAATCATATGCCTTTTTGCTCTATGGTCCTTTTTTATGATAATATCGTTTTAACGTATTGGTATCTGCTGTTTGCACAGGTAAAAATTAGATTTCGTGTGCGAGGCTCTCAGAATGCCCCTATCAAAGGTTTGATTGGATGATTTGATTGTCACCATAGCCTGTCCAGTTGAGGATGTTTAACGGTTTGCTGTTTTTTTTTTTTTGTCCTTCCATGCAGCTGGTAGTCAAGAGAGATCTTTAGATAATTCACCCTCTTGCACAAAGGTTTGGGTTAGAGTTCCTTTTTCTTTTAATTGTAATTATCTTGATCTGCTAGTGTCATCAGTAGTTGATTGTACATTCTCCCTCTTATGCAATATCTTCTATCTTCAGGAGGATAAAATATCAATCATACAATCAAATGATAACAGCAATTTATCAAATGGTATGTTGATGATCCCAACCTAATTTTATGATGCCATTGCCATGCCATGTTATCAATTATCTAACAAGCTTTGCTTGCAACCTTAGGAAATGAGTCCCTGTCTTGCAATTCTACTTCACCTCCTATTTCCTCTGAGCAAGGTAGTCATCATCATATATTTGAGTGCCTGCTTATGTTTTAGTTATAAATTTTTACTTTATAGTTATACATCTAGGAATTTAAGGCACTATTTTCCAGATATAGTTTGCTAATGTAGTGGATCTTGTGATGCACTGATGTCTTCTAGGGGAGGAAAGTTATTTACAAATTGAGCCTTTGTCGCCTAGTAAGGCCCTCCGTATAGCAATTCTCAAGAGGCGTTTTGCCGGAACTATCGTGAAGGCACAACAAAATGCACTTCTGGATCATGTAATATTTCTGGTTACATACTTTTTTTTTTTCTTGCGAGATGGATACTGAAAGCTATTCTTTTTGAGTAGACAACCTTCTATATCTCGTACTGAATTCTGTTTTTATTTTTATAGGGTAAGGAAATAGACCTTGCAAAGTTGCAGTTGGAAAAGGAGAGGCTGGAGAAAAAACAGCAAGAAGGTAGGAACTCGCCCCAATTTTCTCAGGCTGTAAGTGTTGGTCTGTTTAATTGCCGCTGCCAAGTTTTTCCATTTCAACTTTGCAGTGCATCTCTTGCTTCATAAATAGGGTGTTGGGTTTGAGGAATGTCCATCATCATACTCATTCCTCACTTTTTTGTTTGATTGTGGAATGGAATGGGTTGATCCATATTCCATCATCACCTTATTCCTCACAAGCTAATAATTAGTACTGGTTTGAGGAATGGAATTCTACCAAATTAGAAGAAAAAAATCTTGAATAGTCTGGAGCTATGTATGTATTGGGTATATAGGCTAAGTGATGACGTTCCTAAATTCTAATGGATCTCAGAAAATGGCATTTACCTTCTTTAAAGTTACCTCTTATTTCGAGTCAGCTGCCATGGTGAAATTGGTAGACACCCTGCTTGTAGAAAGCAGTGCTCATGCGTCTCGGTTCGAGTCCGAGTGGCAGCATTCTCGAAAAAAGCATAAAATAGATTATAAATAAATTTATTTTGACCCAGCTTTCTCTAGCTACTGGCAGCAACCAGCTTAATCATTACTTGGTGAGCCAATAGCTGCCTGAACTCTCATGCTAGTACCTCTTTTTTTTGAGAATTCAAGTAGATTGACCATTGAAACCAGAGTACAGAGGTTAGAAAGATCCTTGATTGTAGATTTGTAGCTCCATATCTACTGTAAGAAACACAATCAGAGCTTTATGAGAATAAAGCAAGCCACAAGAGGTGTTGAACTGGTGATCCTGCATGAATTGCTAGAGTACATATGATTGTGTACATTGGCACTAGTTGTGTCCATGAACTTTGAGAATCGTCTTCAATTCTCCATATGCCTTCGTCAGAATGGATAGACCTGTCAACTTGTTTGGTGGTTAACTGGTTATCACCAATAAGCAAACAAATGTACCTTGTAATGTTTAACTTCATATTGAAAGCACACAAAAGTGACTGCACTTTCATTTTACCACTTGAGCATGAAATGTGCCATCTTCAGGGCACCCATGCCATATTGGCACGTAATATTGTACTGCCTCTATCCAAAAAAAGGATGCAATTCTAGCTCTATCCTTGGTCAAAGTTTCTAAAATTTGACTGAGATTATAGAAAAAGAAAATATCAACAAATATGTATAATATGAAATAATGGTTAATGATAAATCCAATGCCACAAAACTATTTGACTCAGTACTATGCTAATTGCACTTTATTGGACAGACGGAGTACTATATAATCCCTTAATTTGTGCAGAGAAAAATGAATGTTTGTGGCATTTTAATGACAATTAGTACAATGATGCTGGAGTAATCCTAGTCATACAATTTAGCCTATCAAATTGTTGTTTCATGGAATGACATGTTTATCTCACATCCCTCTCTCCACAAGCAAATCATGTGGTATTGCATGAGGCCACAGTTTGGATTTTGGAAAACTAGAAGGATAGTTCGCTTGTTTATGGGACTTTCTTAGAACTAAAGCCATTGCATGTATGAGTTGGACCCATGTTATTATATCGGTTCTGGTCAAAATTTGGAAGGCTAATGAAAGAATCCAACAAAAAATAATAGAATAGATCAAATTATAAGTTGATGGAACAACAAAACAAATGGCATTGTTTGTGTGCCTTATATTTTTTGATATATTGAAAATCTTAACACATGGAGGATGACATCGATAGCTTGCATCAAGAGATTGAAAGGTAGTCGGAGATGTGGTGTTTCCAACATGGACCCTAAAACAGGACAAGATTTCTACTTATAGGAATGGAGTTCCTACCGGGCGGTGGATCTCAGGAAGTAGGAGTGAGTGGGGAGGAACGGGGGAGGAAGCGTCGGCGGCGTTACGCGTGCGAGAGAGAGGAGTGGTGTCATGGGCAGCCAACAGGCTGCCACGCGTGGCTAAAGAGGAGTTTAGATTAGTTTGGATTAGTTTCCTATTGTTAGTTCCTAGGATTAAGGAGCAATTGGCTAGTGGTGTCATGGGCAGCCAACAGGCTGCCACGCGTGGCTAAAGAGGAGTTTAGATTAGTTTGGATTAGTTTCCTATTGTTAGTTCCTAGGATTAAGGAGCAATTGGCTCCGTTTAGTTCCCTAAGATTAAGGAGCAATTGGCTCCCTTTAGTTCCTAGATTAAAGGAGCATTGTTGCTCACGTTAGCTGGGCCAAGGGCTATATATAGATTCTGTAACAGACCGTGAGGGGGGTAAGAGCATGTTTTATGGTTTCGCCGGCAGTAGGCGAAATAAACGCCAGCGTGGAGGAGCATTAATTGTGGCAAGCGCACAAGGAGGGCAGCCAATAGGAGTTGCATGCGCGCCTCTCAGGCAGCCTCAAGCCGGCGCTTGGCATACCGCCTGCTCCACTCTCTCTCTCCTCCAGCAGGGATTTTTCTGATGTGGCTATGCTCTCAGCCTGCCTAGCTGGCTCTATAATACTTGCTCTAAGCAATGAACAATGAAGAAACAATTCTAGTCTCCCTCAATCTCTCAAGCTCTTGGCAAAGCATAAGGCCTAGTTACCCCAAAATATCCATGTGCATGACAAGTGGCTAGGGTTGCTGTCTGGAACTCCCAGCTCCATAAGGGAAGCTGAGCAACTGAGTTTGCTCTTGCTTACCTAGCACATGTGTCTTACATCTCCTTATATCTCCCCCCCCCCCCCTCTAACAACTGACTGCGCTATCCTATTCTAAACTATTTAAGGAAACATAAATACTATAGGATAATTGGGCAATTAGCCCACTAATGGGCCTCATTGCCTGCTGCGCATAACATCTACTCTACTTTTTGGTGCCAGGGCCCTAACTCCCAACTCAAGTCTCTACTTTGAGGAGGCCTTCAAATCTCTCTCATCCTCATCTCCCAGGGTGCGTAGGAGCTCCCTACTTAGGAATTGTTTCCCGGTGTCTCATTTGTCTTGACTCTCTCACGTCGCTGCCCTATTCCCTTCCCCAGGGAGACTCCCCCGGTGAAGGCCCTCAACTAGGCTCGTCACCCGTTGCCCGTTCCATCATCAGCGGCAGTCAACCCCGCCACGGCTCTCCTCCCTATGCTGTCTCTCCTCCCTATGCTGTCTCTGATGCTCCTTGCCCTCAGCACGCCGTCTCCGGTGCTCCTCCCCCTCTCCCGTACCCATGGTAGGTTGGCCGAAGGATGACTGGGTGCCATATGCCAATGTCTATTGGAATATATATGAGGGCTGCTGGAGTAGATGCAAAAAAAAAGTAGGGGGCTTGATTGGGGCCCTGATTTGGTGGTTTTTGGGGACTCGTGCTCGAGTTGCTCTTAGTGGGGATGACGTGGATAGCTTGCATGTTGAGATTGAAAGCTAGTGGGAAAATGATATGGCATTTAGTGGGGGATGAGGTGAATAGCTTGCATGTGTTGATAAGAAAGCTTATAAGATGATGGAATGTCAAAACAAAGGGTGTTATTTGGATTCCTTGTATTTTTTTTATAGATCGGAAAAGGTAGCACATAGTGGGGATGATATGGATAGCTTGCATGAAGAGATTGAAAGTTGTGAGACATAATATGACATTTAGTGGGGATTACGTGGAAAGCTTGCATGTTGAGATAGAAAGCTGGTTGGGGGTGATGCAGCATTTAGTTGGGGTGATGTGGATATCTTGTGGCGAGATAGAAAGCCAGTGAGATATGCTTTTATAAGATATGTATATGGAGATATATATATTACCCGTTCCACTACAAGCTCCACATTCCATGAAGTGATGTCCTTTACATTTGGTGCATGAGGCGCACCCCTTCTTAAATAGTTCCTTTCTTCAGGAGTTATCTGGTTAACTGATCGTCATGTGGCATATCTTTGTCTTTATTGGCCATGGTGTGCACTTGTGTGTGTTTTGCCTTTAAAATTGTGATGCTAGAGATGCTCTCACCTTTACAACTTCATCATTTGATTGAGTTTGTGAAAAAATGTCTTTCCTTGGTAGATCCTCAATGTAGTATGTTTTTGGCCTACTCACTTTCCCGCTCAATGCATGATATGGTGCTTTGAGAAGACAGACATCCATCTGTTGCCATGGAGGTCCACAAAGTGGTATTGTGGGAAGGGAGAAGAAAGAAATGGCAGGGTGGGTCATAGTTATAGAGAGAGAAAATAGAGATGCATGACATGTGAGGCTAATGCCACCTCATTTTCCATGTCAGGATAACGCCTGAAACCGTTCAGTTCTAAGATCTCTTTCTTGCCTGGACATGAAGAATTTCCTTTTGTAATGGTGAGCCATGGAGGTTACATGTGTCAGTCTTTTAGACAGGTGTCAAGACTCTCAAGAAGCCCTATAGCCCTATGCTTGCTGAGACGCCTTGTTAACTGCATTTGTGATGGTGGCCTGATGCAGGTCAGGGCAGCAAAACTGATCCGTACCACAGAAAGCAAAGACAATAGACTTTTATTGCTATCTTTTAATCTCTGCCATTTCCTTTCATGTCAATTCGTCATACCCTAGATGCCAGCAAACTTCATTTAAAAAAAATACTCTGGCAAACTCCAAGATTTCAAATTAATTCGAAAGAAATTTCAATTTGGACCACAGTTCATGTGCTGATTAACATTGACTCCTGATCCCTAAACTATTATCTCACCTTATAGTTAGTGTGGATGCTTGTTATTGTTACTACATGAATTTGTGTGTGTAGACCAGCATGTTTTTAGTTTTACCTTTCCTGATGCCTTCAGTGGCTCCAGCTAGTTGATTTCTTCCCAAAGTCCTGGGCATAGCTTATGCCTCTCCAAACTCAGTGAGGCACACCATGCATCTTAAGGGGTTTATTGGAGTACGTTACATATGTGTATAGAGCTATTTGTGTTTTTTCCTCACCCCTGTGTTTATTTATTATTTCACTATTTACCTAACGGCTTTAGTTGCGCTAGTTAGTTCTCTACTCAACTATTTTGGCAAGAGTTATGTCCACACTGTCCTGTAAATGTTGACCTTAAATGGCTTCATTTTTAAATTTCAGAGAAAGCAAGAATTGAGGCCCAGGTAAAGGCTGCTGAAGCTGCTGCACAATTAAAACTAGAGGAAGAGATGAGGAGGAAGCGCGAGCAGGAAAGAAAGGCTGCACGGCTGGCACTGCATATGGTACTTCCTGCTCACCATTTTCTTACCTTAAAAATGCTATGCTTGATGCCCCCATTATTGTTATTCACGCTGTTCTCCTTGCGTGTAGATGAAGAAGACCGTTGATATTGACAACAGCGACTTTCTGAAGGACCTGGAGAACTTGTGCCAAAAGTGGCAATTGAATCCTCCATGCAAATTAATCGTAGACTTTGTTCATGGGATTGAGTTGCCACAGGGCCTAGGGAGCCCACTGGAGGCACTTGGCCTATTCATGAAGAAAGATACTGAGGAAGAAGTCGAACATGAAATGGAGGACAGCACGTCAACCTCCCAGAATGCTGATGTGGAGGATGGAGAGATCAGCTGCTGTCAATAGTGTACCTCTCATTCTATGATTATGTGCGTGATATGTAACCTATTCCACCACTGTGCAACCTCATAAGTGGAGTAAAAGAATTGTGACTTCATGCATGTTGTCTGCTGTCATCTAACCTAGCTGCACCAGAATGTCTAGCGTATGTTGGAGTACAATAATGAGCCTTTTCATGGATGGATTATAAAAATGGGCATTGATACTGCCAGTTTTGTTTAGGTTTTTAGGCGCGTCATTTGGAGATGTGCCCTCTAGTCACTATGTTGTAGATGTTACAGGTCTATTGGAAAGCTGGCAATCACTCGGCGGGGCGTTGGCATGGCCTAGTCAAGGAAGAACCAATGGCGGCGAACACGGGCGCCGCGGCATCGTGACATATGTCCGATTTGCCCCCTTGATTGCTTGTGCATGGTGGATTTGGGTTGCAAGATATGCTAGGTCGATTGATTGCACTTCAATTTGCCCGATAGTTGGGCGCCTTTCATTTTTGTTGTTCATCCGAGGATGGACCCCGATAGTAGCTACAACCTAGAAATTCGGATCGTTGCTCGAAATACTCGGGCGGATTGGTATAGCTTGAATGAAGTTGTGGACTCTGATCGTGTGAACTTCATGGATTTGGTTGCTGCCCTCGTGGATAAGTATCCCGGGCTATGGGGATGTTGCCGCGGTGTTTTTTCGGTGTCATGAGTCAAAGAGCAATGTGCCTATCTGCAATGACCATGAGTTAGTTGAAATGTTTGCCAAGCATAAAGATACCAAGTGTTGTTACATGACTTTTGCCTACCATGAACCCAACACTGTTCCTCCTCCAATTCCTTCTTGGGATAGCACTGATGCTCAATCTGTTGAGCCCCCATTTACTCCTTCCATGCATTGTCCAAGCATTGCACAACCAAGTCAAACACATGCTCAAGCTACTACATCTACCTCTAAGCCTTGTCCTAGCATTGCACAACCAAGCCAAACACATACTACAAATGCTACTGATGATAGTCTGGCAAACCCTAACCCAGAGTATGAGCATGTTGGTGTTGATGAGGAAGGATTGTACCTTGATGAAGGAGTGCCACCACCTCCCAAACCTCAGTTTCATTTAACCAACCCGGAGAGGTGTCCTAGTCCCGAGAGATCATTGATGATGAGAGCTCTGATGTTGATGGCTCTGACCATGATGTGGATTATGAACCTGATGCTGATGACATAGATGAAATGGTGAAAGACAGGGAGCCTGATTTTATGGCACCTGATGAGTATGACAAAAATGACCCCCTATGGTCAGAGGCGAGTGTATGCTAACATGTTTGAATTTAAGTTGGCTTTAGCTACTCATGTTGCAAAAGAGAGAACCGATATAACATTGAAGCAAGTGATACAGAAGATATCGAAAGTGCATTGTCATTTGGAGGAATGAGGGTTGCCCCCGAGAATCCATGCATCCAAGATGAAAGATGGTAAAACTATTCAGGTGATATTTGTGTCTATTGTTTGTTTCTATTGTTTTGTATGAAAGATGGTGAAACTTGGCAATAAATTTGGTGTTTGTATTGTTTGTTTCTATGGACAGGTTAAGAAGAATCCTAGCAAGCATGACTGTCAGAGCCAGAAGAGGACTGGAGTTCCAATTGGGTGCAACCAGTTTTGGGTCTGTGAGAAAGTGCTTGATTGGCTGAAAGAAGATGGAACATTGGGTGCTACTGAGTTGAAGAAGAAACTGAAGGAGCATTTCAAAGTGGAAATGCCATACATGAGAGTGTACAATGGTAAGAACCTTGCATTGGACAAACTTTATGGGCCTTGGGACCAAAGTTTTGACAACTAGACAGATTTAAGGCCCGTGATAATCAGTCTGGGGTCGGCTTTTGTGATTGAGAACCACACTGTTGGGAACAAGCTTAGGTTTGATAAGCTTTTCTTTGCATTGAAGCCTTGTATTGATGGTTTCTTAGGTGGATGTAGACCATATTTGGCTGTTGATAGCACATTCTTGTTTGGTAGATACAGGGGTCAGTTGTGTGTAGCATGTGCAGTAGATGGGCACAACTGGATGTATCCAGTTGCTATTGGTATATTTGATTCTGAAACTAATGATAACTGGAAATGGTTCTTTGAGAGGCTGAAGGATGCAATTGGCACCCCAGATGGACTGACAATAAGTACAGACTGTGGTCAGGCAATAATGCAGGGGGTCAGTGATGTTTTTCCTATGGCAGAACACAGAGAGTGCATGTACCACCTTGTACAGAACTTCAAGAAGAGGTACAATGGCAAGATATTTGATGACCATCTTTGGGCAGCTTCTTACTCTTGGACTAAGTATATGTTTGAGAAACATTACAATAAAATGGCTGATGCAAAGCCTGAGAGTATGAAGTATCTTAAGAAAATCACAAGAAGCTGGACTAGGAGCCAATATGGGGTAGGCAGCAAGGTTGACTATGTCACAAACAACTTGGCTGAGTCTTTCAACAACTGGATTAAGACACATAAGGGTAAACACATTGATGACTTGTTGGATACCATTAGGCAGAAGTTGCTGATCAAATGGAACACTAGAAAGAAGGTGGCAAAGCGGTTTTCCCGGAAAGATCCTACCCCACATTGTGAGGAAGTTGAGGGATGACGGCTTCAATAACGGACATAGATGTCATTCTGAGAGCATGATGGAGTAGGCCGAGGTTTGTGCAAAGGGCAGTCCTAGCACAGCCTTCAGGTTTGTGGTGAACCTGAACAGCCCTGTACCTGCAGGGTGTGGCAAGGTACAGGCATTCCATGTAAGCATGCCATTGCTTACATCACTTCCATTCCAGGCCAGAAGCTAGAGGACCATGTTGATGACTGTTACACAGTGGCAAGGTTTAGGAAAGCATATGAAGGGCAGATCCCAGCCATTCCAGACAAATCAATGTGGCCCAAAGCCACACATGGCTTCTTTATGCATCCACCTTTACTGAAATCAACTGGAGGAAGGAGTAAGAAAGGCACAAGGGAGCTTTAGAAGGAGGGAGCAAAAAGGAAGGGAACCAGGCATAAGTGCGGGACATGTGGAGAGTTAGGGCACCACTGGCGGATTTATGCAAAAAAGGGGTAACCCCGAAGACATAGCCGCACCTTTACAAGAAAGGCCACCAAGGAAGAGGCGCGAAGAAGGATGTTGCCGCCAACACGAGACAAGCATTGTGTTGGCTAATCCGTGGTTTTCCCTCCAAATGAGGCGTGGAGAGAAGGCCGTTTTAAAGAAAGACAATGCTTCATCTACAAGTGCAAATGTAAAATTTCATAATATCCGAAGATCTAGCGTGTATCATGGCAATCCACTCTTTTTTCCATTTCATGTTTTCATGCGACTTGTGATCGTTATATGGGTTCCGTGTCCTGAGGAGCCGATCAAATGAGCCCCTCCTCTAGCGATTTGTGCACTGGCGCCTAGCCCTTCTAGCCCAGCCACCCAAATTGCTACTCCAAGGAGGAGGGTTGCCGTGAGGAAGAAGCTAACACCAACTAGGGGAGTTCAAAGTGCACCCAAATTTCAAGCCCAAATTTCAAACACAACAAGGAAAGGAAGAAGCTACAACTTGATGTTTAATCCCTCTATGTGCTTTTGGCCCAACACACCATGTCTTCGATGGGCATGTATTTTGATGGCAAAGAACTTAACCATGTCTTTTGATGGTCGAACTTGACCATGTCTTTTGATGGTCGCAACTTGTGCCAGATTTGTAATAATGCTACAACTTTTAGAGTTGGTTGAACCATGTTTGTGTAATGATGCTTGAACCATGTGGCTTGTAATGTAATGATGGCTAGAACTTATGATGCTTGAACAATGTGGTTCAACTTATGATGCTTGAACCATGTATGCCCATTTATGTAATGATGCTTGAACAATGTGGTTGAACTGAACTCATGAAATATTAAGCTTAATTTAGCATTGTTATGGTGCAATGCCATTACAACATTGATTCATTCATAGTTCATCCATTCATTCATAGTTCATCCATCCATCCATACATGCATACAAGGCCACACACACACACACCTACTTTTTCATTATTGCATACAAGGCCAGAAAGATGGCAACAAACACCGGCTTCTCAAGCCATTTAAGCTGGCCGCATCACGCCATCGACCACGCTTTGCACTCCACCTCGACCACCCGGCGTGCACCTTCATGGATGATGGCCATTGAGCTGCCGCCACTTTGGATGCATAGCCTCGAGGTGGATGCATGGCCACCGGAGCTGGATGGATGGCCACCGGAGGTGAAGCCTGCCACCATCGCAGCGACATCCATCTCATCCTCCCACCGATAGAATCGACAACCCCGGCCCTAAGCATCACATTGACCAAGGTTACCAAATGAAAATGAGGAGCAAATGGATCCGAGAGAAGGAGGAGAGACAAACCGAGAAGTAGGGACACTTGTGGAACACACGCATCTTGTTCTTCTCTCCCCGCCCGAATCGATTGGCAAGCACCCTACGGTTGGGGCAAAACGTGAGCCTCGGAAGCACATTCTGCCGCTTGTTGCACTACTAGAAGCCATAGCAAATCAGCAAGGGGCGAGCAGGGGAAGTGAAGCGTGGGGAGATGGTGAGAGAAGGGAGGACGGGGAGGCCTTTATAGGCGTGGGCTGGGCTGTTTTGGCGCCAAGGCCAGCCCTAGTTGGCGCCAAAAAACCACCCGAAGCTCACACGACGCACGTCGGCCTCGAGGGCAAGGGCGGTCATTTGGAACCCGCGTGTCGGGAGGGGCAAACGAGCAAAACAAACAGCCAGCCAGACGGGCAGTGGCACGCATCAAAACACTCTAAAGTTTCGATGTTAATCGTGAAAGGACGAGTTTTTTAGGGGTATCCATGAGAACACGAGTTTTTATAATGGTATCCATGAAAAAGGCTCTATAATAATGGGCATTGCTGCCAGTTTTGTGGTTGTCATTTGGAGATGTGCTAGTGTATGTTGTAGATGTTACAGGTCTATTGAAACTGGACCTTCTGTAAACAAAATACAAAAAAAAGATAGTGACATATCAATGTATATATTGTAGTTATATATAGTTAGAGAAAGATGTTTGTCATTAATGCTGCTCTTTTTTTAATGTCGGCTTCGCAGGCTCTACGGTGGTTTTAGCTCCCTCAAGAGCTGGAGCACCTTTTCGAGCATCAGCAGTGGTTGAGTCCATTCATGGCTACGGTGTATCTTGAATGTTTTTCAGTTATTGTTTCACAATATTGTAATTAGAATCCACTAAAAGAACACTATAAAAAGGCAAGCAGCACTATGTTTCCTGGAGCAAGCCTTTCGCTTTTTATGCCTCGTGAATCGATTTCTTGTAGAGGAGTTTTGGCATCTTCCATCTTTATTTAAAAAGAAAACAATAGAAGTCATTTTTGCCAAACCATTTTTATAATGCTTTAGCTCATGGGTGTTTTCCAAGTATGTGGAGACAATCATCTAATTTTTTCCGTATATACATTTATGTGAACTTAAAATAAGTGGATCCAGAAGTTGGCGATTGAAATGAGCGGTGTACCTCATCCGATTGTCATTTGTTTCTAAATTAGTGGTCTACCTAAGTATTACTACTATAATACAAAAGTACGATTCTATTCAACCAAAGTGGCTGTAGTTTAGTGGTTAGAATTCTACGTTGTGGCCGTAGAGACCTGGGCTCGAATCCCAGCAGCCACAGTTGAATTGTTTTTGTTCAGCGTCCGTTTAGCAATTGGTATGAGTGAGTATTTTTTTTTTCACCGTCCGTTTTAGGTTTTAGCAATAAATATTTTTTTTCCCGTCCGTTTTAGGAGAGAATCATCTTATCCATTAATTTAGAGGCCATATCAAATATTATACAGCATAACTCCGGATGTTGACCGGAAGACTTTCTTGAGTCGTCTCAACATAGCCGGTCCCAAGGTAAAGGGGAGGAGGAGGGTTGCGTTAGGTTTGGCGAACCAGCGTAAAAACCGGCCACTCTAATGGATATGAAACCCATAAGAAATTGTTGCGGGCGTAACCCTCTTAGCGACGCGCCCATCGAACCCGGTGTGGTGTCAAATGGGCAAGGGCCGGGTCGCCATCCCCTTAGTGGCGCTGTCGTATCGTGATCCGGGGTACGAACAGTGAGCAAGGGTCGGGTCGCCGCAACCTTAGTGGCGCTACATACATCGCGCCCGGTGTAGTGAAAAATGAGCAAGGGTCTTTGCACTTTTCTCGACGGGTGCGAAGGGTAAGGAAGCTAGCCGAGCCAACTAGGATTCGTCTAGGTAGCCGGAACGTAGGGTCCCTAACGTGTTAAGAGAGCTAGTTGATGCGGCAACTAGGAGGCGTGTAAATATTCTATGCGCTCGTGAGATCAAATGGAAGGGCCGGAAGGCTTAAAGAGGTGGAGGGCACCGGCTTCAAGCTTTGGTACACGGGGACAACATCGGTAGGAATGGTGTAGGTATCCCGATAGATAGGAGCCTTAAGGATGAAGTAGTGGACGTTAGGAGGCAAGGTGATCGGATTATCCTAGTCCGATTGGTCGTTGGAGACTTCGGTCTTGAATGTGATCGATGCCTATGCCCCTCGTAGGTCTTAGTGAGAGCGCCAAGAGTCGGTTTTAGGAGGACCTAGATAGCATGGTTAGTACCGTGCCTATCGGTGAGAAACTCTTCATAGGAGGAGACCTCAATGGCCATGTGGGTGCAACAAATGTAGGGTTTGGCGAGTACACGGGGGTTCGGCACGGTAGTAGGAACGAAGAGGGGAGGATGTTTTGAATTTTGCTTTGGCCTATGACTTGTTGTTAGCGAATACTACTCTTTTAGAAAGAGGGAATCCCATTTAGTGACCTTCCGTAGTGGACAACACTTTCGAGCGGATCGACTTTATCCTTGCAAGAAGGGAGGATAGGACCGCTTGCCTAGATTGTAAGGTGATACCGGGGAGTGTGCGGTCCCTCAACACAAGCTTGTAGTGGCGGACTTTTCGTTTTTCGGTGCGTGCCACCGACAAACGTGTCAAGATTACGAGGACGAAGTGGTGGAAGCTTAGAGGGAAGCGGCACAATCGTTTAAGGAGAGGATGCTAGGCGAGGGGCCTTGGGAAGAAGGAGAAGATGCGCACGACATGTGGTGAAGATGGCAACATGTGTACGAAAGGTGGCCTCGTAAGTGTTGGGTGTGAGTAGGGGAGGCAAGAAGGAAGCGAAGGACACCCGGTGGTGGAACGACGAGGTACAAAAGGCTATTAAGGAGAAGAAGGAGTGCTTCAAGCGCCTCCATCTCGACAAGAGTGCAGCCAACATCGAGGGCTATAGGATAGCGAAGAGGGCTGCAAAGCGAGCCGTGAGTGTAGCAAAGGGTCGCTTTTGATGACCTTTACCAACGGCTAGCACGAAGGAAGGGGAGAAGGACATTTATAGGATCGCTAGGATACGTGAGAGGAAGACAAGGGACATAAACCAAATCAAATGCATCAAGGATGGGACGGATCGATCGGCTTCGGCGAAGGACGAGGAGATCAGGGCGACGACATGGCGAGTATTTTCGATAAGTCGTTCAATGGGGAGAATGATAGTCCTACCTTTGAGTTGGGCGACTCATTTGACGATACTTGTAGACGCTTTGTGAGGAGAAATTCAGGAGGCGAGAGATCGAGAGGCTTTGAAGAGGATGAAGGGAGGTAAAGCGATGGGCCCTGATGGCATCCCCATTGAGGTGTGGAGATGTCTGGGAGCGAGAGCGGTAGTATGGCTGACTAAGCTTTTTAACCTCATTTTTCGGTCAAACAAGATGCCTAAAGAATGGAGGCGAAGTATATTAGTACCAATCTTCAAGAATAAGGGAGATGTTCAAAGTTGTACTAACTACCGGGGATTAAGTCGATGAGCCATACGATGAAGCTGTGGGAGAGGGTTATCGAGCATCGCCTCTAAGGTTTCGACAAGTGTGACCCAAAACCAATTTGGGTTCATGCCCTGAGGTCGACCATGGAGGCGATTTTCTTAGTACGACAGTTGATGGAGAGATTTAGGGAGCAAAAGAAGGACTTGCACATGGTCTTTATTGACCTCGAGAAGGCGTATGACAAAGTACCGAGAAACGTCATGTGGTGGGCCTTAGAAAAACACAAAGTCCCAACTAAGTACATTACCCTCATCAAGGATATGTACAAAGATGCGACGACATGTGTTCGGACATGTGATGGCGATACCAGTGACTTTCCAATTAACATAGGACTACATCAAGGGTCAAAGACCAGCCCTTATTTATTTACTCACGGTGATGGATGAGGTGACAAGGGATATCTGTGGGTGATATCCCTTGGTGTATGCTCTTTGTCGATGATGTGGTGCTAGTGGATGAGAGTAGAGCAGGGTAAATAGGAAGTTGGAGCCGTGGAGGCACACGCTAGAGTCGAAAGGGTTCAGATTGAGTAGGACCAAGACCGAGTATATGATGTGCGACTTTAGCCCGACTAGGCACGAGGGATGGAGATGTCACCACGGATGGACAAGTGGTGGCCAAGAAGGGTACTTTTCGGTATTTAGGATCTATGCTACGTAGGATGGCGACATTGATGAAGATGTTAGACATAGAATCGCAAAGCAGGTTGGCTAAAGTGGCGTCAAGCTTCCGGCATCCTATGTGACAAGAGGGTACCACCAGAAGCTAAAAGGCAAGTTCTATAGGGACAGCGATTCGCCCGGCGATGTTTGTATGGTGTTGAATGTTGGCCTACAAAAAAAGCGACATGTCCAACGGCTAAGTGTGACTGAGATGCGTATGTTGCGTTGGTTTTGCGGGCATACTAGAAGGGATAGAGTTCGAATGAAGATATTCCTGGGATAGGGTTGGGGTGGCCCCTATCGAGGAGAAATTGATTCAACATCGGTTGAGATGGTTTGGACATGTTCAACGGAGGCCTCCCGAGGCGTCGGTGCGTAGTGGAGTTCTAGAGCGGGTAGATAATGTAAAGAGAGGTAGAGGCCGACCTAAACCGACTTGGGGGACGGGCGGTTAGCGAGACCTTAAGGAGTGGAATATCTCAGGGATTTAGCTTTGGATAGGGCGCTTGGAGGCTAGCTATTAACGTGCCCGAACCATGACTTTGTTTCCTTTTCTATCTACCCTAATCTTTATCCTTTTGTCTTGTGCCTTTCTAATGCTCTTTTGTCTTGTTTTAATATGGGTTTTCATCTCTAGCCTACCTCAACTAGCTTGGGACTAAAAGGCTATGTTGTTGTTGTTGTTGTTGTTGTATATCAAATATTATACAGCATAGTTTTAAGAGGTACATCTGCCCAAATCAACTGATGCAAAATCTAGGTCTGAATCTCTTTTTCTTTATTCAAATGATAAAAGACACACCATATCAAATACAGCATACTTTTAAGATCTGCCAGAATCAATTGATGCTGCATAATGTAAGTCCGATATCTTTTTTTTTTTCACATATCGATGCTGTATACATTCACATTCACGTGTTGGTTTACAGGCTTGCATGTGCAGGCTACGTTACAAATTCCCTCAGCCTAGCAACAAAATCACAGGAGACTGTTAATGTTGGGTACTCATCATCTACAGACCCATCTTCCTGGGCCTCGCGCCCTTCTTCAGGCCTGGCATAGCAACCTGTTGCTGCTGCTTAGCTCTCTTCTCCCGCTCCTTCTCCTTCTCCATCCGCGCCGCCTCTGCTTGCTCCTGCCTCAGCTTCTCCATCTCCTCCTCCATTGCCGTTTTTTCTTCCTTCTGCCTCTTCTTATGGTCCAGAAGAGAGGTGTCTGTATCCTTCACAGAGAAGAACATGGGACCCATCTCCGCTAGCCACTGCGGATCAACTGCAGTGACACACTGCATGTACTCCTTGGTGGTCAGGACAAGTTCGTGGTAGACGACATAGTCAGGAGTGTAACCAAGGCCATATAGCGCACTGCTGGGGTGCAGGTGGCACGGCATCCCATTCCGACAGTTGACGTACTCCCCAATACCCTTCAACCGGGCAGAGTTGTGGAAGTATGCAGAGCAGATGGCCTTCCTCACCACGTCCCATTCCATATGGCATGATGTCAGCGGTATCTTCAGGGCTTTCAGTATGTCCAGCAGCTGAGATCTCACTTCACGAGCCTTGCGGAGACCCTTGACATGGAGGAAGTGGTCGTTGCACCAGTCGCCTCGATACTGATTAGACTTCCACTGAAGATATACATTCAGGAGTGTCAGGTGGTCAGACTCTGGGACAAAGAACTTTTCCCTTGCTGCATCACTCTCCTCTGCTCTGTCTTTTGGCCGGAAGAAGACTGAGGGCACTGATAGCATGGATACAATGGTCAGAACCTCATCAAGGCACTCTAGCTGCTCCCCCATAAGAAGCATTTTTGCCAGAGTTGGATCCAACGGGAACTCCACCATCTTCCAGCCAATTTCTGTAAGGCCACCAACATTGTTCAATGCACCTAACACCCAGAGTTGGTACATTGAGTTGAGGATATTCTCCTGGGGTGGTGGGTCCATAAAGTCAAAGTCAAGCAAGTTTTCAACTCTGAGGGATTTCAGTAAAAGCACCACATTCCCCAGGTTGGTCCTTTGGATCTCTGGCACAGGATTAGGAAGCATCTCATTCTGGTATGCTGATTCTGTGAACAACCTGTAGCATGTGCCAGGGCCAGTTCTTCCTGCCCGACCTGCACGCTGGTCTGCAGCTGCCCGGCTGACGGGGGAAAACCTGAAGGGCATCCATACCCATCCGTGGGTTGTACACCTTCATCTTCCCATACCCGGTATCAATGACATAGAAGATACCATCGACTGTTAATGAGGTCTCAGCAATATTGGTAGCAACAATACACTTGCGAGCGCCCTCTTCAGCCTTCTGAAAAATCTTGGCTTGCAAGTCAGCAGGCAACTGTGAGTAGATGGGCAGAATCTCTAGCTTGGGCACAGTCTTGGTGGATGATGATACTAACTGTTCCATGCGTTCAGCAAGCGCATAGCAGGTAGCCTCAATTTCTTCCTGCCCAGTCATGAAGATTAGGATATCACCAGGGCCACTGGTTATGTGGATAGTCATGGCCTGCTTAACTGCCGCTTCCACATAGTCCTCACATGGTGTTTTGCTGAACATAATGTTAACCGGGAATGTCCGGCCGGGAATATGGAATACAGGCACACTGCAAATAAAGAAAAGAGTTACTAGACTTGCAGAGATAAGTATAGGCGCAGATTTCACTTGGAGTAACTATCAAGTTTTCTTACCCTCCGAAGAACTTGGAGAACTTGTCTGCATTTAGGGTTGCAGATGTGACGATTAGTTTAAAATCCCGTCTACGTGCAACAACCTTCTTCAGTATACCAAACAAAACATCAGTATTGAGTGATCTTTCGTGTGCTTCATCCATGACAATGACACTGCAAGAGAATGGGGTTTTCAAAAACTTTAGTATGGCAAGCCATACTCAGACCATCTGAGGTACATCCCAAGTTATATCAAAGACTAAAGGATGGGACAAGTTATCAACATACCGATATTTGTCGAGGTCAGCATCTTTCAAGGTTTCACGGAGAAGCACTCCATCTGTCATATACTGCAAACAACCCACAAATAATTTTGTTACTGTCAGGAAGACAGGAACCTTTGCTCATGCTAAGCAACTAAACTTGACCAAAGCAACTAAATTTGACAACATAAATCTGCACCAAGTTTCAGCCAACAATCTGACAAGATCAGAAATAATAGCTATTAGGCTACAAGACATATGTTATATGGGTTTTAAATATAAGCCTTCCTATAGGCTATAACTGAGAGGAAACACATGTGCTCTATATACCTATACTAAAGCCTGATGTTAGAAGGAAAAAGGTCTAAAGGTGCTTGAACTTTACCCTGCAAAAACAAGTCACAAGTAGTTTACCTTTATTATAGTGTTTGGACCAGTGACATCCTCAAACCGTATGGCATATCCGACTTTATCTCCCAAATCAGTCTCCATTTCCTCGCTGACTCGCTTAGCAACACTCATGGCAGCAACACGCCTTGGTTGGGTACAGCCAACAACTCCTGTGGTAGTATATCCATCCTCATGCAGGTACTGAGTCAGTTGAGTAGTCTTCCCAGAACCAGTTTCACCAACAACCACAACTACTTGATTTTCACGCACAACCTGCTCAATAATCATACAAGAACAGGTTATTACCAAATTGGCCGAGATCACTTGAAACTAAATATACAAAAATTAAAGTGGCAAAATTGGCTACCGGACATGCAAAGTGGAGACCATTTGCTGATGGACACTCTGTACACATTTTTGTACTAGGAATTCTGTACTACAGTGTCCTCCAGCAAATGTAAATTGAAACTAAAATTTACCCTCTGTTCCAAATTATAAGATGTTTTGGCTTTTATAGATACATTGCTTTTACTATATATCTAGACATAGTGTATGTCTAAGTGCATTGCAAAAGTTATGTATCTCCAAAACGTATTATAGTTTGGAATGAAGGGAGTAGGACTAAAGCAAGGAATTCCACAGGCCATTCATATAAAATTATGAAAGTTGTTTAAATGACATCTTGCCCTTTCTCCTTGCGCAGGTTTTTCTTCATCCATCAAAGCTGCCCAATGTTCCAATCCTTTTGAATGTTGAAAAATACAGTACACGAAAGGACCTCTAGCTGAGTTGGTTAAGTGGCTTGAGCAGCAAACTCTCAGGTGCTGGGTTTGACTCCCCGTGGGAGTGAATTTCAGGCTGGGGTTAAAAAAAGTCCCCTCGTTTGTCCCACGCCAAAGCTGTGGTTGTGGCTGTTCTCTCACGGGCTGGTGCCGCTATGTATGGGTGGGGCATGGATTAGGGGGTTCTCTCAACCTGTGTGAGGTATCCTTCTTAATGCAATGCCCAGCAACTGTCTTACCCTCCAGAGGGCGAGTTTTTTTTTTTTTTAAATGTAAATTATACAGTAGCTTTCAGGTATAATAAATTCCATGAAATAGAGAAAAGTAAGATAAAAACCATGAAGGAACTAAAAAAATTATAATATGTACAAACCTGTAGCAGATCATCCCGGACAGTAAATATTGGGAGATACTGTCTTTGTTGAGAAAGGGATTTTGATTTTGCAAAATCACTGACAGCTTCTGCTTTATCCTTCAAATGTTGTGAAAACTTTGCTTCTTCTTTAAAATTAATCTCACCTTGGTCACCAACAACTGCAGTATCTGCATCAACCTGATTTTTCAAAGGTGAGTAGGAAACAACGACAAGGAACTGTATTTCTTAAAACACATAAATACAAGTGGACATAAGTACCTGTTCAGCTGTTTTCTCAACACCCAAGATATTTCCAAGCTTAGATCCAGCAAGCTCCCAAAATCGTTGCCTTGATTTATTCATGCTTTGCTTTTCACGGATTTCTCTAACCAGATTGGAACCTTTGCGTGCAATAATAGCCATATCAGATGTTGGATCCTTCAGAGGCATAACAGGTTCTGCTTGTTTTGTGAATACAACTCTCCCATCTAGGAACGGAGGCTTTGTGTCTGCCAAAAATGAGGCGCGATTAACTTGTCAGATTCAACTGCATTGAACTGCTGTATAAAAGCAGAAAGACTTGGAACAAGTAAAAGAATAATATGGCCATACACACATTATAGTATCTTAACAAGTAAAAGAATAATATGGCCACACACACATTAATGCTCTGTGTTATACACAAATAATTACACAATGAAACAACCATCGTCTACTAGCCGTCAAGCCAAGCAACTCAGTAATACAAACAGATTTAAAGATCAGATCAGCTAAAACCATTGTGCTGTTGATATCCCATCACCAAAATACTTGATGACTTTTTACAAGAAATGTTAAAGAACAAAACTCGGCCTACGGGAGAAAAGACCACTCCCACTGCATCGCACTTGAGAAGAAGCTTCTCACAATCATGTGGTTACACGTGCGGCTCAATATCACAGCTGGAGAGGGTTATTTTTTTTAACCCAGGCCTGCCTAAAATTCACTTCACAGGGAAACACACCGACCTGGCGTGCTACTGGAGCCCTGCTAACCAGTCAGGTAGCAGGTCTGTTCTCTTCACAAGAAATGCTTTGTATTCCTTATATAAAACTTTACATGAGAAGCATAGGGATGATTCCTAACATGTATATGCGATTTTTGAAGCTTACCAAATCACAGTTATGAAACAACAATCGCAGATAGAATGAACATATGATAGGCAAAGAACATACCATGAACAAGAAGTATTACTTTCCGTTCCTCCTCATCATCAAATTCAGTTTGCACTTCTGTTCCTTTAACGGCTCCGGATCTCAACAATTGTCTATCCTCCCACTGAGCATTATCAGCAGTCATCTGTGACAGCTTTTTGCTTTGAGCAAGGGTCATCAGGCTACCATCTCTACGAGTCTGCAGCCAAGAGAACTAGATGTCAAAACCAGAGTACTACAAAAGTTAAGGCTACAAAAAGTATTACAAACTACTCCCTCCAGTCACAAATAAATGACATTTTGATGTTGTTTGAAGTAAATTATTTCAAACCTTGACTAGTACTTTTTCATTATTTTCATTATAATATAACCATAGAACATAGGAAATATATACTTTTATTATCAAACTATTTTTCAAGACAAATCTACTCATATCACTTCCAAACATTCAAACTCGATAGTGAACAGTAATGCGTACTAAACAGAGTACAATGTTTACTAGAAAATAATTGAGATTATTGAAAAATACTGAGTTATTGGCATCTAATTTCAGCACACAATTTGATTATATTGAAAAGAACTTATATGAAAATTATAAACCATACCAAAAGATTAAACAGCTTCCTTTGTGATGGTGCACTTTACATTTTATACATCTCATCAGGTTCACGAATTTAATAGAGGTAAAATCTGATAGGTTGCTGGGTCCTGGGGGATAGGAAGTCAAAGAATAAAACCAAGCAATCAAAGGTTCAAAGCATGCGTCTAATTGCTGTTGTATAATTGTGTCCTACTTTCACTTCTTGCAGGCCTTTCACTAGTAGACTATCAGGTGCTAACATGAAATGTGATACCAAAGTTCACAATTACCGTAGAAGCAGGACATCATTGTTTTTTCATCGATGGTCAGCTTCATAGTTATATGTGCTCACAGTACTATGTCTGACCCATAATAAAGATTAAAGAAACAGAAGTATGAAGATGGTGATGGAGTATTTGGGGCTTGGTAGTAGAATATAGGTACACAAATAAGGAACCTACCAGCTTCTTTGGCATCTCTGCTTCCTTCTTTTTTTTGAAGGAAGTATCATCTCCAGGATACATAGCATTATCACCATCGAACATGGTGGTGTGTTCTTCACAGTCATACCTGAAGAATATGTAAAGGTTAGGACTAAGTAGTTAAGTCATCATATTGATTTCTCTTCACTAAAGTAAGTGTGTTATGGTGTATGAAAATGTGCTAATTAACTATATTTAATATTCTGTGAGTAGAGAATGTTAAGTCATCACATCATATTGATTTCCCTTCACTAGAACACTCAAGAAAGTGTGTGCTATGTGTATGAAATCGTGCTAAATACAGGTAGAAAATATTCACACAGGATTTTAATATATAAACTAAAAATTTTACTTTGCCAAAGTATCAGATAGCTCAGTGGCTAATACAAAATAAGAGGAGCAGATGTTGCAACATGCACGAACAAAAAAAAGATTTTGTTTATATGCTTACAATGCCAACAAATATCATAAAGCAACAGCAATATTGCCCTTCTGTAATTAAAAAAAACTAAACAAGGTTTGTAAGGAAAATTACCATGCACGGTCAGCATTATAGTCCATCTCTTGCATCATTTCCTCGGTTATCTCATAGTTCCTATCAGGATTTGAGGGGCTTCTATCAGCATCGATGATCTGGGATAACAGGGTAGCAGTTATAGACTTGTACCTTATGAAAACAACATGTTGAGGAAATAAAAAGAAATTTTTATACAAAGAGTCTAAAAGGAGAACTAAAGAAACATGGCATTCAAAGATCAACTCAACAGGTTGCTTTCACAAAATTAACTAGGACTAGAGAATGATGAAAATTCACAATGTTGATTGAGTATACCTAAAAACAAATAGTAATTCATAAAAAGATCTGGTAAACCTAACAGGCTAAAAGCTATAGATTTGTGAAAACTGTTTAGTCAATAACTAATATGCCTATTGAATGACACAAACCATGACTGCACAGTTACGTTTAAGCATAAATCAACCTTCAAATAAGACATGCAAAAGGCAGGCAATGAAGTGCGCCGTGCACATTTCTCATATACCTTCTGATTAAGGACATTTTGAAATAATCATCAATAAACCATTAAACCATTGTAAAAACAGTAGAACAATAAATGGACAAGAACGTGTTGATCTGAACAAAAAGCTCATGGTTAATAAATTATGATGAACAAAATATGATTCAAACTCACATTTGATAACATGAAATAAGTATGGTGCAGAAAATTGAATTCTAGCTTACATGAGAACTAGTTGTCGATGAAAAGGTAAGCTGGTGCGATCTTCCACTGGAATGTGAATAAGACCCTTTTGAGGAACCAGAAGCACGTATTGGAGCAGGTGAAGGGGATACGTTATCCCAAGGGGACGCTGGACATTAAGAACACAGAGAGGATATTAGTTTCATGATTTAGTTGGGTCATTGAGATGTCAAGATAGTATATTTACTACACAAAAACAAAGCAGTTTTACTGAAAGTCCTGTCTCGACATGCTTTACCTGCTGAACGTGGTGTATTCCCGCCTAACCAAGGTGACACCAAACGTGCATCCGGGGATGCAGCAGCAAGCATAGGAGATCGTGTTGGATGCTGTCTTCGGGAGCCAGGACGATTATCACGGTAATCTCGACGAGGTGTATCTTCCCATTCCCAGCGTCCATCATCCCAATCAGATCTTGCTAATATTTGCAATAGCAATCATACTCCCATCAGTAAATGTCAATCAATAAAAAAAAAAAAAAAAGGGCGTACCCAAAGTGTCGTAGGCTCCTGCCTTTGCGCGGGCTCTAGGGAGGGTGATTAGCGCCAGGCCTTACCCGCACATTGTGCGATGTGTGGAGGATGGGGCTCAAACCCTGAACCTTCCGGTTATAGGTGGTAAAGCACTACCGCTTGCACCGGGCCGCCCTTTTTAAATGTCAATTCAATGATAAGAGTAATAAAGAACACCAAGCTAAACAAGTACCAGGTGTTCTTGAGCTTCTTGAGCTATGCTCATATCGGCTTCTTTTGTTAGCATATTCAATTGATGTAGAACTTTCACGCTCATCGCGCCTAATATGAGATTCTCTATCATCATGGTATCTTCGCATTCCACTACTACTATAGCCAATGGATGCAGATCTCTCACGATCACCATGTTTATCACGGGATCCTCTATCATCATAGTAACCATAACCACGAGGAGTGCCATGAGCACGGGAACCTTGAGAGCTTCTAGAGGTGTGGGTCTGCAAATTAACAGGCATGGAAATTGACTTGTTAGTAAGGTACTAGTTGAGTGCCCGTGCTTTGCTACGGGACTTGGAAAAAGCAATACAATTACAGAGTTAAACAAAATATAAAGCATTGATGTAATTTCCAAAACAAGCAGGTGGGACTGTATATTGAAAGTTTCCATGTAATTAGGACCTCTTGCCGGTGGGGCTCGTCCCGATGGCTGGGTGTTGGGGCCCTTTCATCCTTATCAGTGACTGCTAATTCTGAAACAAAGAGAGAGAGATTTGGTTATTATTACAACTTAAAAATGAGTGGAAATGAATTACCATAAAACCATAGCACTTGAAGAACATATAAATTAGCTAATTTATGCAGCTCATGTATTTAGTTCAAAGAAAAAGACGCACCATTCAAAGATGTTTTATCATCAGAACCGCTTCCTCGATAGCGGCGCGATGAGTTACTGCGAATTGCCGTGGAGAGGCTCGTGGCATCATTCTCTGCAGGTCCTGGCTTCTCATCTTCATCGATGGAACCTGCAGCAACAGCTACCTTGGGACGGGGTGGCTTAAACACACTGCCGCCTCCTGCTGCCCGTTTCTTGTCAGCAAGGGCGTCAAGGCCTGCCGAACAGACCAAGAGTTAGCTAACTAGAGCCAAGTGAAGGCCAGACAGTAATCACTAATCAGTTCACAAGCTTGCGGATGTATTGATCAAGGTAGAGCAAAGCACCAAGCAACTCGGGTCCATACTACACCTAAGCATTCAGTAGGCGCAGCACACACACAATGCACAGGCACATCGTAAGTAAGTATATATACCTAGGACGGACTTCCCCGCCGGCGGCCGGTACATGACCCGCTGCTTGCTTGTCAGAATTAGCCCCTGTGACGTTTCGTCCTCCGGCCCTAGGGTTGTCATCGTCGCGTCCAGGTCAACCTCCCCCTCCCGTTCCCGTTCCCCTTCAAGGTAGAAACGAAACAAACACTATCGGCGTAAGCACAAACAACCCAGGGACTCGAAACGAACACGAATTAGCACAGGTTAGCGTCCTACCTCCATGGTGATGGTCGCCGGGGAGCGCTCGGAGCTCGTGGAGCGGCACCTAGTCACCTCGGATCGGCACCTCGGGAGGTGGAGGGAGAGGGCGGAGGCTGGCTGCTTGTGCCGCTGCTGCGGCGGCTAGGGTTCGGCCGCGATGTGTCAGCGAGCAAGCGAGCGAGCGGCACCCGGCGGAGAAAAGGGGAGGCAGGCGGGAGGTGGCGGTGGCGCCGAGCGAAGCCAGGCGAGGCGGCGCGGTCGAATTTGGGCTCCCGAATCCGGACGAGATTGGAGGGAGTTGGGTTTTGAGAATTTTTTTGTGGACAAACAAGGCGGGATCAGGGTGTAAATTGTCAAAAGTTTTAGATTGAAGTCGGTAGTGGCGCTGAATCGCCTCTGGGAAGCGTTGGACGGAGGTCGTCGCGGCTCGCGGCTCCGAGGCGGTTTGGGGGCCAGGCTGTCGTCGACGCTTGCAGGCAGTCAGGCTGAGCAGGCAGGCAGCGACGCACCGCGCGCTGTGCCCGTTGGTGCTCGCGCGTCCGGCTGAGCGGGCAGTGGCGGCGCCCTCCGTCAGGACAGGCGGGAGGTGGCGGCCGGCTGTGATGCGCTTCGGGAATCGGGATGGAGGCCTAGCCCAAGGGCCAAGGCAGGGCAGGTCACGGGTAATGGCGGTCATGTGTGTGTGGACTACTGTTGGACTGGGCCGTATATCGCCAAACGCCCAAACCTCTTGGAATTAGCCGTGAGGTGATGCGCTGTAATTATTTTCTTTCCCAACTAGATAAATGCCCACGCAAACATCAATTTTTTTTTAAATTACACAGTACAACGTAGACGCTCAACACGCACGCACACTCACCCCTATAAACACACGTCTGCAAAACCCTACCCCTATGAAGACCTTCATCTCGCCTTTCAGACTAAGGGGTGAAATCTTGAAGTTCTCGTCACCACCTTGCGCCACCATCGACCTAAGACGTCGCCACTTAACGCACAAACCCTTTACGGGAAAATCCCGAAATAAATCCAGATAAAGTGTCGCACCCGTGATTTGAACCCCGGGTGGAGCCCCAACCAATGGCCTTTGCCATTGCACCGTCAGATGGATCTCATGACGTCAGAGAAAACCCCTGTTAAAGCAATGTGTAACATCTGTGATTTGAGGCTATTTTACGTTGTATTTTCCTTTTCTACAAATGTAACCCCTCCAGTTTGACGAGTGTGATTGGTATGCCCTTGTTCTAGCCTCCAAATTCTTCCGTTTTTAGTTTTATTTGTTATAAAGATCATGTGGTCACCGTCGTGTACTCACCAGCATAGTGAGCATTTTGTCAGATGATCTATTGGTTCATGGCTTATGAGGATGCTGCATCAGATTTGCTTCAATGAAGGTCAAGATTGTGTGAGTGTCAATGAACCAATTGATTGAGGCGTGGAAGGAGATATCGGTTGTTGAAGAGGACGAACGCGTAGGAGTCTCTTTGTTCTTTACTTACAATTATAAAGTCCCCTGCCATGATTTGTAAACAAAATTACTTTAATTGTCATGTATGAGTAATATAATAACTAATGATGAATGGTTGGGTAAATGCTACACCTAATTCTTTTTTTATATACCAATTATCTTGTAATTAATTAGGGAGTGGAAGTGAAGGGCGATATCCATATGCTTCGCTGGGCTCAAACTCAGTTCCTTAACAACAAAGAGGATCAGGTTACCTATAAGCAAATCATCCCATGATTACTAAGCTTATACCAGAGAACATTCTATAACTATTACTCCTTGTTGGAAATGAAAGCAGTTGGTTTATGAATACCTGGTTATTTAGAAATGAGTTGTTTGATAACTTGATGAAGCAGAATTCATCAGTAGTATAGTTTAGTTGGTGTGGACAATGTCAAACAAGATTAAACATTGTGAAAACAAGATTGGTTTGGAGTTATTTTCTGGTATAACTATTGTTGTGGGTGCAAGAACAAGTTTTGGAGGTAGGGAATAGAAAAATTAAACCCCAAAGGACTGAGTGATAGAGGTTTTCCACTCAACCCAACTGGATTAAATCCGTATATTATTAAACAATTAATATTATCCAAAAGGCTAATAGCTACATGAAAGGTTTTGGTTAAATCTTTTACACCAAGGAAATATTTCTCTCCACTTAATCGAACATAGCATACGATGGACTTAACAATATGATAACTCATGATTTCTTTTGGCGTGAATCTTATTTATCTCACTATTTACTTCAATTTTAAGAAACATAGTTGTTTGATTGTTACATGTGTATCCTTGAAAACTATCGTGGCGTTAGCACGACCACTATACTAGTACTTTCTAATACCTCAAGTATCAATTATCAAGGGTTTAGCCATTGCGTTATTTTCATTCCTAACCCTTAAATAACAACGGAGTCTCTCGCGGAAAAAAGAAAGGGCGGGCGACACCGCCGCCGCCGCGGGGTGTACGGGCCCCCTGCTCCTCGCCTCGGCCTCGCCACCAAGTCGGTGACGAGGAGCGGGGGTCCGTCTCTTCAACAACTTTTCTTCGTAGGGTCTTGGTCGAGTTCTAGGTCTAGGGTTTGCTCGCCGTCGATGTTCGGCGGTGGAGTTAGGGGATTTTTTTGGGAGGAGCTTGGCTCCTCTGCGGTTTGCTTTTCCGGTGATGCGGGCGATCTTGGAAGTGACGGCGAGGAATAAATTCTCCTAGCTTCTTCCGTTCTCAGATGGCAATCTTCTCCGACGTCAACGGAGAAGGCTGGGAGACCCTTGTCCGAGAGTCGAGGGTCGGCACATCGTTATCTTCTTCGGTGATGATGTTGTTGACCTGTTAATCTCAGGATGATGTTACGTGGTGAAAATCTGAGCTTTGCTCGGGTTGCCGGCGGTGGAATCGAAGGATGCGTCGTGGATACGGGAGTTGGCCGATGCGCCTGGGAGGCAGTGTACTCGGCTGATTCGCCTAGAAGTAAGCCCTCCTCTGCGGCCTCCACCTTGTGGAGTTTGGCTCGTGTCCGACGGCGATTGGAAAGCGGCCGACGACGTGACAAACGGATCTCAAGGTCGAGGAAGATGAGCGCGGAGTTTTATACTTCTCTATAATTTTTTCTTTTCTTGTGGATCCCGTTTGTAAAAGAGCCAATGTAATGCGTTAAGATCAATGCATTTTCCTTCTAAAAAAACCCTTAAATAACAACTATGAGTTTGAGTGTTTAACTTTTTCCGAAGTTTTTGGTGCAAATTCCATCCTTCTCTAGGCAAATTTCACCGGTTGGGTTGATTTTGGCTGATCGATTTTACGTCTGTCGGTTGTTTCAATAATATCATACTAGTGATTTGCGCGCCCATGCGCGCGAGTGATGGCCGCGGTTCTAAAATGGTAATGTTGACAAAGAATGAATATAACGGGTTCTATCTGGTAAATGGAAAGATGTATTTGTTACCATTACACAGTCCACGGTTAGCCCAACAAGAAGGTAACACAAGCTGAATTGAGGCTTAATTTCTAAAACAGCTGCAACTTGTTCAAACACTACATATTATCCAAGAGACAAGAGTACAAAAGCCGGATTTCTAAACCAGGATGTGAGCAGTATAAATAGTACATATATCTTACATGAGGTAGTCCTTAGGTTTGTATATTATCAATTTCTATTCATGTGACATGCTGTATCATCATCGATGTTGAAAGTGTGTTCTTGTTTCACTTGAAGATGCAACCATTTTGCAGTAGTAGTGAAGATGACTTGGATTCCTTTCAAAAAAAAAAAAATTACTTGGATTGACGCTGATCACCGTTGGAACCTGAAGCAGAAACTGTAAGCAAAGAGGATGCATCATGGAGAAGAGCTGATACTGCAGCTTAAAGGCATTGATATTATACCTTGGGAAGGAGGTTGTAACACCCGTATTTTTGCATCATTTTAAAATTCACTAAAAATTTGAACTTTTCATAATTATCAACTAAAACCTAATTTATTTTCCGCTCAACCAAAAACCTCGCTTTCCAAAACCCTGCATCAAAAGTCACCATATAGAGAATAGGCCCTTGTTTGAATATTTGAATGATTGCTCGCTTGTTTGTCTCGCTAGAATTTATTTTGGCATCGAATAATAAATTCCTTGATCATCCTTATCCAAATAATCCCTCGACCTTTCCTTGTCATCTCCACCAAATAATCTACCTTGATCTCCCTCCACCTAAATATCCCCCTCGACCTATCCCTTGATTTTACCAACCACCACATCTCCAACAATTTCCAAATCCCAAATTCCAAGTCCCCCAAGGAGCCATCTCTTATATTTATATACAAATAATATATGGGTACGTACATATCATAATATACATATGTGTGTATTCCAATAAAAGTATATAAATATACAAGAAGCATGGCCACGTATATATTCACACAAATGTTTATACAAAAGTATACATATGTGTGTATATATATTTTACAGATAGAAAATGAAAATGGAAATAAAGAAGAGGCCATCGGGCTCATTTCCTCCTTCCTTGCCCACTCGCGTGGCCCAACTTGACAGCCCAAGTAGCAACAGCACAGCAGCCAGCAGCCATCTCCCTTCTCTCTATGACGACGGGCCCCACATGTCATATTTATCCCCTTCATTTCCTCCCTGTTCCCCACGCACGAGAGCACGGGATATTTTCCCGACGCGACAGCGCCGCCGCTATTCTCGCAGACCTCGACACAGCACCACCGCAGACCTTCTCCCTGTGCTCGAGTCGTTTTCGCCGCCAGTGCTCGCGCCGCCGTGTCGCATCAAGACGCCACTGCCAAGCTGGAACACGGGAAGCATTCTGCCCTCCTCCGTCGTCGTCATGCGCCGACATCAACTGTGCCCGTGGACGCATCCCCGCTGTCTCGCGCACGCCGTGGACCTCACCACAGCGCCATGGACATGACCGGTCGACGCACCGGAGCACGACATGGCTGCCAGCTCAACCCAGCGAGCTCGGACACGTACAGGGCAAGGCATATTCGCCGGAGATGCCGCTCACCGCGTCTCCTCCGCGTCCGACCGCGCCAGCGCCGCCCCTGCTCCTGTCGACCTCGCCACAGCACCATTGCCGGAAAATATCGCGGTGCCGAGCTCCGCCACCGCGGCTATAAATAGCCGGCCATGGCCGTAGCACGAACTCGCCTCGCCGAGCTCGAAGTTGAGGAAGAACGGGGGAATGAATGCTTGCGCCGAGAGTGGCGATCCTGCTCCTCATCTCCTTCCCCTTCCCTCTTCTGCCCGAGCCCCGCCGAGGTCACGGTGCCAATGGAGCCGACGCCGCGCCCGCCGGGACGAGCAATCCTCTACACGGCGCAAGCCTGCGACGTCCGTCAAGGCAAGGCTGAGCGCCTGCCCTGCTCTACCCACTTGCCCTGCCGCTCCGCCCACGGCCTTGCCATGCCCGTCACCACCCACGCCTCGCCATCGCGTCGCGCCGCAGAGCATCGCCATGCCGAGCGCACCCCGGTGCTCACCGGAGCTCGACGCCCTGCCACTGGAGCGCGCCACGCCGCACCACACGCTGCTCACCTCGTGCTCGCGCCGCCCCGCGCATGCCACACCGCCGCCCACGGCCACGCCGCCGTCGTGCCGCGCTGCTCGCCGCACCCACCACCACGCGCTCTCCACCGCTCACCCGCAGCCTCAGCCACCACCCACCTCGCCGCCGGCGACCGGCTCCCCATCTCCCAGTCCCGCTCCCACCAATTCCCTCTCTCTTTTTTGCTCTGTTCGCGAAGACGAAGATGAGAACGACGGGCGATGGGAAAATCCCGTGACCAAAGGAACAGCCGTTCCCACCTTATCCCTTCTCGCGGGACCCGTGTGTCATAGGCCTCCCCTTCCATTTTCTTCTATGGACCCGGTCCACGAGAACCACAGGCAAGGAGGCGCAAGTCCACCAGATCGGCGCACGGGAGCTCCAGCACAGTCCAGTCAGCCCCACTGTTGACCTGGACCCCGCGCGTCAGCACCCGAGAAAAATGCTACGGCCACCTGCGGAATGTACACGAGGGTGTGATAATCCATTTTCCTTATATCCGAAAAATCCCAGAAAATTCATAAATAAACTAGGTACACTCTACATTCTACCCAAGCCTTTACATTCCAATTTCCCTAATTCCAAATACCCAGAAAATATTTCCAAAGTTTAATTCATTTATTGAAATCTTATTAAACTTTGGAAATTCATATCTTTTTTCTTTCCAACTCCAAATCCCTCCATTCCAGTTCCTAGATTCTTCTAAAATCATCCCCCTACATTTTAATACCATTGTTTCATTATTTGATGCCCATTTCAATTCTAGTGTATGTTGTGCCCTTTTATTTATTTAATCGCGATCCGTAGATTACCTAGTTTACCCCTTCGCTAACCACACTATGCGCCGATATTCTTGCACGCGTGTACACTTTCACGCATACGAATACTGAATATACATACACGTAGATGTCCACATGCTAGATATACGCGATAGGTTATGTACGTATATAAATGTATAAAGTGGTATTTTGAAATATAAACACATATACGTATATACCTATCAATTATATCTACGCATGGCTAACCCTGCTAACCTAGAACGTATACTCTTGTATGTGCATTCCATAACACATGCCCTAGTATACGTGTCTCTACATACACGGATGTACCCTTATCCGGGTGTACTCTTGTGTAAGGCTAACCCTAGAAGTAGGTCTCCCCCTCTAACCCTAGGCATACGCATGAGCGTATACGCCGCTAACCCATCCATCCCATGATGGAGCTAACCCACGTGGCCGTTGCTTTGAATGTTGTGCTCGTGTTTCATGTTTGTCGATACCGGAGACCACCCGACGGATCAAGGAGCATCCCTACGCCAAGACACAGAGCCTGAGCACACAAGACAAGAACCTTGATATACTCTTCACGGGGATAGAGGCAAGTCCTTACCCCCTTAATCATGACCTTAATATAATGAGGATGAACTATGATATAATATGACTAAGTAAGATCGATGTAACCCGAAAGTTATAAAGTGAACCCTCCAACAAAAAGGTGAGTGGTGATTGTCTACATGGAGGTGGACTAATCACAATCGGGGATGAATCCCGCGGAGAGATGCTCGCCTCCCTAAGGACCGGTTCATAGACCTTCTACCTAGTGCGATATTTCATGCGACCACACGTCGTTTATGGGATTCGCTTGATTCCACACCCCTTGAGGTATAATTGGAGCCAAGGTGGCCTGAGCAGTAAAACGATCGATTAGGAGCGTTGGGGAGAGTGGCCCCATGGTCCCGTGGATGCCGAGTGGTCTTCCACGGAAGTGTTTGGGCGCGGTGACGCAAAGTGCTAGAGGCACATATTGATGATTTGAGATTGAGAGTGGTGTTGACTAGGTTGGGTAATTAGGTATTACATAAAGTCATTTGGTATCACCATATTGTCTAGGGTGATGCGTCATCCTCGTGGTGGCGTGTTATCCTTCCAACCCCGAAAGTCGTGGTGAAGATTATACCAACATACCTAGGGTAGCACCCAAAGCGGGTACGGATCTCGTTAGGCCCAGTCGAACCAACAAAAGACAACGCCTATCGTGTGGGGAAAATTTGTACAACCTCTGCAGAGTTATTTAAATCTATTCGAATAGCCACGTCCTTGGAATGGGCAAATGCTAGGCCTAACATCTATGATTAGAAACACAATCTTATGTGACTCGTTACCTTGAGCTTGGATAATAATTAACTCGGGAACTAGCGAGAGCGCTTTTAGAGACTCGCTAGGGCCCAACCCTTAATAATTACCAACCCCCTACTTGCCGAGTACGAAAGTACTCACCCCTCTTTTCTATTTTAGAATACCAAATTGCAGAGTGTATCCAAGGAAATCGAGCTCAAGAACGACACGAGGATGGACCACAAGGAAGATACCGAAGACGGAGGCGCTCATGAAGGAGCTATGTGAGGATGTGTGACCGAAGTTATAGGATCGTGCAATAGGAGTAAGTCCAAGGGTTTGTCCGCACTCCAAGCTTGCTCAGTAGGAATGGAGCCCCCTACAGAAATTGTAGTAGGATCTCCGATAGGTTTATAATAGTAGGCCTATGGCCGAGTCATGTAAACCCAAATCCTCGTATCATATTTTTCTCCATAGCAATAAAAGTATAGTTTTTTTGATATCATATCTATATTTTAATTAGGCGTATTTGTGCGTGATCCTGGCGCAAATACGCAGTGATTAAGGAACCTCGAAAATGGGGTGTGACAAAGGGTCCTCTTCCTCCATGGTCGAGTGTTTTTTCGTGAAGGGGTGGTACCTTGTATGTGGAGTCCTTAAGAAAAGATGTGAGTAGGTAGGCCCGAATCGAGTAAAGCAAACGAATATTCCCAAACATACTTACCATCTATTTTCTTGGTCATCATCAAAAGTACATATTAACATTTGTCTATAGCCCAAATGCAAAAAAGAAGAACCTAAACAATCTAAGCCGCAAAACCCCTTTTAAGGAAGCAATGACATTGGCTAGCTATATCTTCATTTCTCTCTAAATCACACCGCTTAATAGCATCAACAATATTTGCTACTTCGGTAGCTCGCTCGTCAAAGCTAGAGAAACAGACGCGACGAGCTACCTTTTGTACAAAACTAATCCCTTAAAATTGTAGTCCACGACAAGAACATGGATATTGTTTATACATGGGCATGATCCGACCGTGCAGAACCAAAACAAAAATACTCAAGAGAATTGAATGAAACCCGCACCGGGCAACTCAATCTCCACCCTACACATGACCAAATTTCACAAATCAAAGACACATAGAGTAAAGGACAACGAAATCAAATACTTGATGCTAAAATCGCTAAGAACAAAAACATAAGGAACTCTATGAAATCGGACTTACCGCACCACCGCAAGCCTAAATAGACAGGAAGGAAAACAAAGCAGTTGAGGGAGAGAGACTCACCGAATCTAGTCGTTACGCTCAATTCGACCACTGGAAACAACACCTCCCTTTTGTTGACCACCCCAGTAGCATAGAGAACACGTAAAAATCTAAGTACGTAAATCGAAACCATCAATACTTTACACTAATTCTAATGGCAAGGAAATTTGGTGTCTATTGTATTGCAAGAGTTGATTATGGAACACATAATCACGGGATTTTGAGAAGCTAAATAAATATGCATCAACACATATAAGATGAAACTTGAATTCAATATATGTATAAGAATTTGCAAATTGCAAAAATAGCACATTGGGATTGTTCCCAACCACCGTATGTAAGGAACATTATAATACTCTTATTGTTAACATATGCATGAGCAGAGGCAAGACCACGCCTCACTACAGCGAGCGCTCTACGACCCAAGTGTTACATGGCTGTCAACTAAATGGGAGTATGTATTTAATAGTTAGCAGTGAGCTATAAAATATACCCATGTAGTAAAGCAAATTACATGGTTGTTTTGAGAAGCCAATGCAATGGTTAACAAACCGGGCAAAGATCTCGCCATAATTTGATGTTGTTGAAGCCTTTGGTACAGGCATAGATTTAGGAAAGAAAGGTCTAGATGGCATGGAAACGAACATATACCATTTTAATAGGAACCGCAGAGGTTGAGCTCTTCGTTCCATTTCAGACTAATAGTCTTCTTTACCACTCATGCTTTCAACCTCTGTGAAAAACATTGGCAACTGAAACAAAGAATTTTAAACGGGTGCCTACTTGTGTCATAACGAACAAACCTGTTGTGACAAAAAAAACAATTCCCAAGTTCTTCCCAGTCTGCATACCAAACGTTTGAATTCCAATTGATCGTCCATGTATCTGCAAAACCGAAGATGCATGGTCATTCCCAAATGCAATCGAACACAAACAAAAAGGTTCACATCTAGTTCGGTCCTAAGAACCCCAATTGCACTACCTGTTCCCTTGGCAGTGAAGAACATGTGCTTTCCTTTTGTATCCTCCATCCAATCTAGAACCCCAAATTTATTACGCTTATTGATTCAAATTTGTGGAGCGAGAGAAATCCACAATAAGAAAATCAGCAAATATAAATCATCTGGTATGCTTTTATTGATTCAAATTAATTGGTTAAAACTACTTATGATACTTGCTGAATTATGTACACAAAAACGAGAATTAAGAAACCACTTATGATGCACCTACTTGGTTAAAAGAGTTCTCCATTTCTCTTGGGAATAGAAAATTGTCCTCACAAGGAAGGATTCGCGCAGCCACTTCGGTAATCCGGACACGTTTGTAAGATTGATGCCCTCAACGGTCGACAAGCGAAGATCTCGGCCCGCCAAAGACCACCACCTTCTTGGCCTACCCGCCTCGAACCCGGCTTGCGGACTCTGCAGGGACAGAGCAAAGACGACACACAAAACAAGAGGAGAAACGAAATCTCGGTTCGTCACAGAGGCGCGGGCGGCAGGGATGGTGCCGAAAGCACCGGTGGCACACCCGACCAAGGAAGAAGGAGAGGAGGAGCAAGGGAGAGAGGGCACTTAACTCGAAGTCTCACCGCGTCGGAGGCCTTGGGTGCCGATCCAACGTGACGGCGAGATGGATCCGGCCATGGAGGCACCGGATCGCGCGATCCGCCGGCGTTCTACTCGTCGGCAAGGAAGACGGCCCCCATCGGCCGGCCACCGCCGCCGAAGCCGCACTGCCCGCCACCCATGCCCACGGCGGTTTGGGCGGCTTCCTCGCCGTCGCCCGCACCAACGCGGTGCCGCGGCGTGGGCGGGCCGCCGTGTCGTCGGAGGCTAGGCTGCGCCGCACCGTGGACGCCCGTTGTGTCGCCGCCCGCCGTGTTGGGAGGGAGACGGGTCCCGAGGGAGACGGAGAGAGGAAGGAGACATGGAGAGAGCGATAGAGTGGGAGAGAGAGAGAGAGAGAGAGAGAGAGAGAGAGGTAGATATTTTCCACTCACCAACCGGACAATCGTACAACCAATGGGCCTGCTGAAACCAACCAGCAAATGAACGGACGACAACGAAAAAGTTGGCCAATAGACACACGACAACGCCGTCCTACACCAGGACTTGACTGGACACGCATTGGGCCGGTGGGTCAATGCAATCCGAGGCACCCAACACGAATCGAACGGCCAGGAAAAAAATTGATGGCGTGGATGCCCTGGCCGAGGCGTTTCTCCACAACCAATTTACTCTTTAAATGTGAAGAAATAAACTGTAGTATGACTATAAGCCGATTGAAATGAGCAAACCAACAGGCGTCGAAGAAAGAAGATGTTCCATGGCTGATCTAGAGTTTATCATTAATACTCAAACTCAAGAACAATTAAAACTGTCCGAAAGCTGGCCAGTTAGCACAACAGACCGACCATGTGTTGCAGGTACGGTTTATGTTGTTTTTGTTGTGATTATCGAGTGATAATCAGGGCTAATAAGTTTGAGGACAAGCCATCATATTGTTGAGAAAACTGTTGTGTACCATATCATTGAGTACTTAAATTATTGGGGTTCCCATATGGTTACTCGAACCGAAAAACCTACTTAAACTATTGTGTTGTTCCCATATGGTAGTCTAACTAAAAACGTTGTCAGGCGGATACTTAACCTATTGTGTGGTTCCAAGATTGGTACTCCAATTAGGTTTTTCAGTTGGAGTACTCGAGCTAGGTTTTTCAGTTGAAGTAGTACCCATTCGAGAACCACATAATAGTGTAAGTACTTAGTTGGGTAGGTTTCCAGTTGGAGTACTTATTCATAAATCACACAATAGTTTAACTACCTGGCTTGTACGTAGGTTTTTCAGTTCGACTACCTATCTAGAAACCACCCAATGATCCACAACCATCCATCCAGACTCAGACTGTGTTTAGTTAGCTAAAATTTGGGTGGGCAGTGTAGTTGAAAATTTGATATTGGAGTAATTTTCGTTTGTTTATCTTAATTATCGTTCTACCATAACCTAATTAGATTTAAAAGATTAGTCTCACTACTCGTGACAAAAATTCGAAGTCACATAGTTTGCGGTTCCAAAGCCTCGGTATGAAAATATTAGAAAAACAGAGCCGTAAAGCACGTTTGGGGCCAAAGCAGCCTACACTCATCACGCCATCGGTAGGGTTCCGGCGATTCCCCATGGCCGGCCGCCACCGCAACCCGTTGCCCCCTTGGGACCACCCCGCGCCGGCGCCGGCGCCGGCGGCAACCATCCGCCTCCCCCGCTTCACCACCCGCTTCACCCCCCACCTCCCCCCCCCACCACCCGCTCGACGACTTCCGCGACCCGCCGCGCCTGGCCCCGCACCACCACCTCGACGACTTCCGCGACCCGTCCCGCCTGCCGCCCGGCCACCCCGACAGCTTCCAGGAGCCGCCGCCACCGCATCTCCGCCATTTCGTGGGCCACGGCGGCGCCGGTGGCCCCCTGCCACCCCAGCCGCATGTGGTGGCAGCTCTGGAGGAGCGGCTTGGCGCCGAGATCGACGAAGCGCACGCGCTGCTCGCGCAGAACCAGCGGCTGGCCGCGACGCACGTGGCGCTCGTGCAGGAGGTCGCTGCCGCGCGGCACGAGCTCGGCCGCACCGCGCGCGCGCTCACCTCCGCTCAGGAGGAGAGCGACCTACGCCTTCGCGAGGTTCGGCCGCGTCTCCCCTTACTAGCTTCAACGGGCTGAATGTATCTTCTTTTCTATGCGTTGCAAATTTGGGTACTTATGTGGTAGCAGCTTGCTCAAATTGAACCCTAAACTGAAGCTATGCAAATCCTTGGAGGCTCTTATTTGTTCGTTTGGTGTCCATACAGACCTAATTTTCTCCCAGTCTTGCAAAATTCGGGCTAAACTTGACTTTGCAGTGTATATTTCGTGCTGCAGTGGATCTATTTGGTACTGGAGATGCGAACTTTTAACTTGTATTGCCATGAATCAATTTTGTTCTTTGTTTAGATTTAGTTATGACACTCCAACACTGCATTTGGAAACCTCGGCCAGAAAAATCACACAAATGATCAGATTGGGTATGTGTACCGTTTTTGTTTGTTTTTGGCTTGCATAGTACCAGCAGCTGGGGCGGGGGATATGAGACAAGATACAGAAGTTTACATCGTTGCCAGAAAAAAGATGATAAACACAATCACACTTGCGTCAAATTTTGAGACCTTTTTCTATTCCAAGTGCCTTTTCCTGTGTCCCAAAAAATGTGCTGAATCAGACATTGGCACCCGAACGCTAGCACCTGCACTTGTGTCCATGTAACACTACATTCAAATTGAAAATGAGGGAGTTTTCCTCACATATAGTTTAATAGGCCTTGGTTGCCTAAGTGGGTTTGGTGTCTGCCAACTTGGCATTGGCAGTGCCAAGGCAAGGAGGGATCTAGGCTGTGATTGGGTTCTAGGCATGGAGCTTCCTAGTGCCTTGGCATTGGCGGCTAGGTGTCTGCTTCTAGAATAGCAGAGGAGACAAGCCACAGAATTAGGACCCTGGGTTTATATTTATCTTCATGTCCATGCCATTGTCACATTGTGGAAAGTTTGTCAGCTTGCATTAGATTGGAACCTCCCATTCTTTGAGCTCATTGTCTTCTTGCATGTAAATAGTGGAGATAAAATGTAGAGAGAATAATGGGTAAGAGAAGGAAGATACACTAAACAAGCTTAGATACTGCAGAATCCATTCTTATGTGTATGTATTATGTAGGTCATTTTCCTTCTTGTTTGCTGTTAGCGCTGTGCACAGAATTTTAGCATGTCCTAGTTCCCAAATTTTCTGTGTGTTGTACAGCCCATATGCTTATCCTAAGTAATCTGTTAGGTTTTTACAATACACTGCCTCCACCTTCCTAGAGATACAGTAGTCCTTCATTGATTCTTTTGTTCATAGGAGCTTCTCAAGCTCCTATATTCACATTGTTGATATAAACTCTACTTATTTTTGTAGAAGTATTTTGTTTCCGCACTTAAGTTTTTTTTCTTAGAGCCACGCATGCTTGTTTTTCTCTCTTTTTACCAGCATCATGTGAATCCACTCTTTTGTTTGAAGATTAACTGTGTGTGTTTTGCTTGCAAAACCAACCCGAGTTCAGTTATGCTATACTCCCTCCGTCTTTGGGTATTAGAAGTCGTTTTTGGACAAGGTTTGGGTCAAACATCGAAAATATAAATCATCAATAACTTTTAAGTTGTTGAGTTTGTAAATGTAAAAATTATATGAGTAGATTTGTCTTAAAAATACTTTGATAAAAGTATACATATATCAAATCTCCATAAATATTTTTATAACAATAAGAGGTCAAAGTTATGTTTTGGAGACCGTGTCACTGTCCTAAACGACTTCTAATACCATCCCGAGAGAGTATTTTTAATTAAGTTACACTTGTATGTGTGTGCATTTTCCATGAAATTGAATTACATTAGTTGTAGGTTTGAAACTGCATAGAAGGAATAAGCTGGATTTTATTTTTTATGTTGAGGCAAGGCCCCATTTGTGAGCCGATATTTTCAAATACATGCATGTTATATTATTATGTAAATTCATGTATCTCTGAACCCGCCTGACTTAATCCAATAGGATTATAGGATAGTTCTGTTCGTGTCAAATATAATTAATTTATGGTTGTAATATCCAAAATAATTTCAATAGGTCTTTGAGAGGTCAATGAAGATGGAAGCAGAGCTCCAGTCAGTACATGAAATGAGAGCAGAGCTTGCACAAGTTCGCATGGACATTCAAAACCTGGGTGCAGCGAGGCAGGAACTCATGGGCCAAGTTCAGGGATTAACACAGGATTTGGCTCGGTCAGCAGAAGACTTGCAGAAGGTGTCTGCATTAAAAGCTGAGATCCAGGAGATCAAACATGAAACACAACATCTGAGGTACATTCTATTAAATATTTGACCTACTCTTTTTTTAATATAGATGGTCTAAGGATTTTTTTACATGCATACAAACCTGTTATTAATGATGCCATGATGCACAAAAGAAGCAATGATGCGCAACTCTCCTGTGTATTCAAGGAAAAAACCATTATTAATGCTTTATCTGTTCTTGTTGGCTTTTTGCCCGCTCTGCCTTACCTCTTCCCAATCAGCATTATGAGTAAACATTTTCATTGTTCCCTTCCCTTTCACCTGGTCAACTAGTCAAAACATCCTTCACTCCCATTCAGCATTATGAGTAAACATTGTTGTTGTTCCCTTCCCTTTCACCTGTCAACTAGTCAAAACACCCTTCACTCCAAACTGGAATGATATTTTCAAAAAGGATATAATAGTTTTTTTAGTAATAGAGGTGAATTTGCAACGGATACCTTTTCTTTTATTCAACTGTATGGTATTTATCATGAGCCAATATGCAGATCTGGTATTGAACTTGAGAAGAAAGGATATGCAGAGAGTTATGAGCAGGGACAGGAGATGCAGAAAAATTTGATTTCAGTGGCTTCTGAGGTGGAGAAACTGCGAGCTGAGGTTGCTAATGCGGAGAAGAGATCACGGGCCGTTGTGTCTGCAGGCAATCAAGGTATGATCTGAGTAGGAGGTTATCTTTTTTTCTTAGTACATCGCTTCTGTTCCAAATGTCTGTTACTTGTATGATCGATTAGGTGAGATGACCTTGACAATAAAACTAGCCAAGTGTTAAGATAATGCTCCAGAAGATTGCTTGCAGAGCGATTGTGAATTTGAGATGTGAAAAATTTGTATGCTAAAACCTAACCTATCCATAGTCATAAAATATTAATGAGAAACTACCAGCGCATTATAAAATGTGATCCTGTGTTGGCTCATAATAGGTGAAGCTGATTTGTAATCTGGCATAATAGGTGTCTGCACGGAGCCAGCACTAGGGCTGGTGGGGCTCTAGCCCCTCCTAAAATCCGGTAATCAAGGTTAAATACTGTAGCAAAACAAAAAATCATCATTAAATCTTCATGCAAATTAACATCTTCTTTGTTTCAGCCCCACCTAAAAATTTTTCAGGCTTTGTCAGGATTACTAGATGAAGCTGGTTTGTCTATGTATGTGGCATGTGTGCTATGCTTAATGCAGCTGACTATCCTGCAGGTTATATTGGAAGCTATGGGAACCCCAAGGCCAATTATGCTGCAAACCCTTTTACCTCTGGATATGGCATTAATCAAGTATGTCATCTAGCTTGTATTTTATCATCTGCAGAACCAGTCCTCACATACCTTCGTCCTCATTTGAAGGTACTTCTCTATTGCAGGCAAATGCTGCCACCGATTCTGGTTCCCAGTATGGAACTGGTGCAACCCATGGCTCTTGGGGTGCCTATGACTTGCAACGGGCGTCCGGGCGTAGATAATTACTGCCAATTTGTCAGGCCTTTTACCAAAGTGTACTCATAGCTTTGGCCATGACTGTATGAATGTTGTGGTGGATCCGATGTTAGGGCAGAGGTAGATGAATTGCGGACAGATTTGCTTTAGTTTAGCTTCTACCGTCCTGTACGAAAGAGCATATATTTATTAAATCAAGCGTGAATATATTGAATGTTATTTATTAAATCAAGCGTGAATATATTGAATGTTCTCTATCAGACAGGTGTGATGTTATGCGCAATCGTGAATGTGATGTTTACAGATAATTATCTATAATATGAAGAGTAAGATTATATATATATATATATATATATATATATATATATATTATTTATATTTGGAACCCGGGTTCCAAATGGATTCAGTCCCCAGCGAGCCGATCGGGCTCCAAGCCGGGCCGTCCCGCGGACAGGGGCAGCTTCGAGCCGGTCTTCGGCATCGGCTTTTCTTTCCCCTTCCTCTCTCACCGGAAGGCCGTGCGCGCTCGCATTTGACCGGTCTCGGTTCCGTTTAGCTCGCAACCGCCGCCGCCCACCTCCCCCCCTCCCCCACCTCCTCCCCCGGCGGTTCCCTTCATCTCGCCTACATGCCGCCCGAACCTCCCCTACCTATCAGACGCCGCGTCCGTTATTGGATTTCTAGAGCAGAAGGTCGCAAGCGGCCTCTCCTACCCTACCGGCGGCGGATCCGGTCCGCAGCGAGGGCCGGCGCGTTCCGTGGCTGGGCGACGGCAGGGCACGGAGGGTGGTGTCGAGGGCCGGGCGCAGCGTCCCCGGGTCCCGTCTGTGGTGGCGTGGCTATCCCCATGGCCGGGCGATGGTTTCGCGACGGCGCCGTACGTAGCCCCTCGCGGTTGTCCCCATGGCTGTGCGACCGCGCCCTCCCCTGATCTGCAGCGGTGCAGCCTCCGTCTCCCTTGATCTGCTTCCTCCAGCGACCTCCAAAGCGTCGACCTCGTCGGCGGCCATGCCCTCCAGGCGGGGAGGGTCACGAAGGGAAGCGTCGCGGCTGACTCGACCGGCCGCAGCGGTGTCCGCACGTGGGGCAACAGAGCCTGCTCGTGGGAGGTGCAGCTACCAGCGGCGCGGGATGCTGCATATGGCGCTCGAGTCCATGTCCGTCACGAGCATATGGCGGCGGCGCGGGATGCTGCATATGGTGCTCGTGGGAGGTGCAGCAGCCTCGTTCGTTAGGTCTGAGCAGAGTTGCTCTTTTCCATTTTAATTCGTAGCTCGTCGTTCTGTCAGTTTTCATGGCCATGTGTTCTTCGGTTGTTTCTGTATTGCAGCATGTCGAGCGCCACTAGTCCGTTCGCTGGCCGGAGACGCAAGTGCAAGGGAGCTCCCAACATCCAATCTATGTTCATACGTGATGCTGTTGCTGATAGCTCCTCCCAACATTCACTCCCTGTTGATACGTATCTCCCAAGGTGATGGCCCTACGTGTATTTCTTGAATGCTAATGAATGTGTATATGCATATAAAACTGTTTCTAGTTTTTTATGCCCACCTTGCAATACCTTATATGCCCTCCTCGCCCATCCCGAGCTCACCGCCGGCGCTGCTTCAGGTTCTTCATCCGACGGAGCAGAAGGTCGTGTCCCCCTCACCCATCCCGAGCTCACCGCCGACGTCGCTTCAGGTTCTTCATCTGACGGCATCCCATTAGCTTTCGGACCCGCCGGCGTCAGCCTCTGGACTCGCCCGGCGTTGCCTGTTCCCGGTGTTGTCCCCTTCTGCGTTGCCCTCCTCATGTTATTCTTCGACTCGCCCAGCCGCTGGACCCTCTCCTTCCCCCATGCGCTCTGCCTTGGCTGATTTTGCTTCAATTTGGATGGAGCCGACGGGTCCCTCAGGTTAGCTTTTCTTCCTTGTTCAATTATTATGGTGTCAAATTGGTTTAGCTATTAGATTCAGATTACCTGATATGTGCAAAGAATGATTTTAATATGAATGAGCTTATTCATTGGGGATGTGTACTCTTTAAATGTGTACAATCTTGATATATCACAATAATAGTTCTGTGGCAATTATTACCATGTAGGCAACATTTGGAAATTGCAATGCCAACTAGCCAATTGTATATCACCCGTGATTCCTTTTCAAAAAGCCAGCGGCGGTACTCTTTGTAGCCAATTGTACTATCATAACCGGTATATTCCACAGAAGTAGCATATAGAACCTTCAAGTTGAGTCAAGAAATTGTAATTAATAATGCTGAGATGTCAAAACAATCACAGAGAAGCCAAGAGACATGCTATTTACTGTCATATAATCCGAATTCGGTACTTAAGACTGAAATGAAGTAGTGATGTATGATCAAAGGTATTTAATGAAATTCCTCTATTATAAACCTGCAATCTCACATATTGTTGATGCATTCTGTGCCATGTTGCCACAAAATGATTAATTTATAATCCATCTAATGATGCAAATTGGTTAATACTGTATGTTCCGGTTCAAGCTACCTCATGAGCCTTCAGTACTTTGAGACATAGGAACTTAGCTAATTTGAGAACAGTAAGGTCAGCCTTACCTGGAGGCCCTCCTATTCTGTTTGTCACCTACACTAACGCCGCAATTATTAGTTTTGCAAAATTTTTCTTCTTCTCGGCTACCCATGCATGAGTTCATCGTTTATAAAGTGCTTCCCAGATTTCTTAGTCTATTTTTTAATCCATTCATGACTTTCTTCTTCCTATAATTGTTGATAATTTTCACAGGCAAGACAACGGGAAAATAGAGCTACTACTCGTTCTTCCACTATAAATGTTCGATGCAATCCTGCAGATGTGAAGCATTGCCATGACAGCACCACAGGAGAGCCGCCGGTGCCGAAGGAGACGAAACCGGCGAGCTTCGGAGCACAGTGCCGCGGTGGCCGTTGAGACGCCGCTAACCCTCCGCTGCTGAGGATTCCTCCCAAACAGCTCCCCAGGTGTGAATATGAATTGTGAGCTTGTATTGATCAAATTAACAGATCTGAGTGAACGGGATGGATTTTAGCTTGTCAGAGCAATGCAATCAGAAATATATAATGTGCTTCTCATTAACATTTCGCAACAGGAAGTAGGATACTTGGTCTATACATTTTCTTAGATTCCCAGATTTAAAAAGAAATTTCAGTTTCTGAACATTTTTTTATTTGCTATGCCTTGCACACTCGATGAATTTTGCCATTGCCAGGGTGTGCTGCTGATGCGTATACACTGCTCAGAGATGAATACCCACGGTTGGCAATCTTTGATATGCGACTTCCTTGCTGTGATTGTGGTATAGGATGGTATTCGTAATTATGATTTACTACTGCAGTGTGCAGTCTTCATATCAACTTTGTTCCAGAATAGGCCGTTGAACCTGCTGTGTTTGTAGTTTTCTTTTAGGTTTATTGTGTCCTTTGATTTGGTACTTTGCAGCCACTCTTTACTGCTGCAAGTACTATGACAAGGATCATCGAGAGCGCGTCTGGCTCTGGCTGCCTCAGCTGTTACAGTTCATTCTAAATCCTGAACATGTCACTTCCTAGTATGAAGAAAATAGGCGTCTGATCTCTGATGTGTTTCCCTGTGGTAGTGCAACAATTCATGTCCATAAAAAATCATGTGCCCTGGTAGTTGATATAGAGATATAATTCATCGCTTGAAGTGTGCTGCTTGCAAATTTCTAATACATTGAACTCTACAATTTTATGCATTGAATCTGGGGCTCGGGGTGAACTCTATTCTGTAGAACTCTCATATTTGTCAAAAGGTCCATTTGATTGGCATTTGCATATCAAATATTGTTGCTTCTATGATGTGGTGAAAGTATGGAGTTTAGGGTATGTTTGGATCACTACCAGACATTGCCATGTTTTTTTCTTGGACATGTAGGATGCTGCGTGTTATTTCATTAATAAACAGAAAATGGTCAACTTTCTGTGCCGTGAACATTGTTTGGCAAACAATGTTACAATTGTGCCTTTGACCCTATGATTCCACAGCTTTGATTTGTGATTTGCTGGGGATGTCTTAACCCCCGCAGGTTAAGTTTTATTGTAGTGAATTGTTACAATTGTGCCCTTGAACCTATAGAAACAAAACCTTTGTTTTTGCCAAATAATGTTCTAAGATTTGGTCAACAATTTCTTCACCACACCTTAGGCTAAGTTTTGGCAAAGAAATGGGTTTGTGACAGGAGATAACCTACACCCAGCTAAGAAAGTGAGCTGTACCTGTCGTTTTGTGTCACAATGTTAGAAACTAAATCACTGAACTTGATATAGTTGTGTGCATTCTGTAGTTTAGTTCTGATGTGCGCTTGCTTGAAATTCATGCTCACGCATGTGCTTAGAAAAAAAAATTTTGGCTCCCTTCCTGATATAATTGGATTCAGTCTAACATCCTCACTTTGATCATTCATTGCAGGCACCCATCTTCAGAGTCTTGGCAATCATTGCTCTCTCTGTAGCACTGATAATCGGTGTAGACAAGTAGTATCCAAAACGAGGAAAACGCAGTAGAGCTGGACTTGGCAAGTTGGCATTCAGCAGGAACTTGTAATTTCAGTGACAGTAGCTTGCTTCGCAGTCATCCTCCATGTATCACTATAGCAAGTTGCTAATTTAAATGCTGCTACTGCTACCGCCCACCTTTCGGTCACCGTTTATCAATGAGGATGTTAATTGCTCTATCGCAAAATGTGTGCTCTATGTTCTGTGATGCCTGTCTACATTCACTGGTTGAGCATGAGTTTGCAGAGCTTGCAAATTCGTAGCCTTTAGCTTGAAAGGGGTAGTCAGAGAACGGAGGGAAATAGCTCCTTGTAGCGTTTGTTTTTTCTTGCTTTTGAAATGTTTAATTCATCAAATCCCAGAATAAATATTGCAATCATATTTTCTGTTAAAAATATATTAATAGAAATACCTTAACATAATCTGCTCATAGGATTTTCATATTTCTCACCATATGTAGTTTGAAGGTATCGATAGACATTCTTTTTATATAAAAAAGACCAGAAACTTGTGCAACAGATAATTTATTCATTTGTGCATGTGACCAGAGTATGAGTATATTTTTTTATCACAGTATGAGTATAGTTTTAGTGTAATTTATATATACTAAAAGTACACATGCACCTACAACATGTAAAGACATTTTGAGATTGGGTCCAGGCACATGCTCGCATTCCACAGCTTGATTACAATGAGAACACCACTCTGGACGAGGGACCCCAACAGATGAAACTCTCAGTGGGAAGTTGTGCAGCAGATTGTCCTTGAGAATTTCAATTCCTTCGCTCATATGTCACTAATAACATCCACCTTGTGTTGTCCACTTCTCGACTATACCATGTCGCCTGCTTGCGTGGCCGATTTATGGTTTGAGGGATGGCTGGCTTGCGTCCTCCACTACACTTCCCCGCCTGATTCGCTCCTCCGCCCTGCTGACGAATCTCATCCATCCTGCCAGCCACTACGCTGTCTATTTTCTCACCAAATTTGTATGACTAACCTGAAAGAGCGAGCACAGGTTATGTTGGAACATTTATGTACGTTGAAGTAAAATGTGTTTGAACAATAATTTTATACTAAATCAAGCATAGCTATTTAAATATGGAAAATGTTTTCTCGTTTAATGTGAAGGTTTATTGCAATGGGGAAAAAAGTCTTTGACCAAAAAGAAAATGACAATTGAATTAAACAAAGAATATCATATCCTACTCTCTGAAAATAAGAAATTCATTACACTGATAATACAAGGCCATACACTAGCTAATGTCCAAAGAGAGTTAACAACACTTGGGTGTTGGACATTACCAGAATAGAATATCAGAGGATACCAAAGATATTATTCTTCATAATCTAAACATACTAGCCAAGTAGCCATCCAATAAAGGACCAGACATGTCCAGAATCCAATATATATTCAGTTTTGCTAGCTGCCTGAACTTTATTGGAAAAACATTTATATTACACAGCATAGCAGGCAGATTTGCAACTTGTTGCTTGTAACTTGATTTGCTTCACATTAATCTCCAAGGTTGACTCATTGACAACCTTTATGAAGCCTTGAATCATAGTTGAACATACAAGCCTGACAGAGCAAATGTCGAGAGGATGATCATAGCTTAGATAAGTCCTTTTTGTGATCATGTGTATAAAAGATTAAATTCAGTGAATAAAAAAGGAAATGCAATATACGATAGGTCAATCAACATTAAGAAAAGTTTTCTAATAATTACCATTCCTAAAGGAGAAATACAAACTCAGCATTGTAGAAAGCAAGATAAACTTCAAACCAGTAATTAAAATAATTCCATGTTACAATGCTTTCAAGGTTAATGATCGTTAACAGGCACAAGTTCAATGTCATCTCTACTATTTGTACAATTAACAAGATATGCAGTCATTCTATAGACATGTACACAAAGATCAAACCTGAGCAGAATTGTAAGCATTGATGGTCCTCACGGCAGCATCCTTCCTCTTTACACGTGACTTGGAGCTCACCAAGGTAACTGCCAAGACCATAAATTTTGTCAAGCTGTGCATGCACCGGCCAAACCTAGAGGTTTGCTTCCTCTCTAGCTAATTGTGAATGGGAAGCACCTCAGGTAAATGGTGATCATACCATTGATCTTGATCCACCATTTACTACACACTACCAACATTACTATCATACTATGTCCTCCTGTTTTTGGTGATTTAAATTAGGGATAAAAATATGGCATTACCACTTCCCAGCAGTACAGCTATGCATAAGTATAAAATTTGCAACTATTATCTGTAGATAGTGTAGAATCTAATTTTCTCACTACGACATATATTCAACAAAAGAATACTGTTATCTTGGCCAAGCAAAGTTTAGAATATATGTATGTTAAATTGTTCTGTAATCCTATGTTAAGGCATCAGATCCTGAACGTAACCAGAACATTTTCAACACAAAAGGTAACTGTCTGTAATGCCATATACTGTATCAATCTGAGTTTAATAGCACTATCCACACGAATCAGATGATTCCTTATTAAAACACATAATAAATTCCTAAGGGGCAATGTATCTTCTTTAGTTACGTTCAGGATCAGCACAAAAGAAGAATATACAAAATAAAACAGTGACAAATGGGAAGGTGGAGTTCCCCAGCAATGTTCAGAGTTCTTTCACAGGAAAAATATGAATTCAAAGAGTACATGCATACAAAAAATAATTAGAGTGATTATTCTTTTTATTTTACAAAAATGAGAGTGACTCGATCTGGTGATACCAAAAAAGGTACAACATCTACTTTCAACATAACAAAGGTCAAATTACTCAACCCACTATACATATATAACTTTCAGGGATACAAACAAGGGAAACACTGCAAAGAGAGAGTAAAATCACGAGCCTCGGACTAGCTATAGAGAGTGCAGGCACGATTCCAGTCTATGCAATTGAATCATACGAGCTATATATTGAGCCACTAAAGCTCCACCACAAGGCAAAAACGTTGCAAAATGTTGAGAAATCATACCTCGGTTTCTAGATCAGTTTTCAGTGAATCCTGCCCATCGACCGGAGTCAACAAAAATCCAAGAGAAATCAGTAATGACACATAGATTAATATAATGAAACCCCTAAGTGACATTTAATCAAACACGTGACCTCCCTCGTTGGCTAGGGAGCAGACTGTGCCATTACCAGCGTCCAAACACAAACAAATACTCATCGGGTGATCATAGCACACGCAATCTCCAATACATTGTGGGGACGCTGGTGAGGAGGTCGGCGTAATCCCTGGCGACCGTGAGGCAGAGCAGTCCACGGTGCTTCCTGGGATACCTAACGGCGCCTACTACGTCCTCTCCTCGGGCGTGAATCTGGTGCCGGAGAGGGTCCGCCGGTGCTTGTGCTGCGCGCCGGGACCATGGTTCCGGCCGGAGCGTGAGGCAGAGCAGGCCTACCCGACATTTGGGAACCGCTGGGAAGGGGGGGGAGGAGGGGCGGACTGGAGAAGGGCGACCGCGAAACCAAGGAACTGCCGCAGCGACGATAGGTTTGACCGGGGAAGTGCGGACAGGGGAGCCGATCGGCTCGATGGAGACGGGGATGGCTCGTCTTCGGTGCGGAATTCTCGCTGGGCTGGCCTGGGGCACTGGGGTCTGAATTCATTTGGACCCCGGGGTCAAATAGTGCTTATATATATATATATATATATTCTATATATTACCCTGGTACCAATTATTATGTAGTCCCCGAGCCCAATTCACCGGACCCGACCCGCGTCCCCTGTGCCGCTCGGTCCCAGCCAGCCCCACGGGTGTTCCCCGCGGCGGTTCCCGAGACCTGGTCAGCGGGTCCCTCTGTTTTCTCTAGAACCCACCATATCACCTTCTGCTTAGATCGTGGGATGAGCCGGAGCAGTGTTTTTATACCGCTCGGTAAACCGCGGCTTACCGCGGTAACCGGACTTACCGCCCGGTCCGGTTACCGCGGCGGGCGGTAAAAACCGTCAAATTCAAATTTGAAAATTTGAAAAAATGTTGAAAATATTCTATAAAATAGTTCATGATTTATAGAAGCCAATGGTATAAAAAATTTGTCGATTGGAGTTGGTTTGGTATAAAAAATTTCAAATCTAAGTTTGAAAAAAAAAAAAAGAAAAATACCGGCCCATTAAGGCCCATTAAATCATGAAGGTCGAAAAAACATACTAAACACACTCAAATTTAAGTAATTTTGACATCATTGGATTCTACAAATCATGAAGTATTTTTAGGAATTTTTTAGCATTTTATAAAAAAAAAATACATTTTGAATTTTGAAAAAAAAACGCTCAAACTTTCGCTCAACCGCCGCGGTAAACCGCTCAAACCGCCCGGGTTTACGGATTTTTACCGTTCGCCGGGCGCCGTTTGAATTCAGTTGAATTCAAATTTCAAACCGTCCGGTAACCGTCCGGTTTACCGGTAACGGACCGGTTTATCGAAACCGGAGGCCAGCGGTTTGATAGGACCGGTCGGTAAAAACCATGAGCCGGAGACGGCAGTTGCGCCAGCTCGTCGCTCCAGACGCAGGAGCTCGGCGGCACCGCTTCTCGACCCATCCCCGCCGGCACTGCTTCTCAACCCATCCCCGCCGGCGCTGCCCTTCACCCTAGAAACGGCGCCCACCACGACCCCCGGCGGCGGCAGCCCTTCCCCAGAGTCCCTTCCCTCCACCGGTGGATCAGATCGCGACTCTCCTTCCCCATGCCCCACTGGTGGTGACCGCGGCAGCAGGGCCCCTCCCCTGCATCCGGCCACGGCATGGCCATCCCACGGCGCCGGCGACCCATCTCCCCTTCACCAACAGCACCGGCGCCTCATCTCCGCTTCACCGGTGTGGTCGAGCCGTCGTGGGGCCCCGTCAGCGGCGTCCCCTGCCCCCGCAGCGGCATCCCCTGTCCCGTTCCCCTCTTCGTCCAGCCACCAGGTTGAGATCTCCATCCCCATTGTAGCGCCGCCTCCGGGTCTGGCGCATAGCCATGAACACGCCATCACACTGGCCTAGTGAACGGTGGAGGGCGTTGCTAGTCCTTCCGGAGGTTTGTTCTCATTTTTCTAAGGTAATCCATCTTACATGCATGCTGCTTGCCATTTTTAGGACCATGCAGGAGGGCACAAGGCAGAATCAACATGCAATCCATTGCTATGGCTCCAGATCTGTTCTCATTTTTCTGAGGTAATCCATCTTACACGCATGCAGCTTGCCATTTTAGGACCATGCAGGAGGGCAAGCAGAATCAACATGCAATCCATTGCTATGGCTCCTGGATTCTTTCTTTGTTATTATGCTCCAGCCATGTGTTTCTTTAATTGGTTTGATTTGACATAGATTTAGCAACAATATGTCATTTTTCAGTTCTATACGATGACATGCATATAAATAGATCAAGGAGACTATTTTGATCTTGTCACTTTATTTGCAGTCTTATTTACTTATGAGCTTGCTGAACTAGTCATAATAATGAATCACACCTATGGTGACAGTCAGCTAAGAAACTATCGTGCGTTTATTTGATTCCTAGTAATTATTTTTTGTGAAGAAATATTTTTACATTTGAAAAATTACCTAATCAGTGTGGTGTCATTATGAGCAATAGCTGATAGGTATTGCCTATTGTGCTAGCTACATAAAGTTTCTGGTGAACAAGCATAAATTATTTTTCATTTTTTCTTAACCTAAACTGAATCTTCTTAGCTTAAGGAATATATCAGTTTTTTTTAATCTCTAAAATGTTTGTTGCTAAGACCCAATCAGCTACATAATGCAATGTTGAAATGTCATATTTTAAATTTTATATGACAATTTGCTTTCACGTAAACTCTTAGCTTATAAATAATGTTTTTCTAGTTGTAATCCCAGACAGAAGCTATATTGCAATATATATTTATTTTATCTGATTTTTTAAATTTTTTTGTCAGGATCTGGAGGCCAGAAGTTTGCTAATGGTAATCTTCCTCTGCTTACCATTTCATTTTGAGCATGATATTTTGTTTGCCCGATGGGTGGTTTGCTTTCTGGTGACACTTCAGAGTTCAGTCACACCCTAGAGTTTGATCAAGTGAAACTATTCCATTTTAAGCTAGCACTCTTTTTGTATCTTTAGTAGCATAAGCTGGAGAATGCAGTAGTAAAATGTGCAATCTAGGTATAATAGAGAGAAACCCATCCTAATATTTTTATTTTCCGATGGTTGGTATCTTTCACAATGGTCTTGCCTACCAAACAATGACATTGCTCATAAGGGGAAAGATGCTGCAGTGACGACCATGAATGCTTACAATGCTGCTCAGGTTTGATCTTTGTGTAAGAATGACTGCATATCTTGTTAATTGTGGCATGGTTTAGACAACTGCACTCTCTTTGCAGTAGATTAGTTAATTTGTCTATTACATGTTTGGAGGTTGCTTTGCGTTCTTGCACCCCCAAAAGGATCCAATTAAAACATTATTTGTCGGTTTGGGAAAGATCAAATTATAACAGTACTGTGGTTTGGAAAATAATCCAAACAAAATAATATATGTTGTTTTTGAAACAGATCCAATCAAAATAGTTATCATTGGACCATTTTTCTATTAAATATCTATTTGTGTAATATAGCATTGTCCAAGTAAAAAGGAGCTGCCATGGAAAGAATATATCAAACAGCTGAACTGCCGCTCCTCACTCACCCCCATCACCCAGCGCTTCTCTGCTTCGCATCCTTCACCTCCTTGATGAGATGCCGCTAGTTGTGCCTTTTGCGCCCGTGGAGACATGATTTGTGGCAGCTGCTTGCTGTTGCACTGTCGATGCAGTGGGTGGGATATTGCAACTTCCAAGAGAAACTCAAATCTGATCTCTTCTGACTTTACATTTGTTTAATTAGTAATAGGCCGCCTACCAATCAGATTGGCATTGTCATTGATTGCTCCATTGTCTTCTATTATCATTATTTTTATCATAATTTATTCTGTAAATGGTTTGATTATCATGCATTGATGCTTGTGTGTCGCTTTAGTTAAGTCTTTGCATGTGTGGATGTTCTACTTCTGGTCATATATGAACTCTTTTTCTTCACTTGTTAATTTTGTTCATGTGACCTAATCTTTTTAGCTAATATCGTTTACAATCTGGATCAGTAGATATTAATTTACTGCAGCTCAGCTTGTAATGACCGTGCTTTCCTTTTTGAATATGTACTCGTCATCTGTAAACTTTTTAGTGATCACCATGTTGTTCTGAAAGTCACTAAATAATAAAGTGTTATAAAACACAACTAGCGGACATAGCACAACACGTATACTGAAAGTCACAGTCCATTAGAATTTCAGGTTGCGAGGTGCTTATAACTGTATAGACATCAATTAGACATGGTATTTAGGCTTTGCAAATGTTGTTCAATTGCTCTCTTAATTTTAATGCCACTTCTGAAATACTGATGCTAAATTGAGCTTGGGAGACACATGATAAACTTTAATTGAAGAGCAATTAAATCATCTTTTTTTCCTAAAATTATATTAGAAATTCAGTATAGTTCATTTCCTATATAGACATAGCACACCAGCTGGCTAATTTATATAACGTGCTGCAGACTGGGGAAGATATAGGTCAACAAAGAAAACACAAAAGAAGCTACCTTGTACATCAATTCATATTGAATAATAAAAAGACTGAAGTACAGAAATAGTATGCAGTCTTAAAAGTTGGGATCACCTCTTGAGATTTTATTTTAGGTTCCTAGACACGAGAGCTCTCTACAAGTCTTGTTTGGATGAAAAAAAATAGATTGAAAGCTTGTTGTTGTAGCTATGCCTGCAGTTCCTCTACTGTGAGCTGCTGGACCACAACAGCTTGTGAATTTAGGTTTGATCATTGCACTTTAGATTATTTCCATGTATGTAATCATCTATTTTGGGCCATTGCGGCGCATGGCACTACATGCTGCAGCTAAATTCTTTTCTTGATACATCAGTATATTTCTTGGTTTCTCTTTTACCACCAATTACATAATAACTGCAGCATGGGTAGAAAATATAAATAGAAAGCATCTAAACCTGAAGGTAGGATGACCGGGCGCGTGGTGTTCAAAAAAAAAATGCTTGCTGAGATTAGGGCGCTTTCATGATTTAAAGCTATTATTTTCTATAATATCTCAGCTCAGATGAGCTGTCTGGTGTAGACAGGGTTTTGTCTTGTCAAGCACTTGTGCAGGCATTAGTTAATGAAATTATTTTCCCAAATATGTGCCTTTTCTACTTCTTTTCCTGGCAAAAGAAGTGATATTTTTTGCATATGAGATTAGAGGTTTTATTTTTCATTCTCTGCCAAGAACTGTTTATACTTTAAAACAATGTATTTATTGGGGCCCTTGGATTGTTCAAAATGGTATATCTGAATCTTTCAGGCTAGCTAAAACTTTTATATTGGACATGCTTGTTTGGAAATAAGGTATTTCCTTTTCACTGTGAATGAATAATGCACAGTTTTATTCACAGTTGTCTACATGTAGGGAATCATATGACATTGTTTTGTTTTTGTTGAATGGATTTTCTACTTACCTATCCACCAGGAACCAAGTTTTTAGGACTTCTCCAAATGTGAGCATTTGTACCGCTTTCACCTCATATAACTATATGTTAGTTGTCGTCACTATACTGAATTCAATTACTTCATTAAGATAAATTTCTTGGCTTTCAAATTTTCTTTTGTTTCAACGACAACCATTTTCTGTAATTTTTGTTGCTTCCTCTTGCATATGAAATTGCATTCCTAACAACCAATTGCAATTTTAGTAGCCATTTCTATTTTCTCCATTCTGACAATCACATTGTGGATTCAGTCCTGTACGTGCAATGTAAATGTTTCCGATGCAATTTTTTTAAATGCCACAGACCTCTTTTTCTTCCATTCGGTTGCTGGACGGATGCTGGTCCGCCTGGTTTATAGAATGCCTCAAAACCTGAAGAACCTGTTATTTAAGAGCTGATTATGGCAGCATCTTTGTTCCCAACCATTTCATAGCAGTATTGCATCTTGCTTTCCTATGTCTCATCACCAGAATTCCTTTTCTAGTTCTGATTGATGTTGCCATTAAAGTAAGAAATATTAAATGTGGGAAAAACCTTCTGACCTGTTTTGTTTGACCGAAATCTCAGAAGTTCCCATTCTCTCGAAGACATATATCGACTAATGAACTAATTCTGAATATTTTTTTTCTCTTGCAGAATGCACATGGATGTTTCAGCCTGCTTTCATTTGTGGATGGCGCTTTTTGGAAGAGTTTGCTCATAAGATGGGCAAACCTGGCGTTCTCCGTCAATTAGCAGTCCTAGATGTGATTGTACGATGCAGATGCAACTAGTTGAATTCTGATTTTCCTTTGGGGATCAACCAGTTCATACACCACGGATCAGCTCATACAACTTTTTTATGTTCATATATCTGGATATACAGCATAGACAAGCTATAAGCCCATAGGCTTATTCAAGTATAGAAATCACGCTGAGTTGATTGACCAGCCGATTGCTTATGTAAATGTATAGCTTCACAAGATAATTTTTGAACCCTTCATTTTTGTACTCGACCATTAAGAGTATCTTCATTGAAGGTTTTGTTTTTATTTATTTCTCAGCATTTTCTATTTGCATGGATCATATAGTAATGACGGTGAAAAGATGATTCTTACAATTACGGATGGTCAGATGCCATTCTTTATTTTATTTTTTTGACAAATAAAAACAAATTCTACGAGATGGTTAAATACCTGTCGTCCATGTAAGGTAAATCTCTATTTGTCAATCACAAAAATTATATGGTAACTGAACTATGAAATAATAATTGTGAACAAATTAAAAAAATCTGTAAACCTTATAACATTATCTTTTTGTCAAGTAGTCCTATAAAATTGTCACGGGAAAAGTGCTCTATGGGTCACCTCTGGCAAAAAATCAGAATCACGTGATTTTTAAAAGAAAAGTCAGCCTCACTATCTGGGCCAGGACCGCGCGAGGTCCGTGTGCTGCTGCTGGCGCGTGCGGAGGGACTCGGCGGGCGCGGCGCCGGGTGGCGCGGGAACTGATGCGGAGGGACTGGGCTGGCGCGGGGTGCTCGGGGACCGATTAATAATCAGTACCCAGGGGATTAATAAACTTCACTTCTTACTATATATATATATATATATATATATATATATATATATATATATATATATATATAAAAGAGTAAGAAGTGAAGTTTATACCGTTCAATCTAATCCCTTCAATAGTTGAAATACAAATGTGTTCTTTCTATGAAAAAAGTATTTTATGAAGTGATAAAGAAGTATCTTAGGCGATTAGGTCTATATACCTTGAGAATCTCGTGATATTGAGATGCCCGATGAGATGGTACATCCATTGAGGCAAGGCCTGATATAGATTCTCAAAGCATACACAACCCAAGTAAGCTTTTGATAAAGCTGATAAGCCAATTTCAAGAATCAAATTCCTCTGTGATCAGTCATATATCACTAAAAAAGTCTATGTTCATCCAATGATTTCCAATACCGAACCATACAACCACGAGCCTTCAGAAGATTACCATGGCTCAAACAGGTGGAGAACAGCTTCGACGGGCCAAAGCTCTGATGGCCGAATGGTATCATTCAAAAACTTGTACACAACAACTGATACACACTAACAACACCAGCCCCTCAAAAAAAAACACGAATCACTTTACAGTTTACACTAGTCAGTAGCAGAGAGAGGGAAGACCTATGCTACCGCAAGCACATGATAGATACATCAAGGATAGTTACACATGCGAATCTACTCCCTCCGGGATGGTATTAGAAGTCGTTTTAGACAAGTTTTGGGTCAAACATCGAAATATAAATCGTCAATAACTTTTAAGTTGTTGAGTTTATAAATGTAAAAATTACATGAGTAGATTTGTCTTAAAAAATACTTTGATAAAAGTATACTCCTCCATACACATTAGAAGTCCTTTATGACATGATTGTGCATACCAAGGAGTTATTAATTAGGGGTAATTTTTCCATGTATACCCCCATTAAATAGTATTGCGGTATGCATTATAGTCAAAGCGAGCCAGCGCTGGATTAGCTAGCCCAGCTTGCTGGGCGCATGGGCCAGTGCGGTGCAAGTTCGATTCCCCACGCTCTCACTATTTTTGCTGGTTTTGGGGCATTTATATAGGGGTAGAAACGTCCAAACAGCCAGCGCCAGGTGCTGGGAGACTTCTATTCTGCTGTGCGCAACAAGTCGGAGAACGACTTCTTTTTGCAGCATGGAGGGAGTACATATATCACATCTTCATAAATACTTTTATAGTAATAAGAGGTCAAAGTTATGTTTTGGAGACCGTGTCGCTGTCCTAAACGACTTCTAATACCATCCCGGAGGGAGTACATCTTCAATGTGCGTGCAGGCACAGCACGTGCTGACATATGTTGTTCTAAATCTAGACCACCACAAGAACCGAAACATCAAACCGGTTGGAAGTTACATACAGGCTTACAACTCCCCAATGCCAGGGGGCAAGGTCGCACCAAACTGCGTATCTGTGGCAGGGAATGCTACTTGCAACCCGCAAACTCTGCACAGTGGAAACAGATGACCCCTTATGATCTTATGCTTGCGGGAAAACTTTGTTCGGGGGGATGTTTTCGCGCCTCTCAACATAGGCGGACGGAAACCAACCAGCCTTCCCTCGGCATTCTCCTTCCGCCCAGCCGTTGGGAGAAATCTGGTGCAAGCACAGAAAGAAATGATGCAATCATGCAGTAAAAAAAATAGTAGTGAGAGTTAGTGGGTAACTAGTTTCAGTGTTTTTGGTAGGACAGGCTAATTCATTCTTATATTCCTTCCACCATAGTATGGTTCTTTTCAGCAACTTATGGACTATAATTCATCCTACAAGCCATTTCAATGTTTTTGGTTCGACAGGCTAATTCGTTCTTAGATTCCTTGCACCATAGTACGGTTCTTTTCAGCAACTGATGGACCAATCGTCCTACAAGCCCTTTCAGTGTTTTTGGTTGGACAGGCTAATTCTTTATTATATTCCTTCTACCATATTACCGTGTTACAGTTCTTTTCAGAAACTGAGGACTAATGCCTCCTACAAGCATGTAGCAGTTACTGTGCAGTTTGCACTCACTGCAGGAGGAAAAGTGTCCATATACTAATTGGTCATGTTTGTCCAGATGGTTTCTTATGAACAGCTCAGTTTTTAAGCCAGGTTAGCCACTGGGTACTACATTATTTCCACAGCTGAAACTGTTAAGAGCACACTGACCTGACGAACTACAACATAATCGCCAACAATTAAGCTCAGTTCCTTCTCTGTGGTTCCATTGAAATTATGCACTGCCTGCATCCAAAAAAGATTGATACTGTACATATAAGTGGAAAATATGATGTATACTTTGCATTTTACTGCCAGTTATTCAGTTTCACCTCAGCAAGGAAGTACTGGGCTTTCTCAGCACGCTTATGCGAAGATATAATAGGTGGTGCAGATTCTCTCCTTTGCTTCTCAGAGGACATCTACAAAGAAGAAAACATTAAAAAAAAAAGGAACACTAGAGATTTTTACAACTTCCATAACAATAGAAGTTAAAAGTGAAAACTCTACCTCCGCTTCAACGTCATCAAGGATAGCAGCTAATCTCAGATGGAATAACTTTTCTGCTTCTACCTTCAACGAGATCAATTGCCAAGGACAAGAGATAAATGAATGTAACAAGCAATGCAAATAGAATAGCAACATATTATAAATTTATAAGTAAGCAATCTCACCATGCCAACCAGCCGCTGAAGGGTCACTCGTTGCTGCTGAGATTCAACAGCCGCTAGTGCAGCTGCTGCTTCCTTTCCTAACACAGCCATGCTTGCTTTGTGCTCAATCATTTTAGCTTCTGACTGCTGAAGCTTTGTAGTGTGCTCAGGAATTGGAGCTTCTCTTACCCGTGCCTTTCTTCTAGCAATTTCAGCCGACTATTGAAAAAACAAGGGTCAGGGTAAATAGAAGTAGCAGCAATTGGAATTTGCTCACTTGCAGCAAAGGATTAAGCCGCTAATACATACGAGGATCTCAGCTTCATGTCTCATCCGGCTATAGCGCTGTGCAAGACCACGAGCATCTTCCAGGGGTGCACCCATTGCCATTGACCTCAGCGGGTCTATAGTCTGAAATGTCAACAAATGTAAGAAACTTGAAATGTGGGTGTCCTTGTTTCTATAAGAACGCCATATACAATATATTTCACAAGGCTTGGACTCAAACTTGACCTGAAAAAAGATCTGTTTTAAGTAAATAAACAAATATTTGTGTATGGCGATCAATTCCAATATACCATACACAAGCTACTGACATCATATGAATCGGAAAGTAAAAGGCAAAGCAGAAACAGAATGATACGATTGGTAACTTAGATTATTAGTATCAGAAAGTTACCACTAAGGAGACTTTCAACATTTTGGTTTTCATGAGACTAAGATGGACTTGTGAAAAGTTTACTCAAACAAAAAGGCATCCAACACCTTGGATATTCTAGGGTGTCACCACACTCTCCTGTTGCCAATAGAAACTTTCAATACAAATTCACATCCACCAATGATATCTTCTAGAAATTTCAGGAAGCAAAGCCATGCTAAAAATAAGTCACTTTAAATGCCTGAGATATATTCATCTGCCTCAGAACGTTAATGAAATCCATTCCAATCAGCAACTCACTCCATGAATGGTAACTGTACCCTGAAATATGCATTCCCCATAACACCTATTGACCTATATTTCCTGCCTGCCAACCAGACAACCAACCAAGAGCCTTCAAAACCCCCCTTACACATAAATTCCCACAAGTGATCTCCAACTAAACAGGCCTTACATGGGAAACTGACTCAAAGATCAGTCTGCACTTACCTGAGAAGATAAATTTCTGTTGAAATCCTCAAACTCTTTCTCAATATTTCTCAAAGCACCTCCATATAATGATGCTGCTTTTACAAGGGCTTCATCGCTTGCAGTATTTTCACCTCCATATCTATAGCAGTCCTCAGAAAATTTTGTTCCTATGGACAACAGAAAGAATTGATGCAGCTGTTTAACAAACTATTTCATAGATATTGAATTGGGAGACTTGCAGACAAGTGTAACAGCATGCATTGCAAAAGAAAGAAAGAAATAAACCGATTAAACCCAGTTTGAAATTCACGAGTTTTTCAACCAAGCTAAAACAACCTCTAGAAAATATAGTGGTGATAACCATTGAAAATAGTAGTGATTCCTTCTCAAGATGGAGGGCATATGAATTTATCATTCAAGATAGCTGCAGTAACAAATGACTATTCTAGCTCGAAGCATTATGCTGCACTAAGTTTTGGAGGGTAGATATCCTTTTTCTAACCCTAACCGATGGCTCTACTATGTGAGAAAATGTAAATAAGACAAAATAACAATGTAGCTTTCTTTTCCTGTGAAGAAACTTCAACCTGACAGAATTAACCAAGGATAAATGACATGAGCCACATAAGTACATACCCACTTCAATATGTTTGTTTCCAATAGACACCAAACCTTCAGCTGCTCTAACTATGTCTTTCTGGAAATCCTGTTAGAGTGGATACATCACAGAAATGTAACAACTGCCACCATGAAACTCAGTAAATGGTATACTGCAATCATGAAATCTTCACTTCCTTCGGAAAAAAAAAACTTACTAGTGCACTGAATATACAAAGACTATGTTTGATGTATATTAAACAATGCAAATGCAACATAAGTTTTTTTCCAGGTGTTCAGATCAATAGATAGGTCATAATTCTCCCCTTCTTACCCTTCCAGAACGAGTAGAAGTATACAATTTCTCAAGCTGTTGATGTCTCTGTAGTTCAACCTCATCAATTACAACGGAATCTGACCGCTCATAACCAGTAGTACTGAACTGCTTTATAACAGCCTGAAAAATTTAAAATCACAAATGTAAGCAAGGAAAGGATTGACCTCAAAACAGCAGTGGACATTGCAACCACAAATCAGTAGTTTCAAAACAGTAGCTGCCAGGCTATAACTGATACCATTTTAAAGTTCTCAGCATCTCAATTTGTGGCATGATAATTGTCGCCTCCATTGTGCAATGCATACAGAACTCGAGAGTATACACCTCAACCAATATATATAAATACATGATCACCCACTTTGTCCTTACAGTATATTCTGCCACCCAATATATATAGAAGGAATACATACTGTGCCAAAAGTATCAGTTAATACTATGCCACAACTGCCACTAGAAGTGCAATTCAATGCCTCTGCTCCAAACACAAAACCTTATGGCAACTATCTTTTGCATTGCAACGTCGCTTCACACTAGAGCTATAATGATTAACGAGCAATTCACATTCCAAATTAGCAAGATACAACAGAACACAAAAAAGACCTCCGCGCATCCTAAAAAGCCAGCTGGTGGCCCCAAAGCTCCGTCCGACCCCCACGGCTCGCAGATCCACGCGGTACAAGAAATGCAAATTCTCGTTGGAACCCCGAGATCCAGCTACATGACAACCGCGAGACCCCCTAAACCCGAAATCAATCTCTCAGCCACATCCTGGCGGCAGCCTCACGTAACATTGAGCAACCAAACACCGCGAAATCACGCCCCCATTTTCTACGCGCAACGGCGGGAGTACAGAACGGAGAGGCGGAATGAAGAATCGGGCGTTCGGGAGCGGGATCCTGAACCTGCTGCTGCTTGGCGACCTGCTCCTTGAACTTGCTCGCCTGCTTCCTCAGCGCCTCCATCCCTTCCCAGCTCCTCTCTCCCTCTCACTCTCGCCCGGACACGCACGCGCACAAGCCGGAAGCCGCCGTCGCTACCCAGACGGACGGGGCACCGGCACCAAAACACACGCTGCCGTTCCAAACAAACAACTGACGGAACGTCGCCCGTCGTTCGTCGCTTCTAGTAAAAAAAAAAACACGCTACTCCCGGCCCATGAAAGCCCAGCCCGTGCTAACGAGTAGGAGGAGAAAGCCCATTTTACTCCTGACGAGTGGCCCCACGAGATCCGACCTTAGGTCCGCGCCGCGCCGCAGCAAAGCCAGGGCAAGCAGCAACGGCCACGGCCAGGGCGATTTTTGCCAACCCATTTTCGAAAATTTCCCCTTTCTTGCAGGCTGCCAACCATCCCTCTCCAGTGCCGTCGTCCCCGGCTCACTGTCAGACACACTCGAGAGCGAGCTGCTCGTCGCCGTCTTGCGGCCGGCGATCACCGCAGGGTTCGTCCCAGAGGCTCTCCGTATCCGGGCATGGTGGTGCTGGAGCGCACGCCGGCCGCGGCGGCGGGGCCCGCCTCTAGCCCGCACCGGAAGTCGCCTAGGTTTTCGCGGCAGGTGGCCTCGCCGCTCCCGGACCCCATCCTCCCGTACCTCAGGTACTCCCGAATCGACCTCGGAATATGCCTCCGTTACTTGGATTCGCTTAGCGTGTGCGAATCCGTGTGGGAGCTCGCTTGGTGCACGGGTGCCTCCGTGCGTGTGCTTTTGTATCTCAGGGTTCCGCCGTTTGGTTGAATGTGGCATGTGCAATTTGGGCGTTTAGTTTAGCTCCTGGGATTGCTGTTACCCTTGTGGGATTGAACTGGGATGCTAGTATATGTCGATTCCGAATTCAAATGCTTGTGAGGCTGCAATGTGTGGGACCTTGATTTCGGTCTCAATCAGGCTGCATATATAAAGATCTTATTTTCCTCTCTCTCTCTCTTTTTTTTTATATAAAAAAATCCATCTAAGTACTGGTGTGAGCTTAGACATGTGCTCGGGTTGCTAATATTGGTTTCTGGTTTTGTATTCAGGTCTATCAGCAGGGCCATCGGTGAGCTCGGGACAGGCCCTCAGTATGACACGGCAGCCATGGACCAGCTCAAGCAATACGTGACCGAATGCGTTGAAAAATATGGGGATGACTACCAATACTCCACTGATCCACGGCTCCTCAAGATCTGGATCCTCTATGTAACCTGATTGATTTTATACATCATTTCTGATCTCATTCCTTCTGGGTTGTTGTTTATTATTTTGCTTATCTTTATTCGGGTCTTTTGTGATTTTTGCTTTTTAGGCAGATGCCACTCAGGACTTCCCTAATGTTTACAACCTGTTGGAGGAGAAGAGACTGTTTCTGGAGCATGCGCTACTGTATGACTCATATGCACATTATCTAATTGCTCACGGGGAACTGGTTGAGGCTGATAAGGTGTATGGAATCGGTATTTCCAGGTTGAAATTCACCTCTTTTTAAGCCAATAAAACCTGATATTCACAGGTCCATGTGATGTTAAATTATAGTCTGTGGCTTAACTAGGAAAGCGGAGCCCCTTGATCATTTGAAGAAGATGCACTTGACGTTTCTGAAGCATTTGGAAAGTATTGTGGAAGAAGCCGATCTTGAAGCACAGGTAGCGTAACCACATGCTGCAATTTAGCCGTTTCCAGCCTTCATGTTGACTGTTGAGCACCACACTTTTGTATTTATCAAACCTCTCAGTATTTGTTTGTATCCATGAGTATGCTCACCACAGAAATAGCTCACGGGTATGTTGAGCATTACACTTCTGTGTTTGTCAAATAGGTCAGGACTTCGTAATTAATTGCAACCTTCAAATGAGGTTCTCATGGTTGACCTGTGCCATTTGATCTATGGTCATCAGGCTGCTTGCTATGTATTGCCACTAGAGTTCTCAGTGCTCTCCAGCGAACATATTTTGAACTGCTATTCAACCTCAAGAGTTTACATTTTATATTTTAAATCATGTCCATACTTTACTTCCCAAGACTATTGATGCATTTTTGTGACCAGTAAATGGATTAGCTTACTACTACTATCTAAACCTTGCATTTATTTCTATGCAGAGTTCATGCGAACTTTGTATTGCATGGAAGAGATAATTAATCTGTTAACTACTTTTTTTCCAACACACAGGAGGCTGCACATCTTTGTACTTATCATTTAATGTGAAACAGTAGAAATATTCTGTTCTTGTTGAGGGTAGCTTAGAGCTTTATACTTCTAATATTAAGTCTACAGAGAAGCTGAAGCCGATCGGGTTGTTTTGTAGGCTTCATAAATGTGGCGGTTCATTTTTAGTTAATTTGATCTACATTAAGATTCTTTGTTAATCGCATTACACCATTTAGGTAATGAATTCTAGGGCCAATCACAAATGCATCAGATCATATATGTGAGCCAAGAGCCAACCACATTTATTTTTGGATTCCTTTATATCAACCTAAGGTTTTTTTTTTCTATTTCTTGTGTGGTGAAATGCTTGTTTTGCACAGTGGCTTGATACACATTCCTGTGTTTTTGATTAGTTTCCTTTCATTGATCTGTTTTTGTATTGTTTGTCGCTTGAGATTTAAATATGGGTGTTGAGCCTAATGTGTGCATTGATGTCTGCTTCATACTTGTTACATTATTTTAACTTATGCAATAGAAAAAAAATGTGTTTTCACTTGGATCCACGTTAATTAGTTGGAAGTTTGTTGTTTCAAATCCCATGGTCTGCAGTAAACTAAGATTATGTGAAAAACAATACACTTCTTGTTGCTTAGACTGGTTATCTCGTTTTGAGGTAGAAATATTTATGATTCTGGGTTTTCATAATTGGGATTGCATTCAGGCTTCACTTTCCTTTGATTCATGCTGTTTGCCTTCTGCTACTGCCGTTGCTTGTCCGGGAGTGTCACCCCGTCCCCTGAGGGTGTACTCCCGGCGACGGCGTCGCCCCTGTATGCCGACACCCACGACGGCTGCGTCGGATCCAATCATCATGACACTGTCGCCGACTACGCAGGGCAAGCTTCTGGATAAGGTAACAAAGCCTGTAGTGAAGCTGATTCCCCAAACTGTCGTCCAAAAGAGACGGTCTTAGGTGCCTCCCTAGGATCACTGCCCCACCGAAGCAGACATGTGGCTGGCGCTGGTCCATGCTCTCCAGGGCCAGTGATTTCTGATGCGCAGAAGAGAGTGATTCATAGCTTGGGCCTCTCTGCTGTGGACGAGAAGATAACCAGTCAGCTCAAGACAATTACAGCAAGTTGTTTGATCCCTTTCTGATGCACACCTCACTGCCTTGGCTGCCATCTTTGGGTGGAAGGTTGGTGAGGGTGAAGAGGTTCGCTATACGTAAATCTTGGTGGCTTTCTGATTGGGCCTGTTTGGTGGCCGTTCAAAATATATTTCCTCATGAATCCTTATCCAATTCTAGTTTGGCGCGCCTGTGGTCTTAGTAATAAAGCGCGGTTTAATTCAGTTTGGAATGTTATCCTCTCCGCTTAGGCTGATGTGGTTTGCCTCCAGGAAACCAAAGTAACCAAGGTTGCATCTATAAGTTAGGATATTTTACCTTTTTCCCTGTTTTTGGCTCTGATTATGATAAGTTTGTGGCCCTGCTGGCAAGTTGCACGCATGGAGGGATCCTGATTGCTTGGAAGAGCTCTGTGTTGCACAGCATAGCTGCCATGGAGCATGCCTAGAGTGAGCCATGCTCGGTTGGGAAGCCATCCAATCAGGCCCTAAGAATTGTTCAAAAAGAGATGCACAAAGGACTTAATTCCCTGATCATCCCTGTTGCTTGGGAGCTCTGGAAGCACATGAACACTTGTGTTTTTGATGGAGCTCGCCCAGATGTTCAGACCCCTTTATACTTTGTGGCTGAGGACGGCAGTCTGTGGTGCATGGCTGATGCTACGGCCCTCGTGGAGCTTTTCATAAGGTCGCTCTCCCCTGACCTTTAGGGTCTAGTCAGGTTCTGAAGGTCGCAGTTGTCTCTGTAGTTCAGAGGCTAGTAAGACAGGTTGTGTGTGTTGGGGTTTTTTTTGTAGAGGAGACCTCTTGACACCTCCTGTGTTTTTTCCCGTACATTTTGTACGGTCCCCTCTTTCTTAATGAAATGACACACAGTTCTGCGTTGTTCAAGAGGGGGGAAAATGCTGTTCATATGTATTGTAAATCTACCAGTGTTTACGGAGAAGTTTTGGTATATGCTAGGGCTGAGAATTTGTATAGCTTTAGAAAACCAAGCAATGTTACAGAGAATTTGTATAGCTTTCGAAAACCAAGCACTGTTATGGAGTGTAAACAAAGAAAAATGGGACATGCGTTCTTTACCTTTTAGACTTAGCAGTAAAAAATTATAGCACCCATAAGCCTGTGAAGTATTTATTAAAATATTTTTTCCATTTTTTAATTTCAAACATTTTCTGTTAAAAGTTTTCATCATTGCCCATTGTTTCAGTTAGTATTATTTTTTCATTTTCATGCATATGGTTGCCTAATACCTGTCATCCAAGTGGATTAATATACATCCTTTGCACTATTTTGTTTGTTCTTGCCTTCAGCCAAAACCATCAAAAAAACAGAAGAATGAACCTTCTGTGGTAGATCCATGGTCTCCTTCTACAAGGAACACGTTACTGGAGACAATTAATGACAACTTGAGGACGTTTCCTGTAAGTTCACTAGTAGCATGTATGTTCTCTGATGTGCCGCATGAGACTCATCATGGTTGCACAAATCCTTAACAGGGCTATCATAAGAGTAACAAGGTGTACCATGGAAAGGTGCCCTTGACTTCTTCGCTGAATGTTTTAAGGAACAAGGTCATTGAGTTAGGTATAACTGTAATTATTTTGTTTCTCAGTCTTGCACAATGTTGCCATACATTCTGAATCATGCTCCTAATTTGACTATTTGAATGATTAATGCTCCCAAGTTACAATGAATACATTGATTAGTTTGTTTCAACAAAGTTTATTTGTGTTGTTATTACAAAATGCATCTACAACTCCTTTTTGTGTCAAGGTGGTAGAAAGTATCAAATCAAAGGTTCTACCGGCACTGGTGCTTTTGCTAAAGTATACAAAGCCACTGTTGATGGTGATGCAGAAGAAATGGTCGCTTTGAAGGTGAACCATATTTCCGCTGTTTCCATCAACTCACCTTAGTTTGGTCCAGTTTTAAACACTGTTCGTTGTATGCAGATTCAGAATCCCTCGTTTGCTTTGGAATTTTACATGTATCGCCAACTTGATATGCGTATATCTGAAATTGAGGTACATAATTTATGTTAAGAGCAGCCTCAACATTCTTTCATAAATCATAATGATATTTATATACATTGTTTTGCTTCCAGAGACCAAGCTTTGGCTATGCTCATGAAATGCATATTTTCTCTGATGTCAGCGTGTTGGTTTGTGATTACCTGCCATACGGAAATCTACTGGTAATAATTACATTATATGCATAAAAATGCAGATTGTTTGTTGGTTATCTATTTTAATGAATATGTAACTACAACCAATCGATGTTGCTAAGATGTGATGAGATATAAATCAATCCTTCTGCAGGATGTCATAAACACATACTTAGTAGTTGGTCGGTGCATGGATGAAGTTCTATGCATGTATTATACCATAGAGATGCTGAACATGCTGGAAACACTGCATAGTGTTGGCATAATACATGGTGATTTCAAGCCTGACAACATCCTTGTTTGCTACCCGAGGTACTGTATTACCATTACTGTTACCACTTCATGCATCTTTTCGGCAGTATTTGTTTACTCAGTAATAACCATGCAATCTTTTCTCTGCTAATTAGTGTTCAGACCGCAAATCTCAGATATAGAACCTGTAATGTAATATTTATAATGTTATTCAATTGATAGAAACTCTTGAAAAAGTAAGCACAACAGTATTATAGCCTGTTCTTTGACTTTCCTACGCATGCTCTCGCTCAACATGTTACATTTGTCAAATCGTTTTATTTTGATATATCTAGTTGCTCACTAATCAGTGTCATCCTTCTCTTGGTATGTAAAGGGTTGCGATCACAGAGGAAACTTTCCGTAGTGAAACAAGAGATGAGAAGAATCAGGTCAGCATATCCATCCTAACACATCAGAGGTATTGCAGCCCCCCTTTTATGAGGCTTATGGAATCTGCATTTCAGGTGCTCTGCCTAGTTGACTGGGGCCGTGGCATTGATCTAAATCTTTTTCCCTCACCCACGGAGTTCTGCGCGGACAGTGGAACTTCAGGATTCAGATGCACGGAGATGCAAGAACATAGAAACTGGACTTTTCAGGTCAGGAGCCTTGCTTTCATCAGTTACTCTATCTAGGAGTCCTAAATGCCGCTATCTGATACAGTGCCTTGGTCTCTTCTGCCTATAGGCCGACACATACGGACTCTGCGTCGTTGTACACATGATGCTACATGGGGCAGTGATGAACGTCGTGAAGGTCCCTAAGATTGGTGGAGGCTACGAATACCGACCTAGACAATCGTTTAAAAGGTGCACTGCGATCTCTTCCTCTTTGACTCCTGCAGCCGTGTGTGCCTGGGGTTAGTGCGAAGCAACTGGTCCGTCGTCCTAATGTGGTTGGATCGCAGGTACTGGAACGTTGAGCTGTGGCAGAAGCTCTTCTCGACGCTGCTGAACCCGCCCTCGAACGACAGCGACGTGGCCACACTATGGAGCCTGCGGGCGGCTTTCCGGGAGCACATGTGCAGCAACCGGCAGCTCGTCAGCAAGCTGAACCAGATGCTGGCGAAGCAGAAGGCGTCCCTGTGCTCGTCGTGAGCTGCGTCGGCTGATCATTCATCATCCCATTTCGCCATGAGCTGTGACAAAGCCGAAACGTCCAGCTCCCTGTTCGTTTCCGAGCACCGCTGGTGCCTGTGATCTCCACCATGTTGTAACTTCCACCATGTTGTAACTAAGGCTAGGCTAGGCTAGTAGGAACTGAAAGGACCTGTCACATCGCATCGGTAAGTTTATTGATGATTGGTGAGACCGAAACAACAGCGTCCAAAGTCAAATGAGCTCGCTAATCAGCTGACGCCGACCTTGGCCCGTTGGCCGGCGCCGGTCGCGAATCGCCGTGTTTGGTTCTCGTGCCCTCGCTTCTCTTGTAGAAGTAGAAGAGATCACACGACCCGGCCGTCCGCTCCGCCCCTGGGAGGGAGAGGCTGGGAATGACGTAGCGTGGCCAATCTCCCGGGCCGTTCAGTGCGTGGTTGGCTGGCCTGTTGGTCGTGCGTGGTTGGCTGGCCTGTTGGTCGTGCGTGGCTGGAGTCGTGGGCTCGTTGGACTAAGCCAAATGAGGGCAACCGGCCATCTTGGTGGGGTGACTAAAGAGAGGCCAGGAAGAAAGGGTTTGAATTACGTGCAGACTTCTGCTGCCTGTAGTAGTTTTTTCTTTCTATAGGATGATGACGCTTTTCTCTACTTGGTTAGCTAGGCGTACCTGGAAACTTCGTGGGACAGCAGCATCTCTCTGTCAGTTGTGTGGCAGGACTTCCTGGGAACGTATAGATGATGACTCTCCAATTCGTCTCGCTTCTTTTTCTTCCCTTCGCGCATAATGTGCAGTCGTGATCATAGTAGCAAAATCACCGGGACTTGGGAATTCAAAACGGTCTAGTCAGATCGTGGAAATTCTGCAAAGGACCGAGCTAAACATGCAAGGTAGCCACAAGACTATGGGCGCCCCACATGCGCCCCACGCCTAGGAGCAAGGAGCCAAGGACGGAGGACGAGCTGTATGTGATAGGGCACCGGCCTATGCAAGCCACGCCAAAAGTGTGTTGTGGGTGAGCCCAACACTGTTTGCCTCTTGTTTGTAAACTTTGGCTCGCGCGCGCGGCCAACTACTCACTCGCCCACGCTAGGTATATTTTTTCTCGCAAAATCATTATTGGCGAAAAATAAGACATTCTCTTTTCTTTTTTTGCCAAATTGGTGGCGGTGCTATGGCAGTTCAAATTAACGTGTCACTAGATTCACGCAAGCTTGTCTATAGTAGCAGCTTGGGTCCGGGCTGATGATCTAGCAGTCCGAACCCCCCTACCGAATATGGAATCGTGGGATAGATCCAGAACAAGAGAATAAACTCCGTCGCTAAGTTTTATTGTGCTCTGTATTTTGTGACTGCTCAGTTCCGTTGTTAAGCAAACAAATAGAAATTCCATCTCGACCATGTCTCATACTTAATTTTGTATGCGATCATTTGATGAGTCTCTAATTCTGGATCTCTAGACTCCAATTCTGGATCTCTAGGATTGAATGTGCTGCTTGGATGCATGGCTTAGGTATCCAAGCAAACACGCTTTGTAGTGTAGTACACAAAACATTTTTATTGGCGATTCCAAACCCATTTTTACTAGCGTTCAGAAGAACCGCCACTACTAAACGCTAGTAAAAATCGGGGAACTTTTCTTCCTAAAGAACCGCCACTATAAAAGATTTCTAGTGGCTGTTTTCTTCTTAAGAAAACCACCACTACAAATGATTTACACGGTACAAATGATTTCCAAATATTGCAAACTGGGCTAAAAAATAGCAAAAAAATATATTTTAATTTGAGGAAGCCCCCACCAGCCAATCACCCGCTCCATTGAATTCACAAGTCATAGCATTTTTTGAACCTAGTTACTTCCCCCTCGCGCAATTAGGTCCTCAACTGAGAGTAAATTGTAGTTAGGATAATATAAGGAGAATGGAAATCCATTATTCACACCTTTTTATTTGAATTTGTTTAGGTCCTCTAACCACTACACCTCATGTTCACTTGTGTCTATAATGGATTTCCTTTCTCCTCATATTATCCTCAGCCGAGAGTAAATTGCTTGTTTGAGGCCCTGAACGAATTCAAATAAAAATGTGTTCAACTACAAAGTTTTATAACTTTCTAGGATCTAAATTTTCATTTATAGAGTTTCTCCATTCAAATATGAGACATTCAAACGTAGGTTTTAGAAACTGATTGATGTCGACTCACAAAATTTTAATGCCACACATCATCTGTACTAGTTGTTTTCGGTGGTCCTACTTGATCATCATGAACACCACACACATCTTAAAAATGACATTTTCAAAGAGAATCTCCAGTTTCGGTGGTCCTTCTTGCTCATAAGGGTTTGAACACCACACAGGGGTGAGTTAAAAAAATGTGACGTTTTGTACAATACTCAAAAAAAAAAAAAAAAAAAAAAACCTAGTAGAATATAAAGCTGGCTAGCACCTCACCTGTGACGATGGTAAGGCCTTCTTTGGTAGGACTCTTTTCGACTTCGATCCCTACTCATGGTACTATAGCGTACAACACAATAATGTAGCATCTTGTTGTGTGATATATGTGTGTAATGGCTTCAATTTTATTCTAAATGAATTAAGGACAAGATAATCCAGTGAAACCATGCTTTGGGAATCACTGGCTCTGCTATGTTAGATGAACAATAAGCTATATTAATAGGTGGCCTGTCGTAGAGATGAACTATACCAAACAATGAAAAACCCTTAGTGTCCCTAACAATCATAGAGTGGTAAAACGTGGAATAATGTAATGGACCGCCACTGCATGCATGCTAGCCTGGTCTCTGATTGCATTGCCGAGATCACCAGTGGGGCTGTGTTGAAAACAGTCCACATTTTCCCAGCGGAGAGTACGTCAGCAAGTTCCATTCCATAATCCTATCGCGGAGACAAGATTACCGACTTACCGTTGGAGTTGGCCTTGCGTTGAAAATGAAGCCACAGTCCAAAGTCTCTGCTATAGAGTGACAGTACGTTGTGCAGACAGAGAAACACGCAGTACATGATACGACCTCCCTGATCAGTGATGATCAGATTGCCAACCAACCGAGTTGACCTGTATGCCTTGAGTACAATCCAAACGACCAACTGTTCACTGTAGCGACGCCGCGACACAGGCGCACAGTCACACAAAGATCGAGCTAGCGACAGAACCATAATAACCCGGCGAATGGCGATGGTGCCAGGAAGAGAACCTAGTCGGCCTTGGATTCTAGTAGCAATAGTCTAGCTACATGATCATGATCCATCTTGGCTATAGGACAAGTAGGAATTGGCGCGCGGTAACCGCGCGTGGTAAAACCGGCCGGCGTCGTACGGCCGGCAGCGGCCGGCCAACGGGACCAGCAGGCGGCGGCCGCGACCACCCAGCAGCTAGCGGGCGGGCGGGGCGCCTGGGTCAACTCAAAGCAACAGCTCTTCTTCTTCGCCGCTGAGCAGCAGCAGTTGCCAGCCTGCCGATGCGGCGAAGGTGCCTGCACTGCACTGCATGCTGCAATGCAAGCCTGTCCGCCGGCCCTCTGCTTCTGATCGATGGACGGGACCTAGCACTGAGTCTGAGACCGGCGCCGGCCGTACCAGTCGGCCAGGCCTGCCGCCTGCTGGGCCTGGGTCGGTGGCTCCCTCGTCGACCGACCGACCGATCGCCTCGATCGAGGCCCCTCCCTGCTGCCAGAACGGTTGGGTCGGTGGCTCGCCGTCACGTGGCCGGACCCCGGCCGGCGGATATCATCGTGCGTCGCGTGGCGTAGGTATGTGCCGCCGTGGCGCCGCCCGTATGGCTGCCTCGCCGTGCTGGCCCTGGCTACCTCTGACGACGCTAGCTAGCTGCTGCTACCTGCGATCCTACCTACCTGCATGCATGGCATAGCGCGCCCGCATGGACCGATCTGTCGTTGACATCGCGGGCTGTCGACGGGCCATCGTCCGTTTGCGGCGTTCAGTATTGGACTGTCGTATGCGCGCGATGAAATTGCTTGCATTTGCATGTGATGGGCTGGGCTTGGTCGGAGAACTGGGGCATACCGTTACGGCTGTTAGTTGGTGTGCCGGTGAGGCGGTGACCACCAGACTGATTATCCGATGAATGTATCATGTAGGCTGCTGACTGGCTGAGTATGTACTGTCTTGCATAGTTGCATTGGTTGTCCGTGCAAGCTCAGTGTTGGGACACGGCCCTTAGAAGGCAGGCGGAGGTGTTTAGCTTAGCGAAGAAACGCAGATCGGAGGTCTTCGCTAACCAGATAAACTCTGTTTAGATCTTGTGTTTGTCTTTCAGGAGCAGGCGTCGGGTCAGGATACCATCACTCCGAGCAGGCGGAGATCTCTCCTCCGGTGCGCCATGGGAGCGGAGGTGATGACCTCCGCCAGCACCGGGCCCGGCGTGGCGGGGGTGCCCCGCCCCCTGTCCTCCTGCTCTACCTCGGGGAGCGGCCGGCGGAGGTCTCGACGCCTGGGCCTAAGGAGAAGCATTTCCCCCGAATGGGCCGGGCGGAGGCCCATTAGGCTGAGGCGGTTCGAACCGGAGAAGTACACGAAGGCCCCCTGGGCAGCAAGTCAATTGGTGGAATATGCTGGGAATATCGAAGGGCAAATTTGTAATCTTGTATTCCTACATGATATAAACTATAAATAGGGGGTTAACCTCCCCTTTTGGATTGTTGGTGAACACCACTTATGGACATTTATTGTTGAGTGTTTTTGTGTTCCATAGTCCAGCTCTTGCAATCCTCCCCCAGAGCACCGCCTGGGCGGAGACTACTCCCGTGTTAGGAACCACAGTTTCAACACTCAATATAGTGTCATAGCTCTTGCTAAGTTTATATATATACTCCCTCTACGTTTTGAACTACAAGTCAAACTTTTGAAATTTTGATTACGATTGACCTCTACAATATTTACTTTACAAAATCGCAAACACATGTATATATAATTTGATAAGTGCTTTCATAAAATCATATGTTGGTTAAGATGTTTGCGAGAATTTGGCTAATCAAATAATCAAAAAAAAATCAAATGATAGCCACAGACTAGCTTGAGTTAAACTAATTCAACTATTAGTAATAAACCTTGGGAGTATGCCACTCGGGTATCCTTTTTCTACCACAAGCACCTTACAAAGGTGACAAGGTAGCAATACTGTGAGCTCACCTAAACAATTCTAGTTAACAAGGTCGCATAAACCTATGCATCTAGTCAACTAAGCACACCAGGAACTCCTACACATACTAGTGAGTAATAAAGCGCACAAAACCTAAGCAACATCAATGCACCGGTTGGCCAGCACTACTCAATTAGAAAAACTACACACAAGATAGTTAGTTACACAAGCTAAGCAGGCAACTTTGCTATACAAGTTAGAAGAGTAACTAGTTGACTACACATTTAGCAAAAGTGGTAGCTAGAAGGTGAAATTTTGTCTTTTTAACATTTCATTTAGACCATAAAACATTTGTCAAAATCGACTTTGAGACCTGTAGATTCACCATAAAGATTGAGCAAGTCCTTATAAAAAGTTAATTGCTCAACTTCTCTCTTTAGAAAGATATGAAAGTGTCATGTGTATACCGAAGAATGGGGTGGTAGTCCTGACCGTTTGGTAGAGGTACAGCTGAGGCATGCAGGCTCAGGTCTCCAACAGAACAAGCTACATTTAGCAAAGTTTGTAAAAAAAACACAGCAACCAACACAAACAAAAGTGGCATCTCGGTTGAATACTACGTACACACTATAATAACAGTCAGATATATGAGAGGACTGATGCGGAATTGCGGACGAAAATTGTTGACCTTGCTGTGTCTGGCATCTCTGTTGGTGCTTGGTGGCCCGTTTCCATCAGCACATGTCGCGTTCACTCCACTGGACCATGGTCCTAGAGGCATATGGCTGCAGTTTCTACGCGCGCATAGTCGCCACTGCAGTTTGGATGACGTCCGGTTGTTGTTTCTCTTACGGCGAAGCGGGGTTAGGCTAACAATGTCCGGCTCTCGTCTCCGTTCGGTGGCGTCATCGTGGGTGCTGCTGGAGAACTCTAGGTTGCCGTCCACCAGGGGCTCAGCTTAAGCGTACAACGTATCTCGGACGACTGCAAGATCATATCGACATAAGGACTTAATTGCATGGTTCGAGTGCCGTGTTTATCTGTTGGTAGCTTTTTCCTCCCCCGCATCACCTCGCCCGCTAGGCAACACGGCCGCCTCCCGCCTCCCGTAACCCTAGCGCCGCCGCATCCCATCCCTCCTCCACCGCGCCACTTTGCTTTGAGGCCCTCTTTTTTTCCTTTGAATCAAATAAAATTTTGCCATGTCATCATGATCATCGCAAAAGCATGCATGATTAGAAAATTTGAAATGCATCGAATTAAAATAAGTTTATATTTTTAGAGAAATGTGTGTGCTTAAGAATTTTAGAGTGATTAATTTTAAATTTATGTTTTTGGTCCTAAGTGTGTTGTTGTATGATGGTTTGATAGTATAGGTTGGGAATCTGAAATTTGGATCAAATTCAAGTTTGAATTGAGCTTCGAAAACCCTAATTCCTATCCCTCTTTTACCCCCTTTTCCATAATTCAAAATCTAAGCAAAATTTGAAAAAATTTCCAAAAGCCAAGTTGTAGATCTTGTTTTGATGTACAAAAGATATGTACAAAGTTTTTGAATAAATTTTGAAGTAATTTTGAATTCAAAATTGTCCCTTTTTGACCCTATTTCAAAAAAGTCATATTTAGAGGCCGAATTTGAAAATCTTCCAATTGTGAAAATTGTAGATCTTGAAAAATTAGGCTAAGTCACATTTTGGAGTTTTTCAAGTTCAGTTCAAATTTTGGGAGAATTTGGCAAATTTCAAGGGTTTAGGGTGCAAATAATAAAAAAAAATTTCCTTTTTTTTTTGGCCGCCCATGAAATCGTCGTGAGATTTGCTCGCCGTTTCTTTTTAGCCCGGCGGCCACAGAACCTTCCCGCCGCTAATTCCATAAGCCCTTTGTTCATAAACCTTGGGAGTATGCCATCGTCCTTTCACCCGGTGGGTTTCAAACGGGTCATCAACCCTTTTTCTTTCCAGTGAAGCCCCAACTCGTCGGACGGTGAACCGAATCACGCCATCGCCGGCCTTCACCCTCAAAGGTGACAAGCCCGTAGCCGATGGCCATGCCGGATGGCCACGCCCGCAGTGGCAAGGCCCGCGATGCTGTAATGAATAATGAGCTCATCATGAATAGTAAGCGGAACGGTGTTGGGCCGCAAAATTCAACCCGAAACCCTTTTTCTTTTATGAAATGTTTTATTCAATTCTTTTTAGTTGAATAGTGCACGATTTTGTAATTTTCATATAAATTCAAATATAGCTTCAAAATTCTGAAAATTTTGTAGAACCTTCCTAAGAGTATATCTACCCATGAAAAATTTGAAACTTAGATTTTGAGTAGTTCTTGCATGTTTTAAAATTACAAATTTTAATTGAAAAATGCATCTTCCTTGATTTTTAATAATTATTCTATTTATCCAAAAACCATGAAAATTTATTTGGTACTGTTTTATCATGTGTCCTACTTGTATAAAAAGTTTGGAGTCGTTTTGAAATGTTTAAATTATTTTCTATTCTATGCTCTATTATTTCATGTGGTTTATAAATTGTTTAGTGTCAAATAATTTAGGTTTTTGTGTGACTTTTGGGTTGTTTTGTGAAACTTGGATCATATCATAATCAAGTGGTCCTTGAGAACTCCTTACGCAATGGTGATGATATCTTATAGAGTAGTTCAACAAGTTGGTTTTGTTGGGTTGCAACTTTATCGTGAAGGAAAGTTGTACTCAAGTGTTCATCATTTTATGCACTGTAAGCATCATATTTAAATATATGGCATCATGTTGAGGCATATATTATTTCGAAAAAGTGAACGAGATCTGCAGCAAGTTCAAGAGGTTTATCATCCGATAACTAGGTTATTCCACAAGCTAAGGCAAGCCCGGTTCATTAAACCCTTTCCTTGATATTTTAAAAGCTTATATCACTTTTGTTTATGCTTTATTGCATTAAGTAATTAGGAGTTGAGTGATAACCTAATTCTTTGACCATCCTTGATAACCCGTTTCATTTCGAAAATGCTTAGTGATGCTTAGCCCTCCGCTTGACTTAAGCTTTTTCATCAAAATGTTTTATTTGAGAAGATTTAGTTTTTGGAAAAGAAAGAGAAGTAGTGATGAATTTGAGATCGGACTAGACATAGGTTGAAAGCATTTGTCTTTTTTGAAGTGAAATCGGGGCGTTTTGAACGCATATTGCGCCCAGACCTTTTTGGTCAATGGCAAACATCACCCCATTCGTCGACCCTAACTAGCCACATACTCGTAAAGCGGGATCTCGGTGGAGCCAAATTTGGAGATGGCGGGGGTGTCAAACCGATTAGGGACGGGGGTAGGGAGGTGGAGTATCTTGTTTCTCGGGTGGCGCGATTCCGTTTTGGACAAATCGATTGATATATGCAAGCTTAAGTGCTACATATGTAATCCCAAATTATAATTTCATGAATTGCTTCAGAAGGAGACCCGATTCCCTCGACCTTCATCCCTAGTAAATGATGGAATATGTTTTTGAGGAAAGAGAGTTGATATAAGAAAAATATGTTTGCTCTAGAATAGGATAACCTAGAGTATATGAGCTACTAATCTGAATTAAAAATATTGAAAGTAAGGATTCACTTATAATAAGCTTTTACGCAAAAGATTCCTTGATTCTTGCTAAAGCCTTACCTTGGCTCCTAAGACCAAAAGATTCCCGAGTCTTCTCCTCTTTTCTTGGTCGGGTAAGTCTTGTTGAGTACTCCCGTTTGGGTTCTTTGACCCTTGTTGCGGGACAGCGTGCTTGTTTTGGTCCCTCGCATGACGGCTACCGGGGGAAGATGAAGAGTAGAGTTGAACCCTCGGGCGAGGGTTGTCGGTGTTTTATATGTATAATGTCACTCCAATAATTCAATGTTACTTAAGTTTGTTTATTTGAACAAATGGTTTGTAAAATTATGGTTATGTAATCCTTCCGCCGTTTAATTTTGAATAAAATGTTGTATCTTTGCAATGACTTGTTAATGAGATCAAGATTAATAGCACTTTCTAGATTATTGGAAACTCGTGCATAGTGATCAGAAGTCTTAATGACAATGATAAGTGCATGTGGGCCCTGTAATTTAGGAGGTTACATTACAGTTGGTACGAGCAATAATCATTAATACGATTCTTCGTAGTATTATTTTACAAAACTTCAAAATGATTTGAGTCAAATTAATTTAAACTCTTAATTTGGTCCAAATTGCTTATAGCTTATCTTGAATCAATTTGTAAATCTTTTCTTATAATTTAAATGTTTTGTAGTGGAGTAACATGTTATATTGCCCTATATAATAAGTTTCGATTCGCATAGTTTAAAAAGTTCGATTAATGCATCATGCTTAATTAACCTTTTGTTAATCATTTTCCCTTAATTGTGGTTTGGGTTAGGTATATCAATCCTATGCTTGCTAACCCGATAATCTCTCGATCCATCCTTTAATTCAATCCTTTCTATCTATAGGATGGCCCGTACTAAGGCTGACCCCAACAAAGAAGACAGGACCCAAAGGAGTTCCTCGACACCAACTTGCTCCAAGACATGATGGTGCTAGCGGCATCTAGTAAGCCGTTTATCGTGAGATACAAAGGCTTACCGGAGAGTTGGCGAGAAGCAAACGAGCTAGAGAAGAAGGTACTTCCGCATTGTTGATCTCCATGAAATAGGAAGGCTCACAAGAAGAGTTGACGAGTACTCGAGCCAATGAGGATGCTACCTTACATTGGTGATCCGCAAGGTGAAGTGGAACGACGTGATCTAGACTATGAAGAATGTCGTCAAGTTTTATTTAATATACTTCACGAGAGGGAGTTTGAAAGGCAAGACATGATACAAGCCATACATCGTATTCATGCCTTAGAAGTTCGGTTTGGAAGCTTACAATGCAAATTTACATGAAGCCATACATCGTTTTCATCGCGGGAAATGAGGAGATAGCCCCACTTAGCGATGGTGAAGAAGAAGAAGAACCGGAGGAGATAGAGCATTACCGGGGCTGAAGAATGATGTTTGAGCGGTTGTGAAGATGTTGTAAGATATGTTAGATAGTAAGAGTATGTAAAACTTAGTGGGTTGGATGGTCCTGCTTAGTGCGAGATTGTATAATAAATAAGTGAACCGGTTTGGTGTGTTGTTGTAACCTTTTAGGAAGTTATATGTAAACTAATGAATAAAGTCGGTTTGTTTGTAGCGGATGCCTCAATCCAATGCTAGCGTTCAAAAGCTCTTTGCTCCAGGTCCACCACAGGTTCGGCTGCCATAGCTGCGGTCCAAGCCACTCATCGAAAATATAAACGCTAATGTGAGGTGGCAATGAAATAGTCGGAATGGCAATCGGGGTAATCATGGTCGTCGGAGGATAAAAAGGAAAATTCATACCCTGATTTCGCGACACTAAGCCCCCAATCTTTTTAGAGCAAATGAACCATTGGAGGCGATGATTGGCTCCGTACTATGGAGCAAAAGTTTGAGCTTATGGAGTTTACCACCTATCGTTTTTGCGCCCACCGTAGGGGTCTTTGCGGAGCTTGGTGGGCAACTTTTCTTGCCATGCGGCCAACCGAGTGACTTGGCGAGTTCCGTGAAGCTTTCCGCACACTACATTCCCGAAGGTGTGATGGCCAAAAAGTTAACGGAATTTATTGATCCGAAACAAGGAGATCGGTCGGTTATGGAATATGTTGGCCAGTTTAATCATCTTTCTCAATATGCTCCGAACATGTTAGTACGAATCCGAAGAGAAAGGAGTGGTTCTTGCGTGGTCTAAATATGAAGCTTCGGACAATGATGCCCACTCGTGCCACGGATACTTATCATGACGTGATAAATATGGCACTCCATCTTTGAAGAAAAAAGTATCGTCAACACAAGGAGATTAAGAACAAGAAGAAAAATGCATCTTCCGGATTTTCGGGTGGAAACAAGAAGCGTCGGCCGAGTGGTTTATCATCCCGTTAATCATTATCGTCCTCCTTATCGTCCACAATCGCGTTCCAAGGCGGCGGCCATTTGTCGCCCACTACGGCTTTTACCTATCCACGTCGGCCGAATGCTCCTCGTCATTCAAACCACTGCTCCACAAGGCCAAGGTGGTTCTATCTGCTTTAACCGTAGGCAAGCACGGACACTATTCACGAGAATGCCCCAATCCTCGGTATAATCCCAATTTTCGGGTAGCATCGGAAGTCGCGACCACGGAGTGGACCCGAGAATGCTTTCGAAGGGCAAAGTTGAGAAGAAAAACGGGCGGGTGTTCTATACTAATGTTGATGAAATACTGCGGGAACCCGTCATGATAGGTATGTTTCACTGTTGCCAATCACCCCCGGTTACATTGTTTGATTCGGAGCATCTCATACATTCATCAATAGAACTTTTGTTATCAAGCATGAAATACCAATTGGGGGAAACAAAGGATAATTTCTTTATCTGATGCGCTGGGGGACGTATGAGTACTAAAGAAATGGTACAACAAGTACCTATAAGGTTAGGTGGGCATGGATTTTCTACTAATATGATAATTCTAAAGGATCAAGATATAGATGTGATCACGGTATGAATTGGATGTATCGGCATGGGGTTGTTATTGATGTTTTGAATAGAACAATAAGGGTAAATATACCCGATAGCGAGTTCTCAACTTCTTATTCAACTCCCCATTCCTAAGAGGGTTTTGAGAGAATCGGTGCTACATCCATTAAGGAAATAAAGGATATTCCAAAGAGTTTGTGAATTCCCTCGATGTGTTTCGGAAAGATTTACCTGGTTTACCCCCGACGAGATGTGGAGTTCGGAGAATCGATCCGGCCCGAACCCAATAGCCGCCGAGCATATAGAATGCCACCTAAAAAGAATTAGCGAGCTAAAACCCCGAGTTGCAAGGATTATTGGACAAAGGTTTTATTCGACCAGTTCATCACCTTGGGGGTGCCCCCGCAATATTTGTGAAAAAGAAAGATCACACCTTGAGGATGTGTGTCGATTATCGTCCAGCGAATGAAGTGACGATTAAAAATAAGTATCCTTTGCCCCGCATTGATGCGCTTTTTGATCAACTTCTTTGGAGCAAAAAGTCTTTTCTAAGATTGACCCGGGTCGATATCATCGATTAAGATTAGGCCGATAGATATTCCAAAGACGCCTTCACTACCGATATATGGTCTATATGAGTATTTGGTGATGTCTTTTGGATTAACCAATGCCCCAGACTCATTTCATGTATCGATGAATCACGGTATTCATGTCGAACTTGACAAGTTTGTAGTGGTATTCATTGATGATATATTGATATATTCCAAGAACATAGAAGACAATCTTGAGCACCTTCGAATTGTTCAAACGTTTAAGAGATCATCATTTATATGCCAAGTTCAGTTAAGTGTGAGTTTTGGTTAGAGAAAGTACAATTCTTGGGTCATGTGTTGTCGGCGGATGGAGTTTTAGTTGATGCAAGTAAGGTCAAGGATATTCTCAATCGGAAGCCCCCAACCATTTGTGCATCAAGTCCGCGGATTTTCTCGGAATGGCGGGATATTACCGTCGGTTTATTCCGGACTTTTCAAAAAGTAGCGAAGCCTATCAATCGAGTTGTTGAAAAATCAAACTAAGTTTGTTTGGTCATCGAGTGTGAGAAAGCTTTCAAGATTACGAAGAAGGCATTAACTATCGCACCGTATTAGCTCAACCGGATATTGAGAAATCGTTCGATGTTTATTGTGATGCTTCCGGTATTGGCCTTGGTTGTGTCTTGATGCAAGAAAGAAGAGTTATTGCTTATGCCTCGGACAACTTAAACGTCATGAAGAACATTATCCAACTCATGATTTAGAATTAGCGGCGCTTGTCCATGCACTAAAGATTTGGCGTCATTATTTGTTTGCACTTGTCATATCTATACCGATCACAAGAGCTTAAAATATATCTTCACTCGATCCGACGACTGAATATGAGGCAAAGAAGATGGTTGGAGTTGATCAAGGATTATGATCCGGAAGTGCATTACCATCCCGGTAAAGCAAATGTGGTTGCCGATGCACTCGACGGAAGTCTCAATGCAATTGTATTGAAGTAAGTTTAATGGACAAAACTTTATGTCAAGAAATGGAAAAGTTAAATTTGGAAATTATTGAACAAGGGACTCTATCCAAGATCCTTTGTGGAATCTAATATCCGCGATCGAGTTATCGCCGCTCAAAGAGAAAATAAAGGTGTAGCACATATCAAAGAGAAAGTTAGAAGTGGAAAGCCATCTTGTTTCGTAATTGATGAAGCGGATGTGTTATGGTTCAAGAATCGCCCGTAGTACCAAAAGTTCCCGAAGTTACGTCGGCAGATCTGGATGAAGCACACTTGACTAGATATTCTATTCACCCGGGAAGCACCAAGATGTATCGGGACTTGAAAGCGAGATTTCCGTGGACTAAGATGAAGATAGAAGTTGCTCGCTATGTGGCTAAATGTGATACATGTCGACGAGTAAAGGCAAACACATGAAAGGCTGCGGGGCGCTTAAATCCACCGCTGTTCCGTCTTGGAAATGGGAGGAAATTACTATGGACTTTATTGTTGGTTTACCTAGGACATCAAGGGGTTTCAATTCCATTTAGGTTATTATTGGATCGTCTTACTAAGATAGCACATTTTACGCCAAGAAAAGGTTGATTATTCTGCAAAAACTTGTGAACCCGAGCGCCGCCATCCGCCATCGCCGACGGCGGCCCACCTCCGGTCACCCTCGATCGTGCGCATCGTGTTCGGTGAGCTCACGCCCTCCTTGCCCTTTTCCTTTCCACTCTACCGCAGTCTGCGAACGCCGTCCACCGCCGGTGGCTATCTTGTGGCCACGCCCACGAGTGGCAAGGCCACGATAGCGTCCGAACCTTTGTAGCCAGGCCTACCATAATGAATAGTAATGGGCCATGAATAGTAATGGGCGATTCAATAGTAAACCAACCCATCATGAATAGTAGCGAGCGAAACAGTGTTGGGCGCGCACGGTGTCGGGCCAAATTCAACCCGAAACCCTTTTTCTTTTATGAAATGTTTTATTCAATTCTTTTTAGTTGAATAGTGCCTGATTTTGTAATTTTCATATAAATTCAAATATAGCTTCAAAAATTCTTGAAAATTTTTGTAGAACCTTCCTAAGAGTATATCTATCCATGAAAAATTTGAAACTTAGATTTTGAGTAGTTCTTGCATGTTTTAAAATTACAAATTTTAATTGAAAAATGCATCTTCCTTGATTTTTAATAATTATTCTATTTATCCAAAAACCATGAAAATTTATTTGGTACTTGTTTTTATGATGTGTCCTACTTGTATAAAAAAGTTTGGAGTCGTTTTGAAATGTTTAAATTATTTTCTATTCTATGCTCTATTATTTCATGTGGTTTATAAATTGTTTAGTGTCAAATAATTTAGGTTTTTGTGTGACTTTTGGGTTGTTTTGTGAAACTTGGATCATATCATAATCAAGTGGTCCTTGAGAACTCCTTAGGCAATGGTGATGATATCTTGTAGAGTTGTTCAACAAGTTGGTTTTGTTGGGTTGCAACTTTATCGTGAAGGAAAGTTGTACTCAAGTGTTCATCATTTCATGCACCCGTAAGCATCATATTTAAATATATGGCATCATGTTGAGGCATATATTATTTCGTGTAGTTAACGAGATCGAGAGTGTCCGGTCCCGAGCAAGTTCGAGAAAGAGGTTTATCATCCGGTGGAAGCGGGTTCGGATTTCTCTGGGTTTTACGAAGAACTAGGTTATTCCGTCAACGAAGGCAAGCCCCTCATTCATTAAACCCTTTCCTTGATATTTTAAAAGCTTATATCACTTTTGTTTATGCTTTATTGCATTAAGTAATTAGGAGTTGAGTGATAACCTAATTCTTTGCATTACCATCCTTGTTTATTTCAATACCATCCTTGATAACCTTGTTTCATTTCGAAAATGCTTAGTGATGCTTAGCCCCGCTTAATTAGTTAAGCTTTTTCATCAAAATGTTTTATTTGAGAAGATGGTACCTTGTTTTTGGAAAAAGAAGCAGAAGTAGTGATGAATTTGAGATCGGATGGGACATAGGTTGAAAGCCGGCGGGATTCCTAGCCGTCTTTGTCCCGTGTTGGTCGTTTAAGGACCGTCCCGCTGTTTGGCCCGAGTGAAATCGGGACGTTTTGAACGCATATTGCTTGAGACCTTTTGGTCAATGGCACGTCAATGATCGACCCTAACTAGCCACATACTCCGTGGCCCGGATCTCGGTGGAGCCAAATCGGGAATGGCAACCACGACCGGGAGTGGAGAGATGGCGGGGAGTAGCGTGTACCCACCCTTTACTTCAAACCGTCATTAGGACGGGGTAGGGAGGTGGAATCTTGTCTCGGGTGGCGCAGCCTCGTTCCCCGCTTTAGACAAATCTGAAAGAAGGTTGATATATGCAAGCTTAAGTGCTACATATGTCGTGTGGTTAGGGATCCCCAAATGGGATTATAATCGATTCATGAATCGCCGTTGCTTCTCGGAGAAGGAGACCCGATTCACGACCTTCATCGTAGTAAATGATGGAATATGTTTTTGAGGAAAGAGAGTTGATATAAGAAAAATATGTTTGCTCTAGAATAGGATAAACTAGAGTATATGAGCTACTAATCTGAATTAAAAATATTGAAAGTAAGGATTCACTTATAATAAGCTTTTAAAAAAGAGTCCTTGATTCTTGCTAAAGCCTTACCTTGGCTCCTAAGACCAGCATTCCCGAGTCTTCTCCTCTTTTCTTGGTCGGGTAAGTCTTGTTGAGTACTCCCCATTCTTTGACCCTTGTTGCGGGGAGCGCCATGAGCGTGCTTGTTTTGGTCCCTGGCCGCATGACGGTGTACCAAAGATGAAGAGTAGAGTTGAACCCTCGGGCGGGGTTGTCGGTGTTTTATTTGTATAATGTTACTCCAATAATTCCAGGCTTGTAATAATGTTACTTAAGTTTGTTTATTTGAACAAATGGTTTGTAAAATTATGGTTATGTAATCCTTCCGCCGTTTACTCTGATGTATTTTGAATAAAATGTTGTAATACTGCAATGACTTGTTAATGAGATCCTGTTCGGAAGATTAATAGCACTTTCTAGATTATTGGGAACTCGTGCATAGTGATCAGAAGTCTTAATGACAATGATAAGTGCATGTGGGCCCTGTAATTTTGGAGGTTCTCATTGCATGGCGGGCGGACCGCCTCCCGCCCCCCGAGATGGGGCGGGGAGGGTCGCCGAGGCCACGGCGGCGCTTCCGTCTTGTGGCGATGGGGCTCTCCTCTCCTCCAAGCCCCACCTTCAACCAGTGCGCCACGACGGTGACGGTAGGACTCACCGGCTCCCAGCGGTGGATCCGGGCCCAACGTGCAGCGGATCCAGGTCGATCGATGGCGGTGGGCGGCGCGACGGCGACCGGGCTTGTGTAGGCGCAAGGGGTGGTGCTCCTCTGCCTCCCCCTCCCTCTTACGGCCGTCCATGGTCGCTGGCGGTGGGCGGCTTCCACCGTGGCCATGGCGTAAGGTGTCGGGGCTGCCGTGTATCCGGCCCCGGCGTCCGGATCCGGTGGCCCTAGGGCTGGGCGACGCCCCAAATGGTGGGGGCGCGCGACTTGCATCTCTGCGACATCGATCGACCTCGGTGGTGGACGCGCCCACAGACTCGGCCGGTCGGGAGGGTGGCTAACGCGGCCGGCTGTCGTGGCGTGGCCGGCATGTTGGTGCCCCTCGGCAAGGCTTTCGACAAGGTGGGCGGCGCGGCGGCCTTGCTGAAATGGTGTTTGAGCTGGGGTACCTTTGGGAGAGCCTAGCGGATGACGCCCGAGGGCGCCGTTTTCCCCCTGGGAGGGTCGTGTTCTTTTCCCGTTCTTTCCATGGGTGAAAACCCGGTCCATTCTTGGATGAGCGACGGCGGCACAAGACGTCGTGACCTTCTTGAAGGCGTCGCTGTGGATTTCGGCTTAGTCGTGGCCCCGGGGCAGGAGGAAGGGAGGTCGGAAGTCGGAGCTCCTCTCGCCTTATGCTTGAGCCGGGCAATGATGCCTTGCCATGGCCTTCTGCTTCGAATTCCGGTCTCTTTACTTTGTTGGGTCGTCGTTTGCTTTGTTGTGTTGCGTGGGTAGGCTTCGCTTCTGTGATGATTCTCACCACGTTGGCTGCCTTGTAAATGTAATTGCTCTCTGCTTATCAATCGAAGCCGGTAACACGGATCTTTCGGGAAAAAAGTGCCGTGTTCATGCTGCAATCAGCGCTATGTGGCCCACTTATTAAGAACACGTACATAATGATATCTCTGCTGTCTGCGCTGCAGTGCGGGGGTATGTGGTACGTTGAACACAAGGGGCAATGCAGGTCGATCGATCGAGGAGGAAAGCGACTCGGTCCCCTGCGGAGCAAACCAAGGCTACCTGCTGTGCTCGCGACATCGATCGACCTGGTGACACAGACCGGCCGGCACGCACACACTGCGCGGCGCCCGTGGTTTTATTTGCATCGTTGCGAATTGCGATCGACGACGCGACATCAACGATCGCAACGGATTAACCGATCGTTCGGTAGCTAGGTCGGTCGATCGTGTGTAGCCCGTCGTCCCCTGTCCTATTTTAGATCGACCGCCGGGCGGGGCGCGGAGGAGAGGAGCGCGCGCGGACGGCGGCGGCGATGGCCGATCGTCGCGGTCTCTGTCGTCGTCGTCGTCGCTGCGGTTGGAGCGCGGTCGCGCCTGTCAGGTTTGGCGTGTTCGTGTCGGCTGCCGTGCGCGCCAAGCGGCGCGGCCCGGCATCCATCAGATCGGCACGGCGCTTGTTAGCTAGCGCATCGACGTTGCGACGTCTCGTGAACAGTGGTGCTTGTCCTGGCTGCTGCGTGCGACGAGAGGACGCGGGTATCGACGTCAAGCCGATATTGCTGCTGAAGGGGAAGGAAGAATAATCATCTTCTTGCTTGCTTGTACCACAAGCATATATAGTACGTACTGAACATGCATGCATTGTCGTTTTCGATCTAAATGCATGCTCCGATCAGCAGGTGACTGCTGCTGCTTTTGTTTGTGCCGTATATATGGCTCAGACTGACGACGCTAGCTGCACTGAGTATTCAACTATCAGTGCACGCGCACTAATTAGATGTACTCCCCTCGGGCTGGTATTAGAAGGGAAAGCTTGGGCCTTAACATTTTGTAAATGTAAAAATTATATGAGTAGATTTGTCTTAAAAAATATTTTGCAAACAAAATATTTTTATAATATTAAGGGCCGGGTGACATATATGTATATGTATATATATGCTTCAAAAGAAGCGGCACAATTTCTTTGGTTCCGAGCTACTACTCTACATACAAACTGCCAGCCAGCATCAGGGCAGCAGCACTAGTTCTATGTAGTATTAGATGCATGTTAGTGTAGCAAAAGGCGTGATTCCTTATGAGTGTGATTACAGATGCAAGCTAATTAAGAGCGCGTCGCCGGCCGCGCGGCGAAATTAAATGGAAAACACAAGATAAAACTCGACGATGCTTTCATTTTATATAACTGATCTGAACTGAAGTTGTAGGTGGCATGGGATGCCGCGCGCCGGCTGTCTGTATCGATCTGCAGGTGGGGGACTGACACCGGACGATGCGTGAGCGTGACAGGGAGGCCGGGATAGCAGCAGCCGGCCAGCCAGCAGGAGGCGTGGTGCCTGGCCGACATTCCTTTCTCGAGTCCCCAACCAACGGATCGGATCGGATCCATGGAATCGGATGCCTTCTCGTCTTTTCATCATCTCCACCCGGGCCGGCCCCCAGCTAGCTCGCTCATGGATCATGGATCTCCCCACTTACACGCCACGAATAAAAAAGATTAGCTAGCTGTACTGTGCTCAGTGCTCACACTGATCGATCCATCTAGTACGTACTACTAGCAGAGAGCTGCAAACATGCAGTGTTGCTGCCTCTGCCGGGTAATTAGAATTGTTTTCTTCTTTTAAGGCCATGCTGCCCGGATTCCCCTGGCAGCTAATTCTCCCATTGATCGTCGCCGATCTCGAAACTCCTGGAACAGATTGTGCTATCATACTGCTCTGGCTGATCTCCAAATTAAACTCCAAGTACTAACAGTGTTGTACTACTAGTACACTACACCATGCATGCCCAAATATATAGAGGCCTTTGCCTTACGGATCTCACTTGGTAAATTAGTATATAATCCTCGTCGAATCCAAGCATGCACCTGCTGGCCGTGGCCAGTTTGGTCGACGAGCTCAATCCTTAGAGATCCACCAATATATCTCTAAACTGATATAAACAACCACTACTAGTATAGTAGGCCGGCTTGGTTTGTGGTTTGTTGAGTCGTTCCAAATTAAATATTTGCGTGTGAAGTGAATTATAAGATGGGATGGCGCGGCAAATATAGCTAACCACGCATAACCAACAACCCGTGGTCATATCGATGGATCGAGTCAAGCAAGTTGTCTATATATGACTTGGGAATGAAGGGGAACGTACGACAGCTAAAGGACAAGTTCATCCTTTCTTAATCGGAGATATGAGGCCAGTCACCTAATAACCACTAAAGGCATGCACTTTTCTCTTTCCTGCTAGTTTCCTTATTTTGGCTTTCTCCCATATCAGAATTTTTTAGCCATGATGAGAGATGGAATAATATGGTTGATGTATATATAGTATCACACAATTCAACCTGACCGTCGATCGTGCGTGTTTCATGCTATAGCTAGCATATGTATATATTTTGGAGTGATGTAGTAGAAATAACAATCCATGAACAGGAGTGATTCCTTGGTAAAGCTCTTACATGTTGAATTCCTTCTTCATGAATAAAGGCCAGCTATATATACATGATGACACATCAATGATAGAAAAAGTGCAAAGAGACAAGAACGGAATGCTTAACCCGAGCACACACAGCTCGATGCTGCAAGTGCATCTCCCTACTACCCATAATTGGCAGACAGGGCATCCTTCTCCAGGAAGCAAAGCCACAGACAGCAGTCAGAATCAAAATCCCATAGGAGCTAGGGCCCTTCAATTAGAAGAAATAAAGGCTGGTTTTGCTGATATATCCCCATCATCTTACTCTCTCACTGTCATATCAGTAGACTGGACACTCCTACTAGTAGAACAAACGCTATATATGCATGCACACCTAGCTATCTCTAGCTACTACCTGGTAGCTAGATGATCTGACACTATGCTTAAACAGTGATTAACCACTACATGCAGCTAACACAGCTACATGAAGAACAAGGCAGACACACATGCATATGCATATGAACATGATGCTACACCTCCCCCTCTCGCTCCCAGCCATTTCATAACTGAATTTGCCCATCCTGGTCATATAGATCTGGTACGGCACGGTGCCCACCACGCCACTTAGTAGTGGCCCAACTATTATGATGATGATGATGAATTATTTGGGTTTTTTTTTTTTTTGCCCTGTCAATTCTAGGGCATCTTTGTTCCATCATTAGGCCATGGAGTTGGCATTCCATGTGAGGCATGCGAGAGCATCCAATTATATAATGCGTGGCTTGAGCAGCGTAGGGATGCGTGTGAGATTCTTGGCAGCAAGAACCAATCCCTTAATTTGGTTGGGGCCACCCAGCCCTTGCAAGATGAGCATGCATGACGCATCATGTACTGATGACCCCTTTAAAATTGTATAAGCTCCTTGCATTGTGTCAAGTAGTAGATTTGGTTATTGTCCATCCTAGCTTAATTAGCAGTGTGTACAGCTGCAACTATAAACAACTCATTAGGAATGTTTTGTGTGACCCATTTTCCACAATGTCCTGTATTTTCTTATTAAGACGGTCGTGTCGTCGCCTGTGTGTGATGGAAACGAGAATTAGTAGATTATTGTTAGCATGACATGTAAAGCTGCCGGTGCATATTTGACGTGACATATGTATATATATTTCAACAGTTAGACCCATTCAAACTCTTGACTACTTTATTACCTTATTTTGAAGAATCGTTTAATGTACAAAAGAACTTCTTATATGATGGAATTGAAGACGTAAAAAAAAAAAATATTTTGGTAAGATACTACTTTTGTTTCTTATCAGTCTAGAGAAATTATCATATATCTACACATATTTTAATTTGGTGAGTCCGGACTATAATGATTTACAAATACAAATGTAAGAAACATGGCTGCGAAAAAATCATCTTTTTTTTTATATATAGGGAGTATTACACAATAACCAATCTAGTTCACAGTGTTAAAGAAAAAAAAACAATTGCATGATTATATACTTCATTACATTAGTTCAGCAAGAGATGATGGATGATTCATATAGCTTTTTTTGAAGGAAATGATGATGCATATATATAGCTAGTATATAATTTGTCTATTTAAAAGAAATGCCCCAGCTAGGACGAAGTGTGGGTCCAATGCAATGCAAACAAGGGCAGGGCCGGGCCGGGCCACCGATATATATATTTTAGCTAGAGCTTTCATTTGAAAATCAGCCAGCAATCTCGATCAGGTGATGTGCCGCCGCCTGGCCCCCATTGCAATGCGAAACTGATTGCGATGTTTCCCAACAAACACATTCCACCGAAAGACTACAAAAATAAAAGAGCCGGGAGGAAACGGACATTGGCGTCGGTCGTCATGACCACCCCACCCGTCCACTCTCGATCGATTCGAACAGCAAGAAAACAAAGCACAAGTGACCGACATTCCCCTGGGAACCCGCGCCCGGGGAGGATCCTATCGCCGGACTAAACATAAAACAAAGCGCGTCGGTCCGTGCAGGCAATTTGAGAGAACAATCTCATCCGCACAACGCATACGCATCCCTGGCGCCCGGCCGTAAACAAATGTCACGCGTAGGCGTAGCTCTCACCATGCATGTGTCTGCGTACCTAATCTTCCTGCAGTATTTTGGCTGTCCAGTAGTGCGCTGCTTTTGTATATTGCTTCTCACAGCGCATACAGCTAGCTGCTGCACACTGCCCAAGCTCTCATCTAATCCCCTCTATACCCCTGACATGCCAGGGGAGAAAGTATATAGTATATATGTATTGTTTTCATATACTACTAGTATATCGACAGAGAGAGTGTGTGATCAGATCATCGATCGACAAAGAAAGATAGTTTAATTTGTTGAGAGAATGTTTTCTAGGATTTGTGTGCAGGGTGGTTGCGAGGAAGATCCACCTGTTCTTCACCTACACGCCATTGTTTTGTTACTTTGGTCTGCATTAAGCTACTATATACCCTTGGCCGCCGTGAAGGAGAGAGATCGAGAGACGATTGAGGCGGTCCTATTGTATAATCCTATCCTACCTATACGTGCTGTAGTAGCTAGTACGTTAGGCAGGCTGCACTGACATTCCTTGGGTCCCACAGTGACAGCTCCTCTCCAGTCTCTCCCGGCCGGCCGGCCCTCCTATCTCTCTCGTGGGTATGGTCGTGGTCGGCCATGCGTGATGGATGCATCCGTCGGTGGAAGAGCTAGCAATGCAAGCAGCTGGTCCTTCAACTGTAGTATGGTGCATGGAGTAATTTGTCCTTGTGTTTTTCAGCAGTACCAAGTGGTGCCTCTCTGGTCTCTGCTAACATGTGCAGCAAAAAATCCCTTTCCCCCACAAGTCCGCGTGAGCTGTATTAACTGATTTATTCGGTTCTACAACTAGGTGAATCCCCACACGTTGCTGCGGTTATGAAAAAAAAAATCTAGTTAAGAGCAATGTAAAAGTAATTTTAGTAATGAACTAAATAAAAAACGTCATGATAATCTTAGATCTTCAACTTCATGGAACAAAACATGGGTCACTAGTAGTGAAGGCTAATATTTGGAACTTAATGTAAAACACATAAATTCTCAGTTTGCAGCAAGAATAGATTTGGTATGACAAAGTACTAACCTACTTGGATCATTAATTGAAAGTGTTAGTGGGGTTAGTGGGGTTGCTTTTTGGCATGCTTGCATGTCGAGAGAACTCCTTAGTGAGGGTTCTCTATATAGGTCTGCGATAGATGCTCGGTGAATGCTATTTCCATAATTTTTTTTTTTTTAGTCAAACCTTTTATATTTCAAAAACTAAATAAAGATAAAAAAATATTATGTTAAGAGAAAATATTTATATATATAATACTAAAAATCATGGTATAGATGTGGTAGTTGCTAACTGTTTGGTTAATCTATAGTAAATTTTAGGCAATGGTGCTCAAAGTTGGAATATTTAACTTAGGACAAATTTCAACTTTCAGAAAACTTAGTACAAATATACATATGTGTTCTCTAACCTGCACAAACTGAACTAATTAATGTGTTAACATGACTTCCGGCTCTCGGGATAGAATCTTAATAAGAGACAAATCTGTTAGTACCTACAAAAATCGAATTACTTACCTTTACACTATCATTTTGTAATACAATACATAGACTGATACTCTATAATTTATTTTAGGCATAATTTTAATAGTAATTTCTATGTATAGTTGAGCAGAAGTTGTAATTTAGATAAAAAATTAAGAGGTTACTTAGATTATCTTAAGTAATGATAGGATTGGTATGAAAAATAAGGGTTATTTTATATTATGTTCCATAATGATGGAGGTGAATAATTTGGATGCAAATTTAGGGGCTAGTCTATGTTATTTTTCATCATGGCAGGGGGCCATCTTTTATAGAAAACAAAATAGATCCAATGCCTTCTATTATCAATTGATGATTAGAATTCTTGTGATGTTTAGATTTTTTTAGAGTTTAGGATTTATCTTTTTCCCTAGCCCATCTAGTAAAGATTAGCATTGGGGCTCGATTGGAAGCCTATAATTAGTGATGATAAGATAGAAGGACATCTACGTTCTTATGTCGTTATTGATTGACTTTTTATTTATTTGTCCATCGATCGATTTAATTTAACAACTTGCTATCAAATTCATTAACAAATCTTGATTATTATGGATGGGTGATGACTGGCACAAAGAATCAAAAGTTTGGAAAAGAGACATTTTATTTGATTTCCATTCTTGAAAATAATTATAGCATTGTATTCATGGACGAAGCCAGGAAATAATCAAAGGGGGCTGAAGGTTGCCTTCTACCTCTAGCATCCCCTCCTACAACTACATCCATGGCTAACAAACCATGGGGACTACACATGTTCGTCGGTAGGGGGCGCCCCCTCGCTGATTATATTGTACTGATGTCTAAATAACAGTACCTAATAATCATTTCGTTGCACACACACCTGCACCTTATAACAATACATATGACACAAATATATATGTACGCAGCACGCCGAAACAAAATTGTCTTTTGTTTGGAGACATTCAGAAGGTGATTAGGTCAGATCATGCCCCTTTATTCATGTTGCATGGTACCTGTTGAAAAGTACTCTCTCGGTCCATTAATCGGGTTTATCTTACAAAAAAGTTTTCCAATAATCAGAGTATAACTGGGTTCAAGCAATAATTACTCATAATGAACAAAGTAATTACTTTGTGGTGTATTCATGAAAACTCATCGCCTAATGCGCAATAGTTTAACCGGTCCGGTCAATAATTCATGGTGCGTCCTCGTACTACATACTCCCTCCATATTGGAAAAGGAAGACAGGTCAAACACCTGAATATAAATCATGAATAACTTTTAAGTCGTTGAATTTAAAAATGTGAAAAACATATCAATAGATTTGTCTTGAAAATTACTTTCATAAAAATATACATATATAACTTTTCAATAAATATTTTTATAGAAAAGACAAGTAAAAGTTATTTTTTTTAAAGATCGTATGTCATTTGTCCTAAACGTCTTTCTTTTCAAGTGGGAGTATAGGGTGCGCCTTGTGCTTACAAATTAGGAGTGGGCCATTCTTCTAACAGATATTTGTGAAAAAAAATGCAGCAAACAAACATACCGAAACTGAACTCCATGAAGTATCACGATCCAAATGTCTTATATACTGGTACTTTTGGCCGCTTTAGATTTTTTTTCACATGTGCGTGAGAACAAACATAGCTAGGCTTTTGCTTTGTATTATGCTACCTCTCCACAAGCAATGCAGCTGTGCATGGTCGATCGATCTTGGCCCTTGCTAGAGGTGCATGCGCTGGACCAATCAGAATGTGCCCCAACTGCCTACTGAGAGAGAGAGATTCCAAGGAAACAAGCATGGCAGGGTTGGGCCAGGATGAGAGAAGGCAGCAAGCAAGCAACTAGGGCATGCATGCATGCATATGCATGTGTGGTCCGTCCCATGCATGCACTGGTCCTGGTCCAGCAGCACTTTGGGAGGTGGGGGTGATCTCCATCCGGCGCTGGGGCAGCAGTGTTGAAAATCACAAGACATATGCAGTTGATCCCCCACACTCACCGTAGTACTGTACTGTGCCACTGACTGTCAGTTGGGTGCTGCTGGCTGGCTGGCCACCATGCCGGCCGGCCGGCCCTCCCCTCCATCTCCATGGATGATGGATAGATGTGGATGGAGAAGTGGGCCAGCAGCAGCAGCTAGGAGGGGGCCATATGGTCCACTGCAGTATCAAAAAGAAAAAAAAAATCCCACTCTCTATTAGTACTACTAGCTGAGAGGAGAAGAGAGGAGGGAGAGAGATGTCATCATGGCTAATGAGAATTATTAGGGACTTGACCATGATGGCTTTGTGGAGAGGAACTAATCCACATGCAGGGGCATCATGGCACGGCAGTGTGCTCCGCTGGGACGACGACGATTAGTCCATGGATTGGACTGTTGGAGCCAGCAAGCATGATTAGCACTGATGACATAATACAACCTTGACACCTCAACCTGATACCAGTTATCAATAATTAACCAATGAGCTACCTGCCTAATAATAACAACTAGCTTTGCTAGCTAGCTAACCTAATAAGCTAGTGTGCGCGTGGTACTATATTATTAACCCAGGAATAGAAACTTTAGGATGATCCCATTCTAGCTTATATAGCAGCATCACTGCACAACGTACGGAATGAAATTTGTTGGAGTAGCTAATTAAGCTATAGCTAGATCTAGATGATGGTCAATTTAGTACGTAGTAACATGCATGCACCATGGTTATGGTCCAAATTAAAGCATGGAATAAACCGTGTTAAAGGAACTGAAAAGAAACAAGTTTTTGCTGCCTTTTGGCTGTTGGCGTATTGTGACGCGCGCCCCTGGAATCTAGCTAGACGACAGTCCTCTACTATCCATACGAGAAATGTTACCGGCTGCTCAATAGCTGTGCTTAATATGATCGACTTTGCTAGCTTGGGGCTTCACAAGCTACGTAGTACTTTAGATCAAACCCCGACGTGTCTCATTGTGTAATAGTAATCAATAGTTTTGTTGAGTGGTGATCCATTGAGCTACTACCGTACTGTATCCTTTCATTCTTTCAGTTTCTCATGTTCTAGCTGTTCGGCTATTGGTTTTCACGGATGATAAGCCAAATAATGTTGTTTTGTTGTGAAAGAAAAAACATTATATCATGTCTGATCAGCAGGCTGATAAGTTCAAGCGATGAGGACAAATTTCTTGCTTCTTTATTACTACATCCCAGGGGTGCGTTGTTGTCAAACTTTATAGAAGTTACTAAACAACGACAAGTAGAATAGAGTAAAAAAGCGCGCGAGCACGAAGTAGCTACATATTGGGCACTGTATATGTGTGCACGTACAGTGGTACGTCCGGCCATCGACGTGCCGCACGCCACACGCGTACATGTACACCGTACCTCTAGGCGCCTGCAGCGTACCAGTACCGGCAAGCCCTAGAGCTAGGCTGGGCGTACGTGGGTGGGTGCACCGTCCCTGTTAACTGTGCGCTGACACTGTTCCGGGCGACGGCACCAGCACCAGCACGGCCAGATGTACATGGTATACTTGCCAATCGAAGAGACGACACCTCTTGTACTGTACAGTCATAGTACTATACATACACAATGCAGTACGTACTCTACGCTAGACGTAGGTTTCTAGCTAGCTCGCTACGAACGTACAGTACTCTAGGTCTCGGCCAGGCCATATATACGACAGCCAGGAGTAACAAATTAAAGGTACGTAGCTACTAGCTAGCGAGACTGCACTGTACAGGGACGACGAGGACGACACGACACGGCGTGCGCGGCAGGGCAGGGCAGGCTATGCATATATGTCGCGTGGCGACAGGGCGGTGGCGTCGTCACGGCGGAAATGCGTCCGCCGGACGTATGTGCCGCCATGCACGCTCCCGGCCCGGGCATGACAGTCATCAGCACACGTCTCCACCTCATCACTCTCTCTCTCTCTCTCTCTCTCTTGAACGCATATAGGAGTAGTATATATATGCTTCCCTAGCTTTGTGTGTGTCATGTGACTGTACCACCAGAGGTAAAGAAATGCAAGTTGATTAATAAATAACCATACAGAATGGAACTAATTAAAAACCGGATGGATCGGAAGGGGGGAGTCGTCATGGTCATGGAGAGCTGAGCTAGATAGATGTGTGCATACTTGTCTCGGTTTGTGTGGCTGGGGCTGCCGGTCGAGAGGGAATTTGTATTTGTTTGTACAAATAAAATACTATATGGGGCCGAGGCCCGACCGGGGTAGTGCGGCAGTGGAATACTATGCATGGAATAGAAAGGGATGGAAGGAGTTTGATGGGTTGGGAAAACTTAAAAAATAAATGCTTGGGGGCACAATACAATACTGCGGCGGCGCGTCGAGTTGGGGGTTGGAGACTGAGATCGTTGTCGTGGCACTGTCCGCTTGGAACATTGCGTGTTGGTTTCCGTGTGGTCCGGACACCCGGTCGGTCGGTCGTCCAATTCCAATTCCAATACGTACTGTATATTCCTAGTCCGTGTCCTTAATTTGATTCTCTCTCTCCATCTACTAGTGGATTGTTTACTCGTCAATTGGGAGAAACTAACTGAAATGCTTATAACGACTGATGTACAGCTCGCTCTCCTGATCGACGATCCTTTCCTTCACGAGCACGGGATTAGCAAGCAAAGAGAATCTCTCTCGCCGTCCCTCCCTATTTGATCCCTCGCCTAAGATATTATTATAGGCGACTAATTAGATGGATAGCTGCTGGATGCCATCCATCTATCTCCATCTAGCAATCTCTCTCTAATCCGTGTCCTTTCGCTCTCTAGCTAGCTCATATTCCTACCATGCATCCACTCACCCAGGCCAGTGGCGTCTAGCTAGCTCTCTCTAGCATAACATCGATCGACGACGAGTAGTACGTGTATAGGACTAGCTAGTGCAGCGGCAACGCATGCATACGGCCGCCGGTGTGGAGGCGCGCGCGAGTGAGTGGAGGTGGGTGGCGCCGTGGACGCCACTAGCACAGGTAGCTAGCGACGCCGGAGCAACCCATCCACATCATATCGTCGTCCCCATCCACACGGTTTTGACCGGACCGCCAACAGATCGATCCACCCATGGCGTCCGGATCCCCAAATTCGAATCGTCCTCGGCGCGACAATGCGCGCCCGGCGATATGATCCATCGAGATCGATCGGTCAGTCGCCGGCCCGGCGATCCATCGATCTCATTCTGATGCACGCGTGCACCTCGCACCGATGATCGGTCACCGTGTGTCTGGGCATATATATGCCGGCCCGCGCGTTGCCGTCACGGCCAACTTGGTTCGTCGGTCCGCCGCGCACGGCGACCTCACTTTCGGCCGGCCCGGCCTCCAGATGTCGCGTCGTCGCCGCCTACTCTCGATTCTTTTCTTCCGAGCAAAGACACGGCAGATGCTGTACGTCGCCAGGGTCTTCGGTCTCTCCCTCCTCCGGCAGATGCACCTCCCATGCGCGCTACATACGAGTCGTCGCGCTCGCGTCCAGCAGCTAGCCATTCTGGCGTGGGAAGTGGGCGAGTACGGACGTGACCGGCGTGTGCCCGTCCCGCGCGCGCAAGTCATGGGGTCAGGTGGCGTTTGTCTGTTGGTGGACTTGACTACTTGGCACAAAACGGACTGACGGCTCCTGCGTGCAGATGCAGAGCGCGGCGGCCGGGCGACGACGATGGAGTAGATGATAAGGCCGCGGCCGGGGTGCGTGCGTGTCAACGGCCGATCGATCCAAGATGTGCTGAAACTGGGGTACGTACGCTCGGCGCCACTAGTAGCTAGAGCTAGCAGCGCCTAGCACAAGGTAGTGCGCTCCTGTCGCCATCGATCGGGACCGATCGACCATCTCGTCGATTTGTTGTTTGTATGTGGCCCGCCCGTTCAGCATCACCATCCATCCATCACCACACAAAACGATCGATGTAGTGGTGGCGGCTAGCTACTAGTAGTACTATACATGCATGGACAAGAAACATGGCACCATCAGCCATACATACGTACAGTACATACACAGATGTTGTTTTACTGGTGCGGTACGGTGCTTCATCAGTCGATCGTCAGAACGATGCGCTAGCTCGATCCATCGATCATCGACCGTGGCGCATGTTCCGAGTACTACTGGTGGAGATCACTCGAGGGCTGGCCGTCCCTAGGTGGTGGTGGGTGGCTTGCGCACTGAGAGTACGTACTGTACGTCCCCGGCCGACACGTCCCAGGTTGGCCGGACGGCAGGCCGGGCGGCGCGGCCGCAGCTGATGGCTAGCTACCTGCAGCTGGCCGCCAATCCCATCATTTGCTTTGTGACCTCGACCGCCATCGCATCGTGCGTGCGTACGTTACGTACGCGTACGTGCGTGCTGTCTCCCTGCCATGCTGCTCCTCTGCCTCTGCTCGTGCAGTCGTGCTCGCCATTCGCCAACGCGACGCTGTCCGTCCGTTCCGGCCGGGCAACTGCAGACGACGACGGGGTGCGTGCGTGCACTCTCTCGTGTTGCACCGCGGATTCTCTCGTGTTGGTTTCCGGCTTGTCCGGGAGCCCGGTGGCTTTATTCCGCGCCCCGGCCGCCCGGCGCCTTGCTTGCTGCTCGATCTATCGCCCCTGAATTCCTACTAGGAGGACGGACGAGGATCGGCTGGGGCAAGCCTGATTGCCTTGTCGGCTGCCTCTCCGGGTACTGCAAGCACTAGTATCTCTCTCTCTCTGGGTGTGTGTGTGGAACAAATGATTGCCGGTTGGTGGTAATCGATCGTCTCGGGATGCACAGGCGCGCCATGCTTCCATCATCCATCCATCAATTTCCTTCCACGGATCATTTCTCTCTCTCGCGCGCTCTACGACGCTACATAACTAAGCAAAGCAACAGATCGATCTCGCGTGTTCTTTTCTAACCATGTGAGAGACACGTAAGACTAAACTGTCGAGAAGCTTGCATTTCTTTTAGCAAATAGTCATGCTAGCAAAGAGGAGCAGGAGCTGTCCTTGACATGGATAGTGGCCAAAACAGCCGCCGTACGTACTTCAAAGACACCGCCGGCCTTCGTGTCGGTTACAGGCTGCATATGTGTACGTGGGTTCATACTGGGATGATTAGGGTTGGACTGAGATACGGGCGGATTTGGATACATTTTTTTAGTTACCTCCTGGATGTTCCAAGTATGGGTCACAACAAAGACCACTTGACACTATATATATGTATATATATAGATGGCTAAATGGACGGCACGACAATAGGCACTAGCTAATTAGGCACGATGGTATAGTCTTGCCATTCCGTGCAAGATAATGGTGGAACCAAGATTCTATAGAGTATTCCAAGAACAATTTTCTTCAAAATGTAGGGACTTCGGTCCCTCAAGATTCTTCAAAAAAAACAAAATATATAGTAAGAAAACAAGAATAGTTAGCAGTGCAAGATAATGGTAGAGCCAAGATTCTAAACAAGGCATTCCAAGAACAATTTTCTTCAAAATAGTAAGAAAACAACACTAGTTAGAGTAAACATCTTAGTACACACAATACATATTCATTGTGGTACAAAAACCATTGGTATTTCAAGGAATACCTAAGAATAGATTACTCGCCGCACCTGGTGCCAACATGTCGTGCCGCACTCGTGGCCAGTCATGGCAATATGGCCTCTTACTCGTGTCGTGTTGGCCCAATGCACACATGACAATACGCTCTTATCATTGTCATTGCAAGAAACATGGTACCTAACAAGGATAATATGTGATTTTTGTTGATTGACAACATGATCAAGACTAATATGATTACCTAATATCCAAGGTATTTAATTCATTTGAATGCAAGGATAGCTTGGACAAAAGGCAACATGAAGCAAGCGGTCAACATCTCAAGGAAAACCATGGGGTAGCTTAGATGATCATACAATAATCGCATGAAGTCCGTGTTGCCAAGTGGAGCAATACTACAATATGAGCTATCATAGCACCCTTTGTCAACATTGGTAATTACATAACCGAGGGTGAAACTACATAGGGGCTAGATTGCATTGTGTTTAATCATAATGAAAAATGTGCATAGACAATTTAGATCTGAAATTTAGAGGGTTATTTATATTAGTTATACTCCATATCGGTAGTGGTAGGTAGTTCATATGCAAATTTGTGCATTTCTCATAATAGTGGAGATTGGCAATTTTTAATAAAATATATTAGATCTGGTGGTTATTATATATTGGTGATGATGACTAGATTCTACCAAATTAAAAGCCATATATGTTAAATTATCATGAGAGTTTCTACAATTTGTCACTTTTTCTATCATCTCTTATGAGGATTAACGTGGAGACTTAGTTTGAGGCCTAAGTGCCCTCTTTTAAGCGTCACTACCAATGAAAAGATATTTAGTTTGATTTGATTCCAACATATTTGTACACTATTTGGAGTATGTAATTGAGTCCTAGGTTTAAAATAGCACAAAATTAATGATGATTTAAGTACATAAAGATTACAAGCAAAAAGAACACTAGTACTCACTTTGCCATTTTCTAATCTATAAACAAACCGGTATGAACTTTTGGACAATAAAATCTTTTAATTTATTGTTTTTCGACAATACAAAACCACATTTGAAACCAGGTAGGATGGCAACGTTTACCTGATATTGACAGTTTGGGGTAAAAAAAAAATTGAGTTGCAAAGTTTGTGCGAATCCAAAAATAAACTTTTTCTTCGCTTTATCGTTAGCATTGGTAAATAATAGAGAACTTATCGGACATGTCCTTGTTATAATGTTTTTCTCACAACAAAACTACATCAACTGGCTTATTAGCCGAACAACTTTTCTATTCCATAAAAATAAGAAAATATCGTTTATATTCCAAATTATCATAAATAATTTAGTTTAATTTGAACTCAAAACTCAAGCTATTTTAAAAACATATATTTTTTTTGTGCGTTTATTTTGAGTTATTTGCATCTATCTTCCCCTGTTTCTAGAATTATGTTATCACTTTCATTATTACGTTTGTTACTTGTTATTTGCTCTAAAATTGGACCTAATATTGACCAAGAGAATCTATACATAGAAGCATGAGTAAACAAAAGATCTAGAGAACAACATCGACCTCAGATCAGGCTTCATACTTTGCCACATATAGATCAAATTTAGGCATTGCAAATTAGACGGTGTCACTACCAATGAAAATGTATTTAGGTTGATTTGATTCCATCATATTTTTACACTATTTGGAGTATGTAATTGAGCCCTAGGTTTAAAATAGCACAAAATGATGATTTAAGTACATAAAAGAGTACAAGCAAAAAGAACACTAGTACCCATTTCACCATTTTCTAATCTATGAACAAACCAGTATGAACTTTTGGAAAATAAAATCATTTTATTGTTTTTTGACAATGCAAAACCACATTTGAAAACCAGATAAGATGGAAACGTTTACCTGATATTGACAGGATGGGGTAAAAAAAATTGAGTTGCAAAGTTTATGCGAATCCAAAAATAAACTTTTTTTTTCTTCGCTTTATCGTTAGTATTGGTAGATAATAGAGAACTTATCAGTCTTTGTTATAATGTTTTTTCTCACAACAAAACTACATCAACTTAATAAACTACATCAAGTGGCTTATTAGCCGAACAACTTAGAGCATCTCCAACAGTGTTGCATATGGGTTTTGGCATTTGTATTTTTTGCCAAAAGTCTAAAAAAATAATGTTCCAACATAATGCATTTTAGTGAGTTTGGCAAAATCAGTCCTCCTCCTTTGGCATTTTTGCCAAACTTGGGAAACTTTGGCATTTCTTGCGTTTGACGCATGGCGACTTCTCCGACGAGGAACCAACAACCGCTCCCCTCCCCCCCCTTTTCCCCATATGCCAAACCAAAAATAGCAAAACTGTTGGAGAAAATTTTTTTTTTTTTTGACATTTAGAATAGGGAGTTGGCAAACAAGTCAAATGCCAAATCAAAAATACGAAAAAACTGTTGGAGATGCTCTTATGTAAGGGAGTAGTATATATATAGCAGAAATTAAATAAAATATACAAACCCAAACCAAAATAATGAAAGAGGAGGAGGGGCACGGTATTTTATATCTAGGGTATATAGATGGTAAAAGTCCAACATTTT
>JADLZK010010662.1:0-252426 GCA_015847255.1 Hyparrhenia diplandra | reverse complement strand
AAAAGTCACAGCAAGGATGAAACAGCCATGAGCCCAGCAGGCCACCTCCTAGTCGGGCCAACCATCCAACCCTTACCCTATCCCATCCCATTCCTTCCCCGCTTCCCCCACCCCGCCTCCCTCACACGCCTCCCCGCCCTTCCCTAGTCGCGGCCAGCCGCTGCCACGGCGTCGCGCGCCGCGCCCGGGCCTCCCCGTGGCGCCCGCCGCCCCTCCTCCTCCCTCCCACCCGTCGCGTCCTCCCCCTCCCCTCGCTGTCTTCCCTCACGCCAGTACTAACAACAAGTCGACAAGGCAAGCGCCTGAAGGTTTAGGGCGAGGCGCCGACGATCTACAACCCTCGCCGTCCATCGCTCTGCCCCTCGGCCGGCGCGCCTTGGTGTTCCAGCTTCAGGCACGAGCACGGGCGGCGCACGGCAAGACGAACATGAACGGGCCGGGCCGGCATGGTCCGCTGGACATCTATACATAACGATACACTTCGACACATGAGGATTGAGATGAAATGATGAATACATGCACATCAACAAGTCCCGAAGGTGATGTTTGCGGATCGATAAAGACGCCGCAAAGATGACGCACGTAAGTAGAAGGCAAAAAGGTTTGTAAAGAAGAGTTCAAATATCCTTAGCTAGTTCCGACGCATCGGTTCAAGGGAAGTGTATGGTCTCCTCGCCGACGCTTTGTAGACCCACCGACCTTGAGGTCCGGGCATTCGTGACTTGAAGCTCACCGGATTCGCCTCTTCGCACAAAATGGTTGTGGCTACAAAAATTGACCGCGGATCGAGCATGGAGCCAGCTACCTATTGCCATAGCGCCAGAGGTGCCCTTCTTCAGTGGCCTCAACATTCACCATGGTTGGTGATGGACGCCAGCGCTTTTTGGGAAGATCGTTGGATCAATCCAGAAATCGGCAAAATGATATCGCACCTTGCCTTGGCGCACTGGTAACAAAGCCGAACGCCAGCAAGCCTCGACCGCTCGCGATGGATCATAGACGAGCCCGGACAAGGCGCATTTCAGCGTATGTCGGTCGACGCGATCGTTGAGTATCTATTCCTTTGGAACACACCGAGGACTTTCACCTAAGTGATCTTCCGTATAAGACAATATGGAGATGGACTTGAGATGGTAACTACACGCCCAAGTCGCCTACCGTATGCTTCACACCGGGCAACACCGCTCCAAGGCCATAAACTCATTTGGAAGACCTGGGCGACACTCAAGATCAAGATTTTTTATGGCTAACACTTTCGACGCGGCGGCATTGGACCGAGATCGTAGGGAGACGCCATGGCCTCGAAGCTCGTGGATGAATGTTTTCTTTGTGATCAAGCTCGAGAAACAATTGATCACCTGTTGTGCGAAAGTGCTCGCTGACAAAGGAGGTTTGGTTCCCATCCTCTCGGCAATCCAAACCAATTTTCCTCTGCCAAAGATCCTCCACTCTATGCTTTGTGGAGGCGACTTCGGGGTCTGTTTTCCCGCTCCAAACGTGCAGGCATGGATTCGCTTTTAGCGTTGGTCTCATGGAAGATTTGGAAGGAGCGCAATGCTCGATGTTTCCCCCGAAGGGGCTGCGACAACGACATCTGAACTCCTGCGTGTCATCCGTGCAGAGGCCGAGAGGTGGATTGAAGCGGGAGCGAGTGGGCTTCGAAAGTACTTGCTCAGCCATAGTTTTTTCTCCCTGTTGTTCTCGTTGTTATTTTTTTTATCATGTAATCTTTCTTTTTCTCGCCTGGCCAAAGCGCCATTTTCTTGTACATAACATTTCTCCTTCTTTTTACAAAGATACGCACTCTCGTCGTATTCCGAAAAAAAAAAATATCCTTAGCTGAAGCCATTGACGCCCATTTCTACCTATACTATAGAGTAGTAGGAGTACTCTTTAGTGTTTACTACAGTAGTACTATTTTTCTTTCATACACTGCAGTGCACGGCAAGTTCGTCCTTTTTCTTTTGGTCGATCGATGAGGAAAAAAGGAGAAGAAAATAGCTCCTCGTCCACAGCGTTCAGACATGATGCGCCACGGCCTTCCCCTCCAGCTCCAGCTCCACGTCGGCGCCGGGCGGCTGCCGACTTCTTGAACCTGTACCAGCGCCGCGCAGACGCACGTAGTAGACGAGGTTGACGCTGTTCATGGCGGCGATGAGCAGGTAGTAGAGGTCGACGTGTCCCTGGTTAAGGTCCTGCGCCGCCCGCTCGGGCGCGTCCGCCGTGGCGCCGTGGTCCGTGCACGACGCTGATCTTGTGCCGCTGGCGAGTTGGCTATGGCGGCGGCCACGGAGAGCAGCGCCCTCGCGACGCTGCGCGCATGTTCTCCGAACTGCTTGTAGTAGAACTCGACCTGTCCGATGATGGCGAACCCCGGAGAGGCCGGCCAGCATCTCGCCGCGGCGCACGAAAAGAAGCGTGAGGTGTCAAGCCGCCCGACCTCGCTGGGCGGTGTTCTCGACGGCGGCGGCGACGCAGCATGGTGACAATGGAGAGGGCGATCCCGACACCGATCCGCTGCAAACTGGTGATGCCGCCCCGCGCTTGGTCACGCCCAGACGCCGCACGAGCAAGTCGCCGTGAGAAGGGGAGCCGAGCGTGAGCGCCAGCATGTTGAAGACGATCGGCGAGCCCGCTGGGATCCGAGGCCGCCGCCGATGTGGCGTCCGTCCGCATGGCCTGGAGCACGCTGCCAGTTGCGAGGTTGGTGAGCGCCGGCGTAGTAGACGGCGCCGGAGGACCGACGGGGAAGAGGCGCTGTGCACTTGACCCTCCACTGGCCGCAATGCGGCAGGTGCAGGGCACCACGGGCTGTTGGCGCCATCATCACGGGTGCGCACGGCCGCCTTGTCGAGCGCAGGAACCGGCCTGTGTAACGCCGATCTTGGAGATGAGGTTGCTCCCGTGCGGCGTGGTCGAGGTCAGCGGGCGAAGGTGCGGAGACGGCGCTGGCGCTGCACGCCGGGCGCGACGCAGGACCGTGGGGCGGCCGGGTGAAGGGCTGCCCTCGGGCGACGCATGTAGAGTCGCTGCGCCCATGAAGAAGAGCGCTACGGAGAGGCCCACGAAATGGAGGGGACGGCGAGACCCAGCCATTGACGCTGCTCGAGGTAGATGATGACGGTGGCGGAGATCATCATGGCGATGGTGAAGGTGAAGTAGTACCGCTTGAAGAAGTCGCTGATGCCCTCGCGCCCTGGTGCGCAGTCGAACCGGGTTGGCGTCAAGGCCAAAGCTGCGGGACGGATCTCACGGCCGGGCCCGATGGCGAAGCCAAGTTGACACTAATTAATACATGTTTTACTACCACCAAAGTGAACCACTAATACAATATTACATGTGAAAACATAACCAAACATTATTTATCTAACGAGTTCCACGAAGTTTTGTGTTTCAAGTTGTTTTGCAGAATGTTGAAATACAAATAAAGTATGCCAAATAAAGTGGGAAGCGCAAAGTCGAAATACACCAAAGAGCAAAGGGAAGCAAGGGAGGTTGATTCCACGCCTCATCTGGACTTTGCACCAGCGGGAAACCATCTACCAAGGCCCACAAGCCCACCGTAGAAAGGAGAGGCAAATTGGGGCCCATATCAAGGGCGATCGGCAAGATCGCGGCGGCTCGGGCGCAAAAATTTCGGCGCTTTTTCCCCTTTCTCCGGCGTGTTCGATCACGGACTTCACGCGGCGGTTGCATGTGGTGAAAACTTTCGTTCCCGCCAAATGCCCCTCGAACAAGGATGGCCCTCCATTCTCTCCTCTCTTTCCTATATAAAGAGACCCCCGCACCATTGTACAACACACATCCTACATTGTGAGCAACACTTCCACATTTTATATCAAGTAGTAGTGTCCCTCTAGGTGTTCATCACCTAGTTGTATATCTAGAGGAAAAGAGGAAGAGAGTGAAAGGGAAAGAGAGGAGGAGTAGTCGGGATTGTTTGGCCGCCTCAACTTTGTACCTCTTCGAATCCGACTCGTCCGAGAAAGATTCGTGTTATCTTGTGCTAATTCCAATATTATTATTTCACTAAATTCAATTCATGCTTGATTTTACTTACGGATCTCCGTCAATCGAAGGTTCTAGTTTTCGACGAACTAGTTTCTCAGATCCGCTAGCGTAGACGCGTGGTGTCCGGGCTAGAGTTTACCCGAGATTGCGCCCAAACCTACGGAATAGTTGTGGTAGCCCCTGGGTGACAGCTCCGATCAGGCCTTTGTAGTCCACCACGCACGGGTTGGTGTTTTCAGAGAGCTTTTGGCTGCCTTCTCCCGACACCGCTTTCCCGCCTTTTTCGAGAATCGAGAGGAAAAATTTTGCTCCGGCAGAAGTGGGGTTAAGTAAGCCCGAACTTGGTATTTAATAACTTTGGGAAAACCTTAGAGAACCTCTTTCTTCCTACCAAAAACAATCTTTGGATGACCTTGGCCTTGCTCCAGTTCACTTCTCGCTCCCCCGTGGAAATCGATACCCTCAATACTCGGGGTGAAAGCTACAACGGTACTTTCCGCGCGCTTTATGGATTTATCTCGTATGCGTTAAAAATACCAACAAGCTTTCTCGGCGCCGTTGTCGGGAACGGTAGTCGTTCTAGGATCGAACCAAGTCGTCCGTGTATCCTTTTTCTTTTCATCACCATTTTTATGCACCTCACCACCACCACCACCACTACCACATGGATTCAATGCCCATCTATAAATTTTCGGCTCCAAAGGGCGATTCGCTGGAGCCTCCACCATCATCACACCCCATTCACACAACCGGCTATGAAATTCGCCCCGCTTTCATAGCCATGGTTCGGACCAACCCTTCTCTCGGGCAAGACAACGAAAAATCCATATAGCCACCTTTGGGAATTCGAGCACCCGTGTTCTTGCCTCGTTTTATCCGCATGACACAGAGACCATTAAATGGAAATCTGCTTTCCATTCTCCCTTTGGGAAGAGCGAAACAATGGTATGCTCATACCATAGGAGGTGTTCACGGAATGCAGGTTGAACTTCGAGACAAATTCTCGCCTTGCTTTCTTCCCCGATTCCCGAGTCGCCGCCCTTCGAATAGAAATTCTCGATTTAAACAAAAAGAGAAGGAGACTCTAGGAGCATCCCGGGCCAGGTTACTAAGTCTTATAAATACAGTGCCTGTACCTTTCTTTGCCGACCAAGTCATTCTTTTGCCACTTCTATCTTGGTCTTAGCAAGGAGGATGCTCTCCAACTTGACCTCTTCTAGAGGCTCGTTTGTGCATAAATCCATTAGTGAGGGGAAAGCCATTCTAGAGAAGATCTTAGAAAACACCCCATACACCGGGTATATATGATGAGTTTCCCGTAAGATCCAATAGAGTCAAGCCGCGACCAACAAAAGGAGGCATCTTTACAACCCAATTTGAAGTTCCTTCAAATTCTTCTCATAATTCGGTTGTCAAGGAACCTCACGCTAAGGGAACATGCAATCACACTTCTTGGGATGATGAATCCCATCCTTCGCATGTCCCTTTGAATTCGAGGATGACCATTTCCTTGATGATGATTTTGGAATGCTTTAGAAATTCCCGCATCGAATCATCATATACCTCGAATTCCTATATGAGACATCAAGAACACTCACAACACATAGAGGGTGAACCAATTCATATAGAAGACATTTTTCACCTTCTCGCCCTATGCCCACACACGATGTCTCATCGAATTGATTCCCGATCATCACTGGGGAGAGCATGAGAGACGCTTCTCGCAATAATAATTTCTCGATCCGATTTTTGCGATAACTTGATCTGTCATGAAAAAAAAGAAAGTGCTCCCCACAAATAGGAGATTTCATCAATGAACGTGGAAGTTACATTCTAAATGTCCCATCCATTCCATGCTCATATGAAAAATCTCCGAGTCGATCCATAACTCAGCCATCTTCACCATGATCTACATCCCCTTCTCGCTCTCTGCTCATAAAATTTTTGAAAGGGTTATTGTAGATGCTTTTGTCTACCATAAATTTTGCAAATTTCGTGGTATCTCGGCATGAGTTTACAGGATCGACACTCAAAGGTTGGTGTTGGAGGGGAAACCACTTCACCAACATTGGTTTCAAATTTAAAAGGTTTCCCAAGGACGAGCTTTAGCCTTTAAACAAAAAGCACTTTCGGGAGATAACCCGCTCTTTTCAATAAAATTGTTCTTCATAAAAGAAAGCAAAACTTTTATTAAAAGCAAACATGTTATCAAACTAGTAGCACCTTCGGATATTCTTGTTGCTAACCATTTCGGTGAAGACAAAGAAGAACGAAGAAGCATACGATGCTTGAGAATATGAGGCTACATCAACTACAAACTTTGATGCTCATGGGTGATGGAACACACCTTTCGGATGGAGGCCCTCGAGCTCGCACACTTGAATTTTTTACACAAAAGTTCAAGTGTGGGGAGGAAGGTGTAAGTCCAAGTTCCACACACACCAAGGGGTCAATAAAAAAAAATGATGTGAGCCTGACCTTAAAAAAAAATAAAAATAAAAAAAAAATAAAAAAAAAAAAAAAATATAGAGTCTAGAATAATACATTAATCAAATAAACCTTTGACTCGTGGTGTTTTTCCACCCGTAAGAGTCCCCGTTATTTTCACTTGTCTTTTTGTCTTTGAATAAAAAAATGATATAGCTCCAAAGAAGTGTGGGGGTGTGCAACATTCCATTGAAGAATAGAAAGCACCGAACCACATCATGAACTGGTGGGGAACACCTACAAAACTCGGTTTGATCACTTCTCTCCCACCTGCTCATATGCATGTTCCTCGGTTCTACACTTGTTTAAACCTGCAAACTTTAAAAAGAACCAAAATTCCACACTTAGAATTAAAACTCGAAAGTAAATATAAATATAGCTCTTTGAGTTTGGCCTACATAAATTTTTGTTCCTTGCATATCCCTAGTGCTTGTGGGAAAAATATGTAGGAAAAAACATATTGCCTAAGTTGTTGTGAAGTGAGATATGGCATTGACATGGAAATCCAACCATTTCTATTCAAAGTACTTGGAGAATTTCCTTTTTCATCAAAATGTTAAAACCATAGTCTCACATACTCCTCAATGGTGAGAACTTCCTACCAGTGGCCAAATACAATGATACAATTTGAAAACCTTCTACATTTGCTACTTGTTATTACATTGAGCTCAAAAACCTTATTGACCCTAGTTGAGAAAAATTATCATGCTCTTAAATCAAGATCACGTACACGCCACCAAATATATGCACTACTCCTACACTAGAGTAGGCGCGTAAACATGCCTTCCATTTAGATCCACAAAAAAAATGTTCTACTCCTATACTAGGAGTAAACAAAAATATCTTTGTTAGGTTCTTCCGAAATAAATGCTCCAAACACTTGTTGATATCTCATTCTCAAAAAAGTTTATGAAAAAGAGACATGAGGCTATCATCAAATGAAAAAAAAAAAAAGAGAAAAAAAATGGACAAGTGTCCGCTATTAAAACAATGGGTACTTAGATGCCCGCCTCTCTAAAAAAAAAAAAAAAAGAAGAAAAAATGAGAATAAAAGATAGCCCATGCTCTCACAATTATTTTCTCCGTAGTCACAATAAAGGAAGATATTTCAAGGAGCATAGTAGAAATAGGTTAGCCACTATATATATCCACACACTTGCACATCTTGATTTGATTGTATGACATTTTTCTCCGTGGATCCATTGTTTGACATAGCGAAATATGCAATACATGTATGCCCACAAAAATTTTTCCTACCTGAGCTCCACATAAGCTTTATAGAAGTAGGAAGGAAAAGAAGGCAAAGCTATAAAATGCCTTGGTGACAAGATAAATACCACCGAGCGATTTGAGAGTGCCATTTGAGGAGTACTTGTGAACTATGATTTATTTTCAAAAAACTCCAAGTTACTAATATGTGAAAATAGGATGACTTTGTTTCAAAGCCATTCCATTTCTCAACCACCCGAGAATATATGTTAGACACTCCACATATCCCATGGTAATGAGGTATGCCTTTGGGATGATCGTTATGTCGGATTCATAACTCTGATTGCTATGTTTATACTTACTTTATCACTAACCTTTACTCGACGAGCAAAGAGTCAAGTGTGGGGAACTTGTTGACACTCAATTAATACATGTTTTACTACCACCAAAGTGAACCACTAATACAATATTACATGTGAAAACATAACCAAACATTATTTATCTAACGAGTTCCACGAGTTTTGATGTTTCAAGTTGTTTTGCAGGAATGTTGAAATACAAATAAAGTATGCCAAATAAAGTGGGAAGCGCAAAAGTCGAAATACGCCAAAGAGCAAAGGGAAGCAAGGAGGTTGATTCCACGCCTCATCCGACTTTGCACCAGCGGGAAACCATCTACCAAGGCCCCCAAGCCCACCGAGAAAGGAGAGGCAAATTGGGGCCCATATCATGCGGCGACCGGCCGACCGCGGCGTCGGGCGCAAAATTTCGGCGCTTTTCCCCCCTTTCTCGGGCGGTTCGACACGGACTTCATGCGGCGGTTGCATGTGGTGCAAACTTTCGCTCCCGCCAAATGCCCCTCTAACAAGGATGGCCCTCCATTCTCTCCCTCTCTTTCCTATATAAAGAGACCCCTACACCATTGTACAACACACATCCTACATTGTGAGCAACACTTCCACATTTTATATCAAGTAGTAGTGTCCCTCTAGGTGTTCATCACCTAGTTGTATATCTAGAGGAAAAGAGGAAGAGAGTGAAAGGGAAAGAGCGGAGGAGTAGTCGGGATTGTTTCCGCTTCGCCTCAACTTTGTACCTCTTCGAATCCGACTTTCGTCGAGAAAGATTCAGGTTATCTTGTGCTAATTCCAATATTATTATTTCATTAAATTCAGTTCATGCTTGATTTTACTTACGGATCTCCGTTCGAATCGAAGGTTCTAGTTTTCGCACGAACTAGTTTCATATCCGCTAGCATAGACGTGGTGTCCGGGCTAGAGTTTACCCGAGATTGCGCCCAAACCTACGGAATAGTTGTGGTAGCCCCGGGTGACAGCTCCGATCGCCTTTGTAGTCCACCACGCATGTTGGTGTTTTCAGAGAGCTTTTGGCTGCCTTCTTCCGATTACCGTTTCCCGCCTTTTCGAGAATCGGAAAGGAACAGTTTACTCCCGCAGCAAGTGGGGTTAAGTAAGCCTAAACTTGGTATTTAATAACTTTGGGAAAACCTTAGAGAACCTCTTTCTTCCTACCAAAAACAATCTTTTGATGACCTTGGCCTTGCTCAGTTCACTTCTCGTTCCCGTGGAAATCGATACCACGAATACTCCGGTGAAAGCTACAACGGTACTTTCCATGCGCTTGGGATTTATCTCGTAATGCGTTAAAAATACCAACACGAGCAAATGCGTGAAGGGGAGGCGTGCAAAGACGCCATCCGGAGCAACGACGGGCCTGGGATTGGTGGTGGGTGGGAGGGACGGCACGGCAGCCGTGAGGGTGAGGATGATCAAGCCGACGAAGGAGGAGGCGGCGGGAGGCGAACGCGAGGGTGGTGTAGCGCCCGTAGCCGCCGCCGAGGAAGGCGCCGGAGCGGGCGCCATGCCGACGGTGCCCGAACAGTAGGTCGAAAGCAAGGTGGCGGGCGCCGGGCGCCCGCCATGCCGAGACGGTGGTGAGGTACACCAGCAGGTTTGCCGTGGTGCCGATGGTGCCCCATGTAACACCCTAGGTGTTAATTACTAGCTAAGCAAATGATTTTGACAAAGACAAGTTCATGATCGTGAACTCGAAGCGTCAAATTTGGAGCAAAAGCAAGTTTTTATGATTATATCCGAGCCCGATTAAGGTCATAAGTGATTATTGGGGAAACTATGATTTCTCATGCTCCGCACCTCAATTCATATGTGTCCTAGCTAGTGGTTAAGTTTCGCAAAAATCGAATCAAAAAGTTACATGAAATGATAAGTCATGCAATTACTTATATAGTGCTTTGCAAAGGGTTCTATAATGTAACTGAACAGGTGAAGTCAACCAACCCTTGCCACAGTACTCAAATGACTCTAAATGAACTCCTTAACAAAAGTCATGAAAGGTTCATGTTGAGTATTTACTTCGAAAATGCCCCGATTGGCTCAAAACCCTAGTTCGAAGTTTATCAAGTTAATGCGTTGACCGGCGGAACTATATTTTCTCGAAAGCAAGATATGAAGTTTGACCTTTAAGTGAAAGCAAAGATTGTGAGGAGAACAACAAAAGTTATTTTTAGGTCAAGTCATGTTTTGGTTCCTAAGTGCCTCAAATACAACACTCAAGTTGAAAGAAAAGGTTAAACTCGTGGACTTAGAATTTTTCTAAGTCCGAATCAGCCCAACAAGGTCGACGCCTCGCTGCTTCTCGAGATTTTATTAAGCAACTTGAGTTGGACCAAAAATATAGATTTGAGTTTATATTTTGAGGAACAACATATCAAAAGTTGGGATTAGTCGGTTGATTTGACAAGGTTTTGACAACAGCTTTTAATCATTTTAAAGTCATTGACAATGCCATCTTTGGAGGTGATTATCTCTTAATCCAAGCAGCTAATGACCATGGACCCTTGATGAAAATTGTAGATGGATCAATGAACAACATTTTTGCTTTTTGGCCCATGTCCGTGATTCAGCCCAAAACGGCCCAAATCGACACCTAAGTCGGCCTCAATCAAACCCGCCATCTGTTCGGGAAATGCCCCCTATGGGCGACGCCGCGGCCCGGCGCCCCGGAGGTTTCCGGGGCCGCCGACGCCACCGCCACGTTCCTCGCCTTAGCGTGTCGCACGCGTCGGGTCCCGCTGTCGGGTTGGTGAGGTCGAGGACGAAGTTCCTCAATCCTCTCGCCCCTTTCCTCCTTCGCTTCGCCCGTGTGCTCCGCAAGGCCGCGACGCCATGGCCATGGCCGGCCGAGTTCCATGGCCGCCGCCGCTTCCTTCACCCCAACCACCTAGCACCTCCGGCTCCTATCCTCCCTCGTTCCACCTTCAGTCTTCGCCGCCGCCGCGGATCGCAGGTCGGCCGCCGCCGGGCGCTGGTGCGCCGCAAAGCCGCCGCCACCGCGGGGTCGGCCGACCGGTCCAGTTCGGGTCGGACAAGCCGCCCCGCTGATGCGCCGGCGCACAAGGGTGCTCTCACCGCCGCCGCCGCGTGTCGGGAAGCCGCCACGCCGGCCGGGCAATAAGGCCGCCGACGACGCCGCCGCCCTCCCCTCGCTTCGCATCGAAGAAGAAAGGAGAAGAAGGGGCAAAGCGTAAAAACGGAAAACTTCGTGGGAGCTTGGTGAGAGGATTTTAACACATATAAGTAGTAATTTGTACCGTTTGTACTTTCATAGAAATCTAGGGTCTTTTCTCGCAAAAGTGCCTGTCAAGCCCGGCAGTCGCGCTGGGCCGCCCCGCTCCGCTGGGCCGCTGCACGCCGCCGCCGCCGCCGCCGCCGCGCCGCTGGGCCGGCCTGCCTACGCCACTTGGTCGGCGGCTTTAGGCCCGAAGGCCTTTTCTTTTTAATCAAATGTTTTATGAATTTCTTTTATGGTGATTAGTATCTGTTTTTGTTATTTTCATATAAATTCAAATAGTGCTTCTAAAATTCTGAAAATTTTTGTGTAGTCTTCCCATGAGTATGTCTATCCACGAAAAATTTAAAAACTTTGATTTTGAGTAGTTCTTGCATGATTTAAAAATACAAATTTTAATTGAAAAATGCATCTTCCATGATTTTTAGAAAATAAAATATATTTCCAAAATTCATGAAAATTTATTTGGTGCTGTTTTATGATATGACCTACTTGTATAAAAAAAGTTTGGAGCCTTTTTGAGAAAAGTTAATTTATTTTCTATTTTATGCTTTATTTATTTAATTAGAAAATGAGATGATTAGTGATTTCCGACTTAGGTTTTGTGAGACTTTCGGGTTGTTTTGTGAACCCTAAACCACACCACTATCAGATGGTCCTTGAGAACTCCTTAGGCAATGGTGATGATATCTCATAGAGTAGTTCAACAAGTTGGTTTTGTTGGATTGCAACTTTATCGTGAAGGAAAGTTGTACTCAAGTGTTTATCATTTTATGCATCATCAAGCATCATGTTTACCATTCCATCATGCTAAAGCATGCGCCATCATCTACGTGTAGAGTATACGAGAGTGAGTCGGATCGTGATGATGAAGCTTTGGAGAAGGTGTTGACATAGTTCGCGATGATCAAGCTTCGAGAAGATCCGTCCCCATTTATTGGATAATGTCAAGTTTGACTTTGACAATCTTTCTTCAGAATCGACTTTCCCTACAACCCGTGCAAGCCCCGGTTCATTTAAACATTTCCTTGTGTTTTACAAAGCTTTATATCACCTTTGCTTTATGCTTTGCATTACGTGATAGGAGTTGAGTGACAACCTAATTGATGCATTACCATTCCTTGTTTATTTCGATATCTACCTTGATAACCTTTGTTTTGCTAAAATGCTAGAACGCTTAGCCTCGGCTTTATTAGTTAGACTTTTGAGTCAAAATGTGACAAGTCCCTTATGATAGCCCAAGAGGCATTTGATGAGAAAGGATGCTATATGAGAAAACCATACTTGGGATATGGTAGTTAAATTGAGACCTGGCCGGGTAATTTGCACCGAGAATGGAGTCTCGGTGTAGTATTTTCGGCTTGTCGATTAAGGACCGTGGCGCTTGTAAGCAATGTGGATCGAGACTATGGAACGCACCGCGCCCGAGGTCGTTGGACCAATGGCACGCCCTGCCATGGGTGTCATCCCATTACAGCCGACCCTAGTTCCCGACACATACCCCGGTAAGCCCGATCTTGGGGTGTCAAATCGTAAACGTACAACCGCCAAGACCGGGAGTGGAGAGATGGCGGGAGTACATGTTACCCTCGTGGGTTAAAGTCCCTGGATTAGAGGTGTACGGTATTCTCGGGTGGCGTAGGACGCTGTTCCATTTTGAGTATCCAAGAAAGGGTTGATATATGCAAGCTTAAGTGCTACATATATCGTGTGGAAAGAACTCCCCAATTTGGGTTAATCAATTTCGAAATCGCCGTGCTTCTGGATATGGAGACTTGGTTTCCCCTTACATCGTAGTTTAAATTATGGAACAAAGAAGAGATGGAATAAGTGATGGAACTTCTACAAGTGTATGCTATAGTATAAGATCACGAGAATAGGTGAGAAACTTACTTGAAAATAAAATGTTGAAAGTAAGGATTTACCCTAGTAAGCTTTTCTCGCAAAAAGAGTCCTTGATTCTTGCTAAAAGCCTTACCTTGATTCCTATTAGACAAAGATTCCCGAGTCTTCTTCTATTTTCTTTAGTCGGTAAAGTCTTGTTGAGTACTCCCGTACTCGGGGTTTGTTAACCCTTGTTGCGGTGTTGACTGTACCATTGACCAAGGTTGTGTTCTGTGGGCTCGACACCGACTTGGATGTCTCCTATAGTTATACTCAACTTCCGCAAATAAGTTAAGTTTACTCAAATGTAACTTATTTACAATTTGTAAAATTAATGTTATTATTCTTCCACACTCGATCTATATTTTTGTAACAAATGTTGTAATGTTGTAGCTACTCCTTTGTTGATCCCGTATGAGTTATCAACGTGGTTTCTTAAGTTATCGGTGTATCGCACAAATTTGTATCAAAGGTCTTTGGGACAATGACAAAAAGTGTGGGTGGGCCCTGTAATTAGAGATTTTCTCGTTACACCCAAATTCTCGACATCTCGTTCCCTCGTTGTTGACACCCAAAATGTCCCGGCATAATTTTTGATGAATTAATGTGTCAAAGACGTTGTGGACGTGTTGGGAATTCATAAAGGGACCAAAAATCAAGAAACCCGGCGAGGAGAGCGGGCCGGGTCGAGAATGACACGCCGCCGGACGCCGGGTTGCGAGGCGCGCGTTCGACACGGACACGGTGGACGGTCCGGTGGTGCCCCCGAGCCGTAGTCCCTTCGGGACCGCGTCCGGCAGATGCGCCGGACGCCGTGCGGTGGCGTCCGGCGCTACGCCGCCTCGGCGTCCGGCGGTGCCCCTCCCGTAGGGCTTTCCGACGCGTCGGGCGCACGCCGGACGCCGTGCGCGCGAGCGTCCGGCGATGCCCCCTCCCGCAGGGGCTTTCTGGACAGCGTCGGGCGCACCGCCCGACGCGTCCCGGTCCCCGAGGCCGGCGTCCCGGCGGCTCGTAGCACGCATATGCAGTTCGTGTGGGAACCGATTTGATTTTAGATCGCTTTTTGGAAGGTGCTTGGTGTTTGGAAACGTATCTAAGGCGGTTCCTAAGGGGATAAGACCACCCGCCTCTATATAATGAGAGGTTCATGGCCGATTTGATCCCATCTACATCCAATCGTCAAACAAAACCCTAAAACCCTACTTTTACCCTTTTCCAACCCTAAACCTGCTGTCCGGCGACATTCTCAACGAATTTTGTTGGCATTCTAGGTGGCCTTGCCGACCCTAGAAGACCCTTCGCGTGCACCCTCCTGACGAATCCTTCCGGAGGTTGTTCCGAAGCTCGTTTCAGCCGAGATCAAGCTCTACATCGCCTCTACCGGTCTCTAGATCAGTTCGGGTGATCAAGTTGTGATTCTTGCTGTCCGTTACGGGTTGATCGCAACCTCATGGGCGTTCAAGCCCCTACCGGTGTGTTGGTGCAAACCCTAGTTTGTGTCAACATACTTTTTGGCGACTCCGCTGGGGAAGACAAGGCGTCAACTTCAGTTCAATCTTGAGACTAGCACCATGACCAACGGAGAAGACGCAGTGCGCGAATCGAAGTGCATACGAGCAACATACGGCGTCCCGAGTCTATGGAGGAGCTCCCGAAGATCTGAAGAAGAAGCTCCAGGACAAGGTGGAAGCTGTCACACATGCCTTCATGCTGAGTTGCTGCAAGGATAGGCATGATCGAGTCACTCAATACACTAAGCCTGTGTCTATGGTGAAGCCCCTACGCCTAAGGAGGTAATCCCCTGTAGACTCTCAACCTAAATTGATGATGCTTACCCTATGCATGCCGATTATGCAAAGATGCTAGTTGACCAAAAAACGGCTTTAGAAGGTTTAGTCACAAAGTTAACTAGTTCTTTAGATTCATGTTTAAAGTTACTAGAAGGGACTCCAACCGATAATTCACAATCGGGTATGGTACCTCAACCTAAATTTGGCATGCCTTTAAATTTTTATGAATCTCAAAAAACTCTACCACCCTCCATCGGCCAACCACAATCGGCTCCTTTGGCTTCCGCCGATAGAACCGGTCATGGTGGGGCTAGTACATCTGCTAATAATGAAAGATCGGCTCATCAACAGATAAGAACCGATCATGAGGCCTTTAGAACCTCGGGGGTGCATAATCCTTTGCCAAACCTGGCAGGGGGGCATAATATTTTACCCAATCCACCGAAGTCCCCAAGCCCGAACCCCATGCTCAATCAGAATATGAATACAGGAACTTCTAATACCGACTTTGATGCTCTCTTAGCTCGGTTTAAGGAAGATTTTTCCAAATCTTTAGAGAAAAGCTTGGGAGTTCGCATTGATTCCACTACAACTTCGTACCAGAAGCCATATCCTTCTGCTCTCGACTACTTAGAGGCACCCCCGGGTGGAAGGTACTAGATTTCCAAAAAGTTTAGTGGTAATGATGGAAAAACTACTATGGAGCATGTTAGTATGTATCTTGCACAACTAGGAACGGCTAGTACTAGAGATTACATGAAAGTTCGTAATTTTCCTTTATCTCTTACTGGCACAGCATTTTCATGGTTTGCATCTTTACCTCACTGTTCCATTAGTACTTGGGCCGAGTTAGAAGAAAAATTTCATACTCATTTTTATAACGGTGTCCAAGGAACTAGATTGTCCCATCTTGCATTGGTTAAACAAGGGCGTGATGAGTCCGTCCTTGACTTTTTCAAAAGGTTTAGAAAAATTAAGAGCCGATGTTTTCATTTGCAAATTTCTGAAAGGGATCTAGTTGATTTTTGCTTTGCGGGACTTTGATCTAGCATTAGAGAAAAGCTTGAATATTGTCAATTTACTACATGTAATCAATTGCTAGAAAAGGCCGTTTCAGTTAAATCACGCCTTAAAGAGTCTCATGACAAAGCAATTATCGCTCTCATCGTGCTAATATGCATACACTCGATGGTTATTCTTCATCGAACGATGAGAGTAGAGATGTGTTGGCTGCTGAAATTCGGTGGCCAGCTGAGAATAAACAAGTAACTTGCCCTTCTCTCAAGCCGATTCACAAAAATCGGAATGAGGAAGTGAAGTTTACTTTGATGCGTCTAAATGTGACCGCATTTTTGATGAGTTATTAAAAATTGGGTGCATTAAGATCAATTATGTTTTGCCTTCTCGCAGATGAGTTAAAAAAACGAGCTTATTGCAAATATCATAATTCTTACTCACATGCGACTAATGATTGCAATGTCTTCCGTCGGCAGGTCCAATCGACTCTTAATGAGGGACGATAGAGTCTTACCGAGATGCAGCACGACAAGAATCCCTTTCTAGGTCACATGAATGTGGTTGAAGCCGGGACACCTGCTATCCCGATCCATCGAGCAAGCCGCCACTGCCCAAGGGAAGAATGTGATCATTGGCGAGCCACGCCCGCACCGAATGCTCCTAAGAATTCGGGACGCAAGTGTTGGCGAGAGAAGAGTGAGGAAGGCAAGACCAAGCTCACCATTGTTGCAAGCTCGGTGCAAGCTTTGCGGCGTTAGGCATGGTTGGGCGGCCAGAGCAAAGCAAAAGCGGAACCAGCTAGGCCGACTAGCCCGATCCTCCGAGATGATGGCGCCCAGAGCGGCACCAGCCGGCCAAGCCGATTGATCCAGTCAGCCCTCAGGCGGCCAAGCCGACTACTTCGGTCGGCTCAGCCATTCCTGCCGGGCCTAGCAGTTCTTCTTCCTCCGGAGTGCATGTCCTCAGGTCATTCATTCCACAGAACCCAGAGGTGGGAGTTTGGAAGAACAATGAGCCAAAGTCGAAGAAACAGTCGTGAAGACTCGGTGCACCTTCGACCGACTTTTGGCCAAGTACAAGAAGCAAAAAGGCCAATTCGAGAATCGACCAAAGGCAAAAAGAGAGAGTCTTCACCTCCCAAGCGTGAAGAAGCTAAAAACAAATAGTTGGCTATGACTCCTCCATATGTGTCTTCTCATTTGCGCAGGTTGTTCATCCACGGGTGTCTAGATGGGGGCCACCACTTTCACCAGTGGCGCCACTACCTCAGTGGGGACCTAAGGGAGTCTTTGTGCCCTATCCTTCGGCTACCATGATTGAAGGAGGTGCCGGTCCTATCTCCAAGCCAACCGTCTTTAGCCGATTGGGTCCTCAATCGAGCTCTAGCGGTGTGGAGAAGAAGGAGGAGCTCACATCCCGCACTCTCACGCTTGAGCAATTGGGGAAGGCACCTATGCAATAGGTATACGTCCCTAAGAAGGTAGAAGTGGTTGTGAAGCCCACTCCCGTTACCATTCCTCCACCTTCTATCATTATCGGCTCAATGACGGCACCCATCAATGACATCAATAAGCCGATTGTGATTGGGGGGCAAGATACAAAGCCAGTGACAAAGATCAAGTCTTGGAAGACGTTGCTAAAGCCCAAGACAAGGTGAAGAGGCCTGTGGATCCTCGGTACAGACAACCCAAGTGATGTCCGGTCGGGATTGACAAGACTCAAAAGAGGAAGCTTCAAATGAGCCCAAAGAAAAGATGCTTAAGCGCATGGCTGCTACACGTGAACGGACCTATTTTACCCGAAATTGTCCAAGAAATCAAGCAAAAGGAGGCTGAGTGATAGCCGCCGCTCAAAAGTCACTCAACTGATTGCTAAATCGGTCAAGTCGATTATACTAGAACAGCCGGTCAGACCGGTTGAAGAGGTGGCCAAGCCGGTTCCCGATCTTCTAGCACTCTGGCAAACAGATCAGCTGAGCCGGCCAAACCGACTGTTGAGTCAGCCAAGCTGGTTGATGGGGCTGCTAATGCCCAAGATTCGGATATGCCGACTTCCGAGTCGGTTGAACCGATTCCCGTTATTTCTGATGCTTCTAATGGTGGTTTTGGGGATTTTGTTTGCTACCGCTTTGCCGTGGTCGGCATTGAGGTACCGCACGAGCCCGATGAGGAGATGGTGGACTACGAGCCTTCGCCGCCACATGCCGAGATAAACACCATTTTTCTCTCCCCCGATTATTATGTGATCGGGCAGGAGATGATAAGGTTGCTTCTTTGTAGAGCTGTCATTTGGGGTGGAGGACGCCATGTTCAAGAAGACTGCCATGCCTGTTAGACATCTCAAGCCATTGCATGTGAAGGGGCACATCAACGGAACTCCAGTGCGCAACATGCTAGTGGATGGAGGGGCAATTGTCAATCTTATGCCCTATTCACTATTCAAGAAGCTCGGGTGTAAGGATGAGGAACTCATTAGGACCAACATGACCATCACTGGCGTGGGTGAAGGTGCGCCAATTCCCTCCAGGGGTATTGCTAATGTTGAGTTGACCGTCGGGAGCAAGACCTTGGCTACTGCATTCTTCGTCGCCGATGTAGAAGGTAGTTATGATCTTATACTTGGTCGTGATTGGATCCATGCCAATCAATGTGTTCCTTCTAGCATGCACCAATTCCTCATCTAATGGGTGGGAGATGTTTGAGAGATTGTTCATAGGACAATTCGGTTGAGATTTCCACAACCGATGTTGCGCTAGAAGGATCCAGCTTTGCTTATTTTTCGGTAGAGATCTGTCCAACTACGAGTACATTAGCTATGATGAGCGTGGATTTGTATCTCGTGTCATTGAAGCCGATGGATTATCGGCTCAATATCATTATATAAACATTATTAATGGAAGACAACATTGAATGGTTAAAGCGTCGACTTGAGCATTATCGGACTGAAAAGACCGATGCATGCGAAGCTATTGATGACTTTGATGAGCTCAATAAGTTGGGCTAAGGTTTTACATCAGCCGACCCTTTGGAACAAAGTGACATTGGGGATGGTTCTGCATCATGGCCAACGTTTATTAATCAAAACTTGGAAGCCGATTATAAATCTAAATTAATCGCGCTTTTCAAGGAATATGTTGATTGTTTTGCATAGAATTATACGTAGATGCCCGGGTTCGAGATCTTGTTCAGCATCGGCTTCCTATCAAGAAGGGGTTCCGACCATACCAGCAACCACCAAGGCGCTTCAATTCAGCAATCAATGACCGGATTAAGGAGGAGATTAATCGGTTGCTTCAGTGAAATTCATTCGTCCCATGCAGATATGAGGGTGGGTCTCTAACATTGTTCTCGTTGAGAAGAAGGACACCGGAAGATCGAGTATGCATTGACTTTAGGGATCTAAATAGAGCCACTCCCAAAGATAAGTACCCTATGCCTATTGCCGACATGCTAATTAATGATGCTTTGGGACATAAGGTTATTAGCTTTCTTGATGGTAATGCTGGTTATAATCAAATATTTGTGGCTGAGGAGGATACATCCAAGACTGCTTTTATTTGTTCCGGATTTGTTGGCTTGTTTGAGTGGATTGTCATGACTTTTGGGCTCAAGAATGCAGGTGCCACATACCAGAGAGCAATGAACTTAATCTTTCATGATCTTATTGGGGTGATTATGGAAGTGTGTATTGATGATGTGGTGATTAAATCGGCTTCCCATGAGTCTCACTTAGCCGATTTACGTCTTGCTTTCGAGAGGATGTGCTACTATGGTTTGAAGATGAATCCACTCAAATGTGCTTTTGGAGTGTCGGCTGGGAAGTTTCTCGGGTTCATTATCCATGATAAAGGCATAGAGGTTGATCCCAAGAGGATAGTGAAGATCAAGGCACTTCAAGCACCGCAATGTAAAAAGGATTTGCAAAAATTTTTAGGTAAAGTGAACTACTTGAGAAGATTTATTGCTAACTTGTGCGGGAAGATTATTCCTTTTACCCCCATACTTAAGTTGAAAAATAAAGCTGATTTTGCTTGGGGGCAAAGCAACAAGAAGCATTTGATAAAATAAAGGAACATCTGTCATCTCCACCTGTTCTTCGTGCACCTAGAAGGGGAGTACCTTTCCGATTATATATCGCTGCCGAAGAGAAGGTAATTGGGGCTGTTTTGACTCAAGAAGACGAAGGAAAGGAGTATGTTGTTGCTTATCTTGGTCGTCGTCTTCTTGATCCTGAGACAAGGTATGCCCATATTGAGAAATTGTGCTTATCACTATATTTTGCTTGTTCCAAAATGAGACATTATCTTTTGTCAAGCACATGTGTGGTAGCATGCCGGGCCGATGTCATCAAACATATGTTGTATCGGCTTTCATGATGATTGTAGTGTAACAACAAGGATAATGCTTTCATCAGAACCGGAGTGGAACTACGATTAACGACGAACCAAGATCAAATTCGGGTAGCAATACAATGGAATCGATAGAAACGCCGGTGAGCTCTAGCCGCAGCCTAGCCTCCCGAGTTCCCCACCGGCATCTACCAAGACGAATTCAACTTTGCCACAACTATTCCCCTTTAACGATTCTGGTGCCTCGCAGCAATTCTCCAGCGCCTGGCGGTTGGGCTTCTCTTCTTGGGCTTCTTTTACTTCTTCCAGTCTAGGCCTACAAATCTCTTGTTGGGCTTCTTATTTCTCTTGACTGGCAGTGCTTCAGGTTCAGGTACAGATCGTACGGTGGCATTCCTCCCTCCATAAGCAACGGCTTGACCCCAAGCCGTGAAGTCGGGATACTTACGGTGCACTTCATCTTCATCCTCCCAGGTGGTGAGCTCCGGGCTAGAATCTAGCCATTTGATGAGCAGTTGGTACACAGATCGACGTCCTTTAGTATGAACACGACGATCCAGCACCATTTCCGGAGTCTGCATAGATGGATCTTCAAGAGGTAATGGAGTGTAAGGAACCCGAGTGTACCTTTAACCTGTTTGAGTAATGAAACATGAAAAACAGGATGAATCTTGGAATGAGCAGGGAGCTTCAGTTTATATGCAACCGGTCCCACTTTAGCTTCAACTTGAAAAGGACCAAAGTAACGATATGCAAGCTTGGTGCACAACCGTTTGGCAACAGTGGACTGAACATATGGCTGTAATTTCAACCAGACCATGTCACCCACTGCAAACTGCCGAGCAGAACGATGCTTGTCAGCCTGTTTCTTCATATAAGTTGTAGCCTTAGCCAACTGCTGATGTATGAGAGAATTGACAGTTTGCCGTTGTTTCAACCATTCATCCAGTCACCACCGATACAATCTCCGTCAGGATCAATGCCAAAGTGACGTGGTGGATGGCCATAGAGAATCTCAAATGGTGTATGTTTGGTAGCTGAATGGAAACTAGTATTGTACCAAAATTCTGCTAAATGCAACCACTGAGACCACTGAGATGGACAAGCATTAATAAAGCATCTGAGATAAGCTTCAATACATTGATTAACTCGTTCAGTTTGGCCATCACTTTCAGGATGATAAGAAGAGCTCATGTGCAGATCAGTTCTAGAGAGATCAAACAACTCTTTCCACAAGAGACTGGTGAAAACTTTATCTCTGTCAGAAACAATTTTCTTAGGCATGCCATGGAGCTTATAGACTTGTTCCATATAAATCTTAGCAATGTCCGAGCAAAGAAATGGATGCTTAAGCTTGATGAAATGAGCATACTTCGAAAACTTATCCACAACAACAAGAATGCAGTTGTAATGATTAGAGGAGGGCAAACCTTCAATAAAGTCCATAGTAACCATGGTCCAAGCCTGATCAGGTATAGCCAAAGGTTGCAAGAGACCTGGGTAAGGAACATGTTCAGCCTTGGCTTGTTGGCAAACCTGACAACACTCCACAAAATTCTTGATATAGTTCTTCATATGAGGCCAATAGAATAGCTTTTTTGACTCTATGATAAGTCACTAGGACACCGAATGGCCTCCAATTGACCGAATGCAACCTAGCGAAAGTGACTTGTAGCTGGAACTCAGTAGAATGTCCAAGCCAAATACCATGCTTGTATTTAATAACACCATTATCCAGGCTAAAATTGCCTTGAGGATTTTGCAACAAAGAAGAGTCGAACAATTTCGTGCTTCAGGACATGATTCATAGCTATCCCAGAGTCATTGCAACCAATTAGGAATAGCCACAGAGATGGCATGTAGACAACTCACGTAATGATCCTTTCTCGATAGTGCATCACCGCACAATTAGTGGAACCTTTCTTATATACAATTTTGTATTGAAAGCCCATCAACTTGGTCATAAGTTTCTGCTGCCAATATGTATTGAGTTTCGATCCCGAGATGAATCGACTCCTCCGACGCTGTAAATGATAAACTCACCGGTAATAAGTAAGATTTCCATTTTTCCACATCTAGTAACACAGCCAAGCTTTCCTTCTCATACACGATAAACCCCGATTTTTGAGACCCAAGGCTTTACTTGACAAAAAGCAATAGGGTGACTGCTTGTCAAGAACCGCACCAATCCCATTAGCCGATGCATCTGCTTCGATTGCAAATGGTTTGCTGAAATCAGGTACAACTAGAACAGGGGCTGTAACAAGTGCTTCCTTTAGCAATTTGAAAGCCTGTTCAGCTGGTGCATTCCACACAAAGAGCACTCCCTTTTTAACAATTCGAGAGGTCGTGCTATAATCCCAAAATTCTTAACAAAGCGTCTCAGAATAACCAGCTAGGCCAAGAAAGCCTCTTAACTCTTTGACAGTAGTAGGAGTAGGCCAATTTACCACATCTGCTACTTTGGAGGGGTCAGTAGAGACTCCTACAGGACTGAGGACATGTCCAAGATAGTGGAGCTCCTGTTTTGCAAATGTACACTTGGACAACTTGACTTGAAATTGATGTTGCTGTAACAATTGAAAGACCATTTGAACATGCTTTACATGATCTTCATAAGTCTTGCTATAAATTAGTATGTCATCTATGAAGACCACTACACACTTTCTGAGTAGGGCGCATGTAATATGGTTCATCACAAACCGAAAGGTAGCTGGTGCTCTTGTTAGGCCATAGGGCATGACCTTGTACTCAAAGTGCCCATGATGGGTCCGAAATGCGCTTTTTATACCGATCATCTTCATGAACCATAATCTGATGAAAACCAGCCCTCAAATCAAGTGTAGTGAACCATTTAGCACCCTGTAATTCTTCAAACAATTCTTCTATTACAGGCAATGGAAACTTGTTTTTGACAAGATGTGCATTCACCTTAGAATCAACACACAATCTCCAAATCACCTATTTTCTTTTTTTGACAAGGAGAGCCGGAGAAGCAAAAGGACTACTACTTTCCTTGATCATATTTGTCTTGAGCAAATGAGTTACTTGTTTCTCAATTTCATCTTTCGAAAGGTGTGTATACCGTAAGGTCCGAGCCTAAATGGTCAACTCCGTGAAGCAAAGGGTATGGTGTGAGTATGAGATCCTGGTTGGAGGAACACCGTAAGGTTCTCGCAAATATATCATGATATTTGTCCACCAATTCACCAAACTCAGGTGGAAGCTCACTTTGAACTGTAAGGTCAGGTTTGACTGCATATACTTGAATAACATTAAGAACAGCACCATCTTTTTCCATTGCAATCAACTGATTAGCTGACACTTCAGTTGCAGGTTGAGCTAAGTCAGACATACCATGAATTCTAATCTGATGACCTTGAGCAGTAAAACTGAGCCACTTCTGCTTCCAATCAGTTTGCATTGGGCTGAATGCTTCCAACCATTGCATTCCCAAGATAGCATCATAAGAAGAGATTGGCAATATTTTGAAAGTAGTAGTGAACAAATGTCCTTGGACGCACCATGAGCGCTTAACAATTTCATGAGTGCAAGGTAACTGAGCATCATTGGCCACTCTGACAGTCATAGGTCTAGCTAATGGAGTCCATGGTTGTAATTTAGAAGCCATTTCTTCACTGATGAAGTTATGGGAACTACCAGAGTCTATCAACAAGATCGCCGGTATGTTATGAATAAAGGCTAAGAACTTAAAGGTATGGACAGTTGTGATACCTTTGCTTGCATGGTCAGACAATTCCATGAGTTCATCTGGATCTTCTTCATCAGATTCAGCTTGAACAGAAGGAACAGGAGAATATTCAGCTAACACCTGCCACACTTCTTCAACCATGTTCGGGAGGAACATTTGCTTGGCATTTATGCTGAGGACCCCATTTAGCACCACACTTGAAACACAATCCCCTTGCCTTTCTATAACTCATCAGATTGGAGAGCTTTTCAGATATAGGAGGTCTTGCTTTAGCAGACATTGTATGCTCGTAAGAAAGCTGCCGAGATCGAACCTTGCCCTCAAGATCGACCAACATAATAGCCTGAATACTTGTTGGTGAACTTGGAGTTACCGCTCCCAAATTCCGGACTTCTTAGAATAAGGACCGGATGGTTTACCCAAAGACCACTTCTTCCTGCAACAAGGCAAGTAAACTAGCAAAGATCTAGATCTTTGGGCCTCTGTAACAGTACAAATGCTTTAATCTAAGGAGCTAAGCCATCAACAAATTTGCCAACTAAGAAAGCTGGGTTTACAAGTGGATCATGGGCTAACAATTGGTGCATGAGTTCATCAAACAACTGGATATACTCAGGAACAGTTCCAGTCTGCTTAACATGGAAAAATTGCCTAATGAAGTGATTGAATTGATCTCTATCGAACCTATCAACCACATTTGAGCAAAGTTCAGCCCAGGTACACTGACGAAGATTAACTTCGATGGTTTGCATCCAGAAGGCTGCTGTACCAGTGAAGTTAACGGTTGCCAGTTTAACCCAATTGGCAGGTGGTATGGAATACAGATCAAAGTAAACTTCAGCACGTTTGATCCATAACTTGGGATTAGATCCATCAAATTTTGGGAACTCTTGTGGAGGCATAGATGAATGAAAACCAGAGTAACCAGAGCAACAACTAGTATGGCAGTGCATGAACTCAGGCTTAAGATCAGGACGTTCACCTTTAGGGGGGTGGCGATTCCCCGCGACGGCCTAACAGCCCTTGCGCCGCCTCCGAAGAGGAATGATCCAGATGGGCGGATCCGGACGTCTTGATGTAGCACATGCCTTCGGGAGCGACAGGGGGCACGGCTTGGTTGGTGGAGATCGGCTCGTTGACTTGCGCACGAAGAGAGTCCAATCCCGAGCTCGAGATCCGCCACCTTGGTGTCGACCGAGGACGCCAAATGTCGAACTCATCACGAGCGGCCTTCAAATCGGAGATGGAACTCTGAACTTCCTTCAGGCTTGTGTTGGCCTCATCAATCCCCGTGGATTGCGAGTCCAGCTTCTTCAGATAAGCGCCAGTTGATCTTCGACCTTCATGGTGACTTGGAGACGGGTGCGGTGCTCGTGAGCCAGCGGTGGTGGAGGAATCAGCGCGGCGACGACGACGAACAACGAACCACAACGAAGGGGATCGAACGATGAATCCGATACCAAATGTAAAAACAAGGATAATGCTGCTACTATAAACTGGAGTGGAACTACGATTAACGACAAACAAGTATCAAATTCGGGTAGCAATACAATGGAATCGATAGAAACGCCGGCGAGCTCTAGCCGCAGCTAGCCTCCTGAGTTCCCCACCGGCATCTACCAAGACGAATTCAACTTTGCCACAACTATTCCCCTTTAACGGTTACAGCTGCCTCGCAGCAATTCTCCAGGCGCTGCTGGTTGGGCTTCTCTTCTTGGGCTTCTTTTACTTCTTCCAATCTGGGCCTGCAAATCTCTTGTTGGGCTTCTTATTTCTCTTGACTGGCAGCGCTTCAGGTTCAGGTACAGATCGTACCGTGACATGTAGGTACATGTATAATGTGTATTACCATGGTGTTTCTACATTTATTTTTCTAAAAGAAACCGGCTAGAAAACATATGGATGATGTCATCAAGCTAGATATGATCGATGTCATCAAGCTAGCAACCATGACCAAGCTAGCTATTGAATCAGTTAGGATTTCGATCAGAGCAAGCACGGTGCACGGCCGATGCTTGGACGCGGCAGCTATTCTTGCGCATTCATGCATTTCAGCTATGAGGTGGGCACGAACGGCAGCACCAGTACGGTGGCTCCATTGCCGGCTGAGAACAAGACTCGCCGAAGAAATTCAATCGGGCCCTATAGCCAGCAAATGAAACGGGGCCGGTACCAAACGAAAGGTAAGATCGAGGCGAACTCTCCCTAAACCGAAACCGAGGGCGGATTCGACTGGATGACGACGTGCAGCTCGACTTGGCGGATGGCTCGAACCTGCACGATACGGCGAGATGCCGTGAGCAACACAGACCAATAGATGGATGAAAAACAATTGCGGCGGCTTCCTGACAGAAATACGAAGCATGGCAGCGGCTTACGATCAATAGGAAGCGACCGAAAGGCGGAATCGGGCTCGCGGCGGAACTTGGCAATGGCGTCTAGGGCTCCGGTTACTGCGGGCTCGAGAAAGACGGCGCTGCGATTAGATGGGAAAAAAGGGCTCGCGGAAGTCGTAGCTGCCTCTTATAGGGCTCGGGCGTGTAGATTGCACCGAGACGCAGAAGAATTTCGTGGCCGGGTCGGTGAGACAGTCCGGCTCGGTTACGAACTCACGAAGAGCAACGCTGACAGCAAGGGACGGAAAACGTCAGCGAGGCAGGGAAGGAAAGCAACAGCGCTGCACTTGTGTGCTGGACTGGGCCAAAGACAATTGCCACTCGGGCCAGAAACAATGAAGTAGAAAAGGGCCAATGGATTGGCTGCCAGACCAAAATAGAGAGGAAAGGGAAACCAGGCCTTCGGGCCAAAATACCAGAAAAAGAATGAACGACAGATTTCTATTTTATTTTCAACAGATTTACAATAGCATTTACAAAAGCTTTTAAATCCATTTTGAATTTGGATGAAAACCACTCAAGCAAAATGATCAAATTGCAGTGGCATGTATGCTCAAACAAGTTGCTACTTCTTATAATAAATTTTAATTTAATGAAAAACATAATTTTTCCTATATTTCATGAGCACAAAAATTCATAAATAAATCATTTTAACTTTATTTAAAAAGGAGGCAAAATTTAGGGTGTTACACGAATCATATAAGATTAAGATGCTCAATTCATCTCCATACTATGCTCAAGCCAATGGTCGCGGAATCTAGCAACAAAACCTTGATCAAGCTTATCAAGAAGAAGATAGATGACAATCCAAGAAGGTGGCATGAGGTCTTGTCGGAAGCATTGTGGGCTCATCACATATCGAGGCATGGCGCTACTAAAGTTACTCCTTATGAGCTAGTATATGGTCAAGAAGCCATGTTGCCTGTCGAGGTAAATTTGGATGCATACAGTTTGCTAAGCAAAATGATCTATCTCCTACTATGTATCATGATTTGATGATGGATAACATCGACGAGGTGACCGACAAGAGAATAAAAGCCCTAAAGGGGATAGAAAAGGACAAAGCCCGTGTTGCAAGAGCTTACAACAAGAAAGTCAAGAGCAAATCATTCCAAATCGGTGATTTAGTATGGCAAACTATATTACCGATAGGGGACGAAGAGCAATCAATTCGGCAAGTGGTCGACTAATTGGAAAGGTCCTTACAAAGTGGTCAAGGTAATTTTTGGGAACTCATATGTGCTTGAGTCAACCATTGGAGAACGCCAAGCAAAGGCAATTAACAGAGATATCTTAAAAGTATTTCCCAAGTGTTTGGCAAGAGGCCTACCACTTTGCGTTCAATTCATTGAGCCTACCACTTTGCGTTTGATATCTTGCTACCGCTTAGCACGTGTATCACTCGTATCTTTATGAGTTCGCTTCTCGAGGTTGGGGGTTGAGCCGATGACCCAAAATTGAAAAGAAAAATCGAGGCTCCCATTCACCCCCCTCTAGTCGCCGTTTTCTCGTCCTTCAATTGGTATCGGGCCGGTTAGGGATCATATCCACCTTAATCGGTCCGTGATCCGCAGAAGGCGATATGGAGAGGTTTGGTCACTATGGTGGCAAGCCTCCGGAGTTCGATAGCACCAATTATCCCTACCGAAGATTAAAATGCAAGCACATCTTATGGGGATGGATTGGAGAGTGTGGGAAATTGTCGAGGATGAGAACTACCAAGTGCTAGCAAATCGAGTGAGTGAGGAACAAATAGCCCAACACAATGCCAACAACCGAGCGAGGAGTGTTTTGTTCTCTAGCCTAAAAGACACAGAGTTCGAGAGAGTTGCCACTTGTGAGACCGCTCGTGAGGTGTGGAAAAAACGCTTGAGAGCTACCACGAGGGAACCCCACAAGTCAAGGCCCGCCTATATGAGACCTACAAGAGAGAGTATAACAACCTAATCCAACTTGATGGCGAGTCCATCGATTCTCTTTGCAAGGTTTCGGGGCGATCGCAACAAGCTTCGGCGAACAGCGAACAAGCCGTCGGAGAGGCTTGATGAGCACGAGAAGGCGATGAGGCTCTTATGCGCCTGGATCGGAAGGTGTGGGGCGTGAAGGTGTCCGCGATCATGGAGTCTCGCCAACTATGACACCCTCACGCCCGACGAGCTCTGACAAGCTCAAGTCCTCCGAGATCGAGGCCCAAATCCGGGCGAAACTCAAGAACCCATCTCGCGCCAAACGTTGCACCGTCTCGGGTAAAGGGCGCTTCAAGTTCTTACGCTAACCCTTCACGGACTTCGTTCGCCTTGTCTTCTTTGGTGTCCGTGACGGAGGAGCAGATGGAGTGCCTTTGGGGACGACGAGCCGGGTCGTCATCACCGATTCTCGCGGTTCCACAACAACCGCTTGAACCGCCGGCGTGGCGGTGCTCCCAAGGGCGGATGCTTCGAGTGCGGCGATCCGGACCACTTCATCACCGCGTGCCCCAAGAAGAGCAAGGACAAGTACTCGGCGAGAAGCACTACGACTCCAGCAAGCGCAAGGACAAGCGCGAGCATGTGGCCGGCAAGTACGAGTCCAAGAAGGGCTTCGACAAGGAGGCGATCAAGAAGAAATACCTCAAGCGTGCCAAGGAGCAGAAGCATGCCTTCCTCACCTCCCTCAGCGATCTCGACGACGACTCCGATGACGGGCAAACTTCTTCGAGCGACGAAGAGTCCGAGCGCAAGGTTGAAGACAAGCTGAACGGACTTTGCTTCTTCGCCGACTTCAAGCCCGGGGGCTACTTGCACCATGGCTCTCGACGGAGCCGTGGACCGACGATGTCGAGCCACATGGCCTCGACTCTTCCTGCAGGTACCTCCTACAATCGAATCTCTTCTTGATGAGGTTGACTCCTTGGGCGATGCGCTTGTGTGTCGGGAGAAGTTGCTCAAGCGAGCAGCTAGAGAAAGGAAGGAGTTTAAGGAGAAGTGGGAGATGGCTATGGTTGAGTTAGAGTTGCTTAGAAAGCCCGTAGATGTGTTTGATGAGACTGAGTGTGATGCTTGTGCCATGCATATGTCTAGCATCATGTCTTTGCAATCCAAGTACTCTGCTTTGCTAGACGAGCACGTTGAGCCGAAGGCCAAGCCTATGTTGCTTTGAGTGCGTGCAAGTCTTGTCCTCGGCTTGCAATCTGAGTTGGCGAGAGAAGATTGCCAAGCTTGCCGTGCTTGAGAAGGCCAGCTCGGATAGCACCGTGTTGAAGTGTGCTAAGTATGAAGCTTTGGAGATGGAGGTCATGTCTTGTAGGCATGACAAGGAGAGAGTCGAAGAGGAGAACAAGTACCTTCGCTCTGTCCTGAGTTGGGTGTCTAGTGGAGAGCCACAGCTTGGTATGATGATGAGTCAGTTCAAGAGGGGAACTGACACATCGGGATTAGGCTTTGCAATAGCTGGAAAGGGTGAAGTAATCTATGGCAAGGTTGGTCAAGGTAGTGGTTTGAGCCCGAGTGAGAAACCCACAAACACTCCCAAGTTGACCAAGGTCACCCCACCTGAGCCTACCAAGCCCATTGTGTAAAATGGCATTCTCCAAAAAACTCCAAAGACTCCACCTCCCAAACAAGTGTGGCTTCCTAAACCAAACCACCTTAGGAACCCACTTGACACTTTGCCTAAGATCCCTGAGGAAACCCTTCCTAAAGCTAAGGCCACAACAAGAGTGAACTATCCACCCAAGAGAGTGAACTAACAATCACCCAAGAGAGAGGTGAGGTATCACTGTGAGTATTGCCAGAGAGATGGTCACTTGTTTGAGTTTTGCTTTAGGAGGAAGAGGGATGCTAGGCGTCAAGTTGAGTTTGAGAACCGTGACTTGTATCACCCACCACTTGGCATGTATGAGAGGGGTGTGCTGTAACAGAACCTCCTAATTACCGGGCCCACCTGCACTTATCATTGTCCTAAAGACCTTTGACAGTTGTGCAGATGCACCCGATAACTTAAGAAGCCCTGTTGAATATTCATACCAGGATTAACAAAGGAGTAGTTACAACATTACAACATTTGTTACAAAAATATAGATCAGAGTGCGGAAGAATAATAACATTAATTTTTTAAATTGTGAATAAGTTACACTTGAGTAAACTTAACTTGATTGCGGAAGCTAGGTAGAATCGAAGATAAACCCGGATCATGTCGTGCCCACCGACATAACCTTGGTTAAACAAAGACGAGTCGAGACACACCAACAGGGGTCAACAAACCCCGAAAGCGGGGAGTACTCAACAAGACTTACCCGACTAATGAAAATAGGAGAAGACTCGGGAATGCTGGTCTAATAGGCAAGGTAAGGCTTTTAGCAAGAATCAAGGACTCTTTTTGCGTAAAAGCTTACTAATGGTAAATCCTTACTTTCAATATTTTATTCTCAAGTAGTTTCTCACCTATTCTAGGTGAACTTATACTATAGCAAACACTTGTAGAAGTTCCATCACTTATTCCATCTCTTCCTTGTTCCATAATTAAATCTCAATGTAAGGCGGAAACCGAGTCTCCATATCCGAGAAGCACGGCGATTTCGAAATCGATTAACCCAGTGGGGAGTTCTTTCCACCACGACATATGTAGCACTTAAGCTTGCATATATCAACCCTTTCCCGGATACTCAAAACGGAACCGCGTCCTCGCCACCCGAGTACCGTGCGCCTCAATCCGGGACTTTAACCCACGAGGGTAACACGTACTCCCGCCATCTCTCCACTCCCGGTCTTGCGGTTTATACGTTTCCGATTTGACACCACCAAGATCGAGGCTTACCGGAGTATGTGTCCTAACTAGGGTCGACCGTGATGGGATGACACCCATGACAGACGCGTGCCATTGGTCCAATGACCTCGGCGCAGATTATGCGTTCCATAGTCTCGGTTACACGTGCTCACACGTTTTCAAGTCCTTAATCGACAAGCCGGAAATACTACACCGAGACTCCATTCTCAATGCAAATTACCCGACCGGTCTCAATTTCAAAACCATATCCCAAGATGGTTCCATCATTTAGCATCCTTTCTCATCAAAAGCCTCTTCGGGCTAGCATTAGAGACTTGTCACATTTTGACTCAAAAGTCTAACTAGTATAGCCAGGCTAAGCGTTCTAGCATTTTAGCAAAACAGGATATCAAGGTAGATATTGAAATAATCAAGGAATGGTAATGCATCAATTAGGTTATCACTCAACTCCTATCACCTAATGCAAAGCATAAAGCAAAGGTGATATAAAGCTTTGTAAAACACAAGGAAATGTTTAAATGAACCGGGGCTTGCCTCGAAAGGCGGAAAGTCGATTCGAAGAAAGATTGTCGAAGTCAAACTTGACATTATCCTCGCCGATGAACGGATCTTCTCTCGAAGCTTGATCATCGCGAACCATATCAACATCTTCTCCAAGGCTCCATCAACACGATCCGACTCATTCTCGTATACTCTAGCTCCCCTGAGTTTTCCAATTTTACAAATTGGTCCTTCTTCTTTCATCTTCTCCTTCCCTCTTCTCTTCTTCTCTCCTCGTCGATGGAGCACAGCGAGGAAGGGGACGACGGCGGCGGCCGGCCTAGCCGGCCGGGCGATGGCGGCGTGGGAGGAGGCGGCGAGCCGAGGAGATGCCGAGCCGCACCCACTCCCCGCCCTAGCTCGGCCGGAAGCGGCCCATAGGGCCTCGCCACGCGCGCGGCGGCCGACGGCGCGACCGACCACGGCGGCAACGGCGTCGGGCGGGCGGGGTGAGCACGGCGAGGAGGTGGCCGGAGGACGAACACGAGCAAAGGTGATGCGGAGGCGCGCCAAAGGCGGATGGTGGTGGCCGGGATGGGGAAGAACGACGACGGCCGCGGAGCTTGGCCGGCCGTCCCATGGCGCCGCGCGTGCGGCGCAGCGCGAAGGTGAGCGAGCGAGAAGGAGCGAGGGACGGGACGGTTGGGACGGTGGCACACTTTCGGACACGGCCGGCCTCCAACCCGGCAATAGCCAAACGCCGGACGAAGTCGCCACGGAGAAACATCGGTGGCGGCAATGGAGTGGACGCGCCCCGACGCGAAAATCCTTTGGGGCATTCCATCGAACATTTGACGCTGCGTGTCAACGGAGGTCGGTTTGATGCCGGTTTGGGCCATTTCGGGCGAATCTTGACATGGGCCAAGAGGCAAAAATGTTCACCACTGATCAACCTTCATTTTTCATAACAGGCCCATGATCATTAACTCGCTCGGATTAAGAGATAATGATCTCCAAAGATGGCGTTGTCAACGACTCAACAAAGATTAAAAACTGTTGTCAAAACCTTGTCAAATCAAATCCGACGATCTCAACTTTTGATATGTTGATCTTCAAAGCATAAACTCAAATCCGTATTTTTGGTCCAACTCAAGTTGCTTCACAAAAAATCTCGAGAACGCTGAGACGCCGATCCTGTCGGACACCGATTTCAGACTTAGAAAATTTCTAAGTCCCAAATTTGACCTTCTCTTTTCAACCTGAATTTTGCAAATTACTCTCAAAATTTGAACTAAACTCAAAAATTTCCAAAAAGTAACCCCCTTAAATTTTCAAGATCTACAACTTTCTCAATTGGACCATTTTCAAATTCTGCCTCTAAAAATGACTTTTTGAAAAGCAGCTTCAAAATTTGAAATTTGAATTCAAAATTACTTTTAAAAACATGAAACAACTTGAAAAACTTTGTACATGACTTTTGTTCCTCTCAACAAGATCTACAAACTAGCTATTGAAAGTTTTCTCAAATTTTGCATAAATTTTGAAATATAGAAAAGGGGGTAAATAGGGTTTGAAAGAAATTCAAAATAATTTCAAAATTTTGAACTAAACTTTGAAAACTCAAAATACCAACTTTGTTCAGTTTTGAAAACTCTACAAAAATGCTTTAATGACCATACCCAAAATCTTGATAAATTTTGAATAAAATAAAAGGGGACAAACTAGGGTTTAGAAACCGGGGTTTCGGCTGGGGGGGTAAGTTCCGAATCCGATTCTTTTCGCGTCTCTTCGACCGACGACTTGACCCTGAACTAATACACTTGTCTTTGGCCAAATCCATTGCTTAATCGGTAATTAACACCGGGTGTTACATGTGCGCCGGTTCGAGAGACAGTTTCTTTGGGCCTAGAGGTAGGATGCCTCGCAGGGCTAGGCCACGCGGTTTGTGAGACCCGTGGTGGTGGTCGTGCTCTGCGAGTGGATGTTGATCCTCGCTTTGGGAGTTTTGAGTTTGACAAGAGGAGTGCACCACGCTTTGTTGCGCGTGGTGAGCACTTTGGGAAGAAAGGTCATGGGATGTTTGTTTTTGCCTAACGCCTATCTTGCGCAAAAATGGTCAACACCGTATTCTCCTAAGTATACTAACCCCCCGGTGTTGTGCCATTTGCTCATCCCATGTTTTTCCAATGATGCAGGTGACCAAGTCTTGGGTTCCCAAGTTTATGTCTGTTAACCTTTTGGGATCTAAGACTTGGGTTTCTTTGTCCTCTCATGTGTAGGTATGAGGACGTGGGGTGGAGAACATGTGCTTGGTGGAACTTGATCCTTTGTATGGTGTGATCAATACTTGATGGTTCTCTACACTCACTTTGATGGCCTCGAAGAGGCATGTGCTTAATTGTGACACCTACACACAGTCTGAGCAGAGCTATCTTATACACTCATGCCTTATACATTCATGATTTCTCTACTTGTGGTATGAGGTAGCTGTTAATTTGCTCACTTGTATGTTGCTTGCATGTATCATACTTGTATCATGCTTTTATATCCCCTTTAGCATGTATTATCTTGTGTATTATATGTCATGCTAGCCTTTGTGCCCTTTTTGTTTCCTAGTTTTATTTTGCTAGGTGTCTTTGGTTGAGGGGAGTTGGGAGTTTGCTATCCTTTTGAGGGGTAGTTTTGTAGTTGATGTACACTTGTAGCTTTAGGTTTGTTTTGCTTTGTGCATCATCTTGTATCATATTGCATTCATCATGTACACTATTGCACCTTGAGCTTCTTGTTTATATTGATCACAATGGGACTATGCTCTGGTTAGTGTAACAATTACATGTTGGTGCTTACAGCTTGTGCTCTTTCTGCTTACTTGATATATGTTATGAGCAAAGCTGTTTTTCATGTGAACTTGCTTAACAACGATGAATCTTGCAAAATGTTCACCATTGAGATAGTTTCCTAGCATGTTTAAGTTGTTGAGATCCTTTGTGCTTATCATGTATGCTAGGTGACTATGTCTCATTCATCGAAAGTTATACACTTGCTTAGATGACCACATGCTTTTATCCGCTAAAATCTGAAATCTAAGCTAAGTGTATGGAAAAGATCGAGATGGGTCCATACCGTCCCACATCCAAGTTTTGGGGCTGCTCTCATTGCACTTGAGTTGAACCTGAGCTTGGTAGTGTTTGACCCGCACCATTGTCTTAAGCTTCTGATTGCTCACATGCATAGGCTTGACATGGTTGATTAGTAAGGCCGACGGTTGTGGATAACCACTGCACTCATGCTTTGTCCAATGCTTGTAACCGCTGCAACTCCGATAACTTGAAAATTTGACGAGTGTTGGCTCTGTCTTTTGCATGATGTATAAACTTTGCTTGGGGTAGTTCACTTGATATACATGTGTAGCACTTGGTAGATTTTCAGCTTACTTGTGCTATGTGCTATTCTTTTTGTGGTGGACACCTTTTTCTCGAAATGCTTAAAAACTGAATCAAATTGCTTTCAAGTCATATTTCATATCTCTTGATCGGTTTTGAGCACCGTGTTAAGCACTTGACCTTGTTGCCATGACACTTTTTCGAGCATCTTCTCATTTGGATTGCTATAAACTTGAAGCTCCTTCATTGCATTTTCATGCATTTCATAGCTTAATTAGTGCATTTGCCAACAAGGGGGAGAAAATACAAAGACAATGATTGCATTTGTCCGGGGGAGTAGCACTTTGAGCTAGATGTGTTGAGCCTTTGCCTCTGTCTTGAGGGTCTAGCTATTTGTGTGTGAAAATAATTGGTTTGGAGTTGTGCTAGTGGTGTTGAGCCTGTTCTATCTCTTCTTGAGGACTAGCCGTTTAGCTTGGTTGTGTCGAGCCTTTTACCCATGTCTTTAGGAACCAAGCTTTTGCTCCATGTTTGCTATCTAGTGACTTTATCTTAGCTTTTGTCTAGCTTATGTGTTCACTTGGATGTGCTATCTTCTACCTTCTTTTCTCTTTGTGTTGAATGTTGACAATGCACTCATCAAGGGGGAGATTGCGAACACATGGTTGATTTAGGTCACATGTGTTTAGTTTTGTGATTGAGTGATTGTCAACAGTCAACATTTTACCTCTATTTTTTTTATCTTTTTATGCTTCGGCTATGTTCACCGCACACGTGGAGTGTGTCGAAGACGATCTCTTGGTTCGTGTTGTACAGGTGTGAAGCTTCGGAGATGGTAGCCGACGGCGAGGTGAAGGGGCCAAGGAGGACGTGCGGGCCGACGGACCGCGGAGGTGAAGGACGGGACGTGAGGCTTGGACCGAGGGACCGGAGCGCGGGCGGCTAGCCATGGTGGCTGACACACGGGACATCGACGAATGCAAGAGGGGCGGGCGGGACCGTGTCGATCGGGTCAAGACGACGGCGTGCAAGCGAGCGGGGAGCTCGGGCGACTTTGGCGACTCGGACGGTCAAGACGGCGGTGACACGTGTCGAGGAGGTTTGGTGGTTTGCCCTCAAAACCATCGGGCGCGGTTTGGTGGTTTGGGCCTCAAAACCATCGGGCGGGCGGGTTTCAGCGGGTTTGGGCCTCAAAACCCGGCGGGCGTTCCGGTGGGCGGAAGGACGCGGCACGTGGCGGCATCGGGGAGGTTGCGTGGATGCAAGGCTACCGATGAGGAGGCGCTGTGGCCGTCGGATCGAAAAATATCCGAGTCGACCAAAATAGCCCTAGGGTTAGTGGTTTGGCTCATATGTATCGGAGGGCAAAATAAGGATGAAAAATAAGGACCATATATAGAGGATGGCAGCCATCCTCCCCTTCTTGCCTCTTCCATTTTCGTTTTTATTTTTCCCCAATTTTAGGGTTCTTGTTTAGAGGTCCAAGAACACCAAATTGGTGATACTTTGTGGTGATTTTCGTTTGGGAAGGGGAGCCCCAAATCTCCCCGTCGCCTCTCCGGCCGTTTTGGATCAAATCTCTTCTCCTTTGCGTTGAGATTTTTGGATCCCGGTTTTGGTCCGTGCTCTGTTTTGTGTGTTTTGTGTCTTCAGAGCAGAGAAGTAGCAGCAGCGAACTGCCAGGAAGGAGCGGCCGGGGCTCGCCTGCGCACGGCCGTGGCCAAGAGCAGGAGGCCGGCCTTGCTGGGCGCGCATGCCTCAGGCTGACAGGTAGCAAAGGAGAGCACGGCAGCAGTAGCTCGAAGCCAGCAGCACCCCCGGCGGCACCCACTGCTTGAACCAAGTGCAGCAGCAAGGATCGACCACTTCTTCTGCCAAGCTCGAGTTCAACACCAACAAAAGCTCGATTTTTCTGGTGCTGTGGAGTTGGCCATCGAGCCACTAAATTTCTTCTTGTGCAGGCTAGTTAGATCAGTTGCATGTGTGCGATTTTCTAGCATCCGAGATCTCAGTTCAGCCATACTTCTTCTGCGCTCTCAAGGTGTTTGACGAAATGCATCAGTAGCTTGTCTCTCTTTGTTTTTGTGTTCGTCGGCTCTCTTGCTCAGTGAATTTGGTGTCTTGGTCGAACAAGTGTAGTCTCGCCCTGTCTTTTCTTCTTTAGTGTTGTGCAGATCAGAGGTCGACACTCACCATCATCGAGCAAACATTTGTGCGTAGGGATCCAGTAACATCTGGACTGCTGCTTTCAGCGCCGAGTGCACAGGCAGTCTGTTACTGCTTGTCGGATCTTCAGGTAAGAAGGTAAGCAGCTGCCTGCCATCCCCACTTGCTTGCAAGGCAGTCCGTTTGATCTTCAGAAAGTAGCAGCTCGTCTTGGTGTCGTGTGTTCGTCAGTTCTAAGCAGTGCAGCTCCTGCTTGAGTGCTTTAAGTGATCTCGATTCTTGTGCTTGCACTCGTTCGTCAGGAGTTCAAGAGTAGCACCTTTTTTTTGTCATTAGCTTGGTTTCCAGGTTGTTCCTCGTAAAGGATAGGCAGTAGGTGCAGTAATACTTCAGTTTGTGTTTGCATCGTTTTTTATCTTGCCAATATCTTGAAACGTCTCTTTCTTGCAATAGTGAGTACTACTTCTAGCAATCGCAAATGATTAGTGCATTAATTTATCTCATTTGGTTAGAGTAGTATTCATGGTTTGCAAAGATTACTGCTAGCTGCTTTGTGCGTGTGCTTCGTTTCTACAGGTTCAGCTCGTTGCTTGTGTGCATTCTACATCCTGTTTGTCTTCTCCGCAATTTGCTTTTTCTAGCTCTGATTTGGAAACCGATTCTTGCGTTCAATTCATTGAGCCTACCACTTTGTGTTTGATATCTTGCTACCGCTAGCACGTGTATCACTCGTATCTTTATGAGTTCGCTTTTGAGGTTGGGGGTTGAGCCGATGACCCAAAATTGAAAAAGAAAAATCGAGACTCCCATTCACCCCCTGGTCGCCGTTTCGGTCCTTCAATCTTGCCTGCTGCTCAACGCTGCAGTCCCCTTCTCTACCTACGTATAGATCCTAGCGCTTCCCCTTCCCGCAAACTGATAGCAGTTTCAGCTCTAAGCTTGCTCCACATTCACTCATCATTAATACTGGATGTCAAGGGTCTCCACAATGGCATTCATATCATGATTCGGATGGGGTATAAGTTCTTCTCATTCGAGGCCTGTGTGCCAATACCATCCATCGAGCACTCTACCTCACAGCAATGGCCTGCTCTGCCTCTGCTCCGCCGGCTCGTGCCCCAGAAGCATCTCTTCTCCTGGTGGTGCTGGCCTCCATCGTCTGCTCCTGCCTCGCCAGTGGCGGAGGGCTCGGGGCTCCGCCGCGGATGCCTACACCCAAGGTGGTCAGGACGTCATGGATGAGAGTTTGAGCGACCTGCTGCAGCCCGTCCGTCCGGCCGTCCCTATGAGGAAGATGACTGAAGGCTGAAATCTGAAACGTTACTTAGGCTTCTGGGCTTTGGGCTTTAGTCTTTAGTCTTTAGTGCTCACGTTTGTTTTGTGGCCTTTGTGGGCTTGTGGGCCGCGCAGTATATGGACTAGGACTACACTATAGACATGTTCCTAGATTGGACTAGGACTACGACGCACAGCCTTCCGCCGCCGGGCGCCGGCGCTCCAAATTTCATCGCGACACGGGATCAGTTCGGCGATCGCGTCTCCAGATTTCCTGTGCTTGAGCGGATCGCGACTTCAGCGTCGAATCCGTCCATAGAGTAACTGAATAAGTCTTAGTTTTCCATGATTCCTGTTCAGCCTTTCGGTTGCCAATAATTTGATTTGGTTATTTTTTGAAACTCGACGTCGCCGGTCGCCCTACCTTAAATCTTTTTCGTCCTCCGCCACTGTGCCTCGCTGCGCCGCCGGGTGCGCTGGTGACGCGTCTCCACGGGTTCGACGGCGCCTAGCTACCGTCGAAGCACTACGCCGGGTACGTGAGGGTGAACTACTACCTTGGAGTCGGAGCGTGACCCCGCCTAGGACCCCGTCGTGCTCTGGCTCAACGGCAGTCCTGGCTGCTCCAGCTTCGACGGCTTCGTCTACGAGAACGGTGCGTCGTCGTCGTCGTCTACTCTGTCCTCTGATCCGGTGTGCTATGTTGTGTGTGTTGGCTACTTGGCTGTTGCTTCCTTACAGGTTTGCTATGAGGACCGCCGGACCGGCGTGAGGGCATGCTGGCGGCAGCATCCCGCAGCACCTTGCCGTGCACCCAAGCGAAGATGACCCGGCCTTGACCTTGCCATGAATCGCGTCCTCTCGCGTGCACCCTCTGCTACCGAAACCACTTCTTCTCACAATTTCTCCTTTTCTCTATATCTCACCCCTATAATCTGTGATGAAATAAAACAGTTGACATCTTATATTAGTATTTTTTTTTTTTTGTATATTTCCCTGTAATGTCATAGCCCAGGTAGGTAGAGATCGTTCATGGATGTCAGGAAGCTGCTTTCACATTTCATACAAGTATACACTGGATTTGACAAATCAATATATATGCCGCTGCATTTGTTCTGGATGATACAACACAGATTGTCTCATCTTTATTAGGCATCTCCAACTACGGCTTACCATCAATTAACCATTCAAAGGAACAGAGAGTCTGTATGGTGATATTTTGGGTATTGTTGTGCAACGGCTTACCATCAATTAACTACGAATTACCATCAATTTATTCTTTACGCAATTAAAATTCTAATAAAATACCCGCAGCAACGCTGGGAATCCTTCGAAGTTAACTTATTTGTAACAACAATAAGCAGAGGAGGGATCAACACTAATAAATACAGCAAATCCATTGAAACGAAATGATGTTTACAATGGTTTTCAAATGCAATATCTAAACGATTGTCTTCTTAAAAGTGTGCTACCTCAGTATACTGAGAAATAGCGATAAAAATACATTAAAGCATTAGGGTACACCAATGTTCAGACTTAAGGGTACAACAAAATAAGAATGTCAGTGCATCGCTACAACAAAATAGAAACTGGTGTGTACAACATCAGTCTATAATCTCGACAAATGCTCCTGGGTATGTTCCAATGTTGGGCTTAATCTGCAACATCTCATAGAGAAGCAAGGATCTGAAATTGTTGATATTGCTCTGAAAAAATGTAACAAGATCATTATGGTTCAGAAAGCAAAGCTATGAAATTTTAGTACAACATCAATCATATCTCATAATTGCGGAAATTTTATTTGCGAAAAGAGGAGCAAACCTCTGTAGGATGGACGACAAGTTTGGAGCCATCGAAATTCAAGATACAGAACAGAGTAATAAGCCCAGTTTCTTTCCTGTACAAAATTATTACATTGAAAATAATAATATAATGTTACTAATGCTTATCATAGGCATAAAAAAAATGGTATATGAATGTTTACCGACCTGTCGTATGGAAATATGCCTGTACGAACCACAGATTTGTGGCAATTAACGAAATTCGGTGACCATCCAATAAACAGTTCTTTAACAGTTGATGTTAAAGCCTTTTGCCATTTTATCAATTGTACCAGAATGTTGATTGATTACAGCTTCATTATTCATTGAGCTGGCAGAGTGATCGAAAATGAAAACAACACTGCGCTCTAAGTCCCAGGCATAACATCACCATTTTCCATTAACATAAACTGGTACAAAGATCTGGGAAGCAAAAAATAGTTGATATAAACAAAGAATGACAAACAAAAAACATATAATGGTAATATGGTGATGAAAATAAAATTTTTATGTGATGTATGTTTCAATTCCAACATTAGCAATGTCTAACAGTTAATTAACATTAATAAATGATTTATCTAACATCAATTAGAAAATCAAAACGTGAGAAGTTTGGTTTTTAACCATGCGGCAACTTGCAATCTCATAATCAACTTCAGTGCCAACAAACTGATCGCTGATGTACTTATTCTGGACTGGAATTTCTGAACCAAGAGCATGAACCTGGTGCAATGACATATGTTACATAATATGTAGTTATTTATTAATACAAATGAATAATAGGAGTGTTATTGTCCACGTCCAACGATAAATAATATACTAAAAAACTGATACTTACAGCATAGTCTGATTCAAGAAGATGCCTCCATCTAAATGGGACATCGGAAGGGTAAATTAATTTATCAAGTTGTTTAAGCCAGCGAATTGCCACATCAAATACATCAAAGGTCATAGGCATCTTTAATGCAAACTGTTCTTTCAAAGTCCATCCTGTAATCTTAATGAACCTAGGAATGCTGTTAATTATCCAATTCCTATATAACAGAAATAAAAAAAAACAGATCAGCATGTTGTGTGAGGAAGAGTGAAAATGGAAGATATAAGACGACAAAACTGTTATTGAGTGTACCTCTCAAGCTCATTTGGACTAGCAGAAACCGGCATTTGAAAAAAGGCATGCAGAACACAAGAATCTCTTTTTAGGGTGGTCCAGCTTCATTGACCAGTGAGATGCTGAAAACTTGACTGAGCCATCAACTTTCTTTGGTTCAAATAAAGTGTTGTACTCATCATCAAAGGTAGCAGAATTCAGGTCAATACCGTTGATTGAATCTAGGATTCTAATTGAAACGGCTCCACCAGAAAAAACTTGGTTCTCTATGGTGGGAGATGCAATCGGTGACAGAGATGACATCTTAATAGTAGCATCAGGAGTCTTCCTTGAGGACATATTTAAGGCAGGAGAACTATATAGTGGCAGAGCAGGACTGATCCTTTTGTTATATCGGTGACAGAGATGACATCTTAATAGTAGCATCAGGAGTCTTCCTTGAGGACATATTTAAGGCAGGAGAACTATATAGTGGCAGAGCAGGACTGATCCTTTTGTTATATGTAGTCTCTAAATTGACATTTGATGGAGTAACGGCAGGAGAAAATCCAAGTGTGTTGCCGGTGTTGCACATTGTTTTTCCTTCTCAGCAAATGATGTAGAGGTAGTAGATATATGCCCCTGTCCCTCAAACAAAGGAATGCTAGAGAAAGGTTCTTTACCAACTGAATCTATGTTCTCCTTCTTTCTTGAAGCTATAGGATCTATAGGAAACATATTCATCTGGTGAATAGTCTCAGAGGATATGTTACTGCTCAGATTATTGATCACAGGAGTAGCATTAGGAGATTGGGCTACTGTGTTGCATCCGAATGGTGTCATGACTGATTTTTGTATCAATGGCACTTCATCACATTGAGATGCATAATTACATAGTGGAGCTGATGGACCATCAGTGCAGCGATTATTCTGGGGTGTTGCATTCATAAGGCTGGTACTATTGCTACCTCCGGGTTTATCATTCACAGCGTTAGCTGTACATGTAATAAGAAAACATAAATCGTGAGGAACTAGTAAAAATAACATAAATGAAAAAATAATAGCATGCTACAAACTGAATTATTTTAATAAAGTAAATATGATGATAGAAATTCTAGAATTGAAAAATGTAATTCTATTAGTAATGTATGTTGGAAATTATTCTGAAACAATAATAAAAATGCCAAACTATGAATATATTCAACATAAAGATATTGTACCTTCTATCAAGTTCAAATAAAATCCAAGAAAAAAACAAAATAAAGATTATTAATACATATACCTTGCTTGTTAGTAATAAAGTATCAGCAAACTTGGCACAAAAATAGAGGCTATATTGCAAACAATGACATGGAGGATTGCGGCATGTGCTATACTTACATGTACTAAAATTTCTGTATTGTACTAAACTGGTGTTAAGGTACAGGAACATCTACTACGATTACGTTTTTGGTACTAAGCTGTTAAATTTGTTACATTAACATCTATAATATTAGTTCGACTATATTTACATGTAATACAACTACACTATGGTTCAGCAATGAAGCTGACCAAGGAAAAAAATGATGTCCTAAATATTATCCAAAGGGTATCTAAAAGCTATCAATTTAGTACTGTTACTGCAAAGGCTGTAAAAAGTCCTATAAATAACGGTACTAAAAAAACTTACCATCAGAGGGACTAGGATCTGGTAATATAGCTGTAGCAAAAAGGATCATTGCCTACTTTGTTGCATCAAAATGGTGTCATGACAGGTCCTTCCATCAATGGCAGTTGAGGAGATGGAGGTGCATAATTAGAGACTGGAGCTGACGGACCAGCATCAAAAAAAGATTATTCAGTGGTGCTGCATCCATACTAGTGTTACTATTGCTTCCTCTGGCTTTAGCATTCGATGCGTTAGCTGTACATGTAACAAATAAAAAACGAGGGTTAAGTACTAATAAAAAAAACAACTATGTAACTAAGAAAAAGAAAGCTGTGGAAACTGATTCAGTTGAATAAAGTACAAATCATGAGAAACATTCTGCATAGGTTTAGTGTGAATCTATTGGAAATCATCTTTGAATGGACAATCAAAGCTGCTATCTGTGAATCCAATCAGCTGACAATTAATGGCAGATCTCACAAAATTAACTAAATTCATGAAGTATTTAATGAACCGTTCAACGAATAGAAATTATAAGTAAATAACCCATTCTTATTAGTTAACAAGTAACAAAAACACGGGCCCTTGAATTTAGGGTAAAGTGAAAACAATGAGAGGGGAATTGTTACATGCAAAACAAATTCATGTACTACAATTTAATATTGTTACATAACTGTTACATGTACTACATTTACATTATAAAAATTAGCCAAAAATATGATTAAATGGACAACTTCAATATGGTACATTCACAAAAATAAACAGAGAAAAAAAGATGTCATAAATATGATGTTAATAAAGTATAAAAAAAAAATATTATTGTTAGTGGCAAAGCTGTAGAAATTCCTAAAAAATACCTGCACTACAGGCCTTACCATCAGACGTACTAGGTGCTTTTAATACTACAGTCCGAGCGGCTGCAGGAAGCCTGGTCCTTGAAATTTACAGTGAACTGGATTTTTTTTTTTAAAGGGAATATATTAATATCCCAGCTTCTGCATCTCAGTGAACTGGATTATCTTCGCCTATTATTGAAGTCGAACAAAACTGAGGTTATTACGATATCAGCATGACACAGCAAAAAATATTTTAATATAGACTGAGGAGAGTTAGATTAGCATACCTTCTGTGCTAGAATCAGTTCCACTATAGACTTGTTGTGCGGTGCTTGGCTTGGAGCGGATGTCCCTAGCATGCACTGTCTGTCTAAGAGCTCAATAGCAGTATTGGCATTCTCGTTAACAATAGAAGCTGCTAGCGAGCGGAAACATTTAGATATATGCTTTAAGCATCTGCTGTTGTGCAGCTTGAGGTCATCTAGTAATCTGGGATCAACCTATTAATATTAGAATGAATATAGTGTTAGTAAGCAAAGAGGAGAAAAGAGTGTCTTCAAAATCAAAGGCTGGATAATGAGTTTACCTTTCCTTCATACTTGCTATTGATGAAAGTAGAAAAATCAAGAACATCTTCATCAATACTGTGAGTTTTTTTTGAATATTGTTGGAAATGGCCCATCCATGTTAGACTGCAGTGTGTTCTCTCCATAGTTTAATCTGCATGATTGTTCGTCATAAGTATGCTGTTCTGCTGATTGATTCAATGTTGGTGTCGGAGATAAACCATGAGCTGGCAGAGTATTAGACTGATTGTGACCAGACCAATAACATGAATTCATGTAGCGTATTGCCTGATAACGGTGAGGAAATTATAGTTAATATGGATATTATTAAGGACAAGTATTAACATAGATAATTCACCAAAGTACCTGTTGCCGCCCAAACACAGGGACACTATAAGGACTAGACTGAACGCAGGTGTCAGCTAGAATCATAGCATTTATTGATTCATCGGAGAAACTCTTCCAACGCGGGAAGACATCGTGTGGGAGGTTCAAATCACCAAAGTCAATATTATCAAGGTAGAGAATCTACATAAATGAATTGTGAACAGTTAAAAGCATAAATACATCTCAAGAAAATATTATACGACAACGAAACATAGTGGAAAATTATCATATGACCTATTTTACCTGCAAGATAAGGGAATATCCAGTAACTACAGACAATGGTTTTTTTCGATGGAGCTGCCCAGTTCACAAGACGTGCAGCATCCTTGATATTACCAAGCAAATAAGAACTCCAATTGAAAGATGAAATTTGATCAGGATTAGCCAAAGCTGACCAGAATTTAGTACTCCCATAACGTTGGTCAAAAGATGGAGCGAGGAAACGACCCATGGCAAATATAACAAAGGCTATCTTGAAATTATCAATAACATCTTTGCCAACTACACTTGGGAAATCCTTCTTGATAAATATTTCTGCAGCTTCGACAATACCACATTCAGAAGCAAGAAAGGCTAGCTTAGTGTTCAAAAAGTGCAATTTCACACTAGGATCTTCATCAGGATTGTCACGTATCTCACACCCAGAATAATTTAGTCCAGAGATATTGCCAATATGCTCAGGTTTGATAGTTAAACTTAATCTATCACCCAAAGTTAAACATGAAGTAAACCAATGCATCCGGTTCATTATGAAAAGACAAAATGCCTTGTTGAGTTGGCTAATGCGAGGAAGAGAAAGTAGGCCACCAAATCCAATGGACTCAATGATGTTTCTTTTCATAGCATCAAGAGAGGATATCACATCGTATAAGTGAGCAGGTGAGCTGAGGAAATCCAATGATTGAATCTGGCCCAGATTCAGAGAACCGAAACTATATACTGGGCTATGCTCCGTATCAGACCCAATGGCATGGTGTTTCTCCGCTGAGCGGCTAGAAGAAGTTCTGGAAACTCGACGACGACGACCTCTGTCAGGACCCCCGGAGCCAGTGTCCTTGTCGGACATTGTGAGGCTGCAATAAAACAAAATATAAACTGAATAATGGAACAACTACTGTGAAACTGAATATACATCAATCCAAATCAGATTTTGACATCAGTTAATCTTATAGTTATATAATCGAAGGGAAACTGCTATAGGTGTGAGGACTGGGCAAATGGAAGATGTGGAGCTGGAAAATTTGACCGAGCGGACTCTATTATTGACTCATAAATAAGATCTAAATACAAGTGATATTGAAGATTTTATCCCTCAGCTAAAACAAATCTACCATGAACAGATTTAGTGCCGTTCTCTTGAAAAGTTACAGCCAAGAAGAACAAGAATGAGAGGTCGGGCGTGGGTGGCGTGAGATTGAGGAAGAATAAAACTGGTTTATACTGAAAAGATCGTCAAGAAAGATTCCAAATTACGTTTAGCGTACCTGTTCGGAAGTTGCGAGAAAAGAATTGAAGATGGAACGATCTAATTGCTGAGAGCTGAAGAAGAACCAGAGAGGCCTTGCTCATGCGTAGCAAAGGGGCAGCAGTGCTGAGAGAGGAGAGGTGAGAGAAGTAGGGAAGCACAGTGTCAGGACAGAAAAAGATGGTAGGGAAGCGAATGGAGAAGGGTACTCCCTCCGTACAAAAAAAACATGCAAAGAATCGTGTGGGTCAACTTGACTAAAGTTTAACCAAGTTTATAGTAATTAATATTAACATATATATCACAAACAATATTTATTATTAAAATATATTCCATAATGTATCTAATGATACTAATTTTGTATTATGAGTGTTAGTAATCTCTTATATAAATTTAGTCAAAGTTTGAATAGGTAGACTTCTCAGAAAGCGAGAATTGCATGTTTTCCGAACGGAGGGAGTAGATGTGGCAACACCAAGGGAGAAAGGGTAGCTGTGACGACACCTGGCATTTCTTTCAAAAAAATAGGCAGGGTAGCTGTGAAAGAAAAGTTGTTAAATGACCTTACGTATCGAGGTGTAAATTCTGTGTTTCAAAAAACATATCAAACCTAGCAGTCAACGATTTTAAAGTGATTATTACAAAAAAAAGCTGTAATTAAATACTACTATATACAGTTTAACACAAAAAACATGTGAAGGCATAATTCGATACGACCTGTGGCCAATACAGATAGGATGTTCCACAAAATAGCATTTAACGGCATAGTTGAACACAAAAACATGTTCTACATAATAGGAAAATCAAGATTACAATTGGCACAATACAGACAGAATGATCTTAACTCGAATTAGAAGCTAAATGTAAAGATACTACAAAAATAAAATACTTCTCATTCCTTCTGTAAATAATGAAAGATGATTCCAATGCTTCAACAGCTTTAACAACATTGGTGAATCCGTAGTTTGGAAACGATAGGATTATTTCGTCAATGTCGAGCTGCAACAAAGATAAAATGGGTCACCATAAAAATGAGCTATTGGGCGTGGAAGACGTGAAAACTAAATTTATTAAGTTAGTCTAACAAAACTTACACCGTTGTGAGAATATAGTAGGTTAAGGATGTCCTTTTCGATTGAACCTTCAGGTACATCTCCTTCACCGTTGAACGGCATAGGAAAATCACTTTCAAATGAATCGAATGAATAACCCGCATTGTTGTTTGAAGAATGTTCATCATCTTCACTAGTATTAGATACATCAATGTCCATGTTGTCAAGAGATAGGTTTAGGTGACCGGCCATATCTTTCACACAATGTATGAAGATAGAACTGTAACGGGAAACAAAGTTCTACAAAAAAAAAAGGTAAGTTTGACATTATATTTCTTTTAATTATAAAATTAGTTAAATTATAAGTCTTGTGGATAAAAGAAATGATTTAAGTGGTTACCAAATTGACTCCATCAACGAGCGCAAGGTTTTCTTCATTTGATGGTCTACACTTAGCAATATTTCGTAATACTTGGTCACTACATATGTCATATCTAAAAGAAAATAAAGTAAGGCTTAAATTAGTAAAACATAGTAATACTAGAATTCAAGGGCTGGTGTATACAAACATGAAAACATAATATTAGCTTCCGGCGCAGCATTGTTGTCTTCAGCAATCCTTTTCCTAGATTCCAATAACATTTGGTATAGCAAAATTTCTTCCTAAAATAAAATTGGTATTTTTAACTCGGAAAAATGACTTAGTAAAAAAAAAAAAAAAATGTAGGAGACATACATCACATAAAAAAATTGCTTCTGCAATCTTATCCTCGTCAGTGCCATTAGACTCTTCAGTATCACTGAACATTTCGGGGTCAATTGCATAACTAGTGGTTGCGGGTTCACAAGATATGACCGAAGGAAATTTTGTTTCCCTTCTCCGTAATACTGAAAGAGAAATATTAGTCCTAGGAAATAAAGCCGAAAGAAAATAAATGAAAGCAAATCCTTTCAGCAAATTAAGGTCACCTAATAAACCGGTAGCATCCATTGACATCTTCGTGAAGGAAGCCTACCAAAAAAACAAGAATTTTTTTACAATATGCCAGCCATTGTCTATTTGAGCAGTGTAAAACTTCCTTCGAAGAGTTTCAATGTTTATGTACTTTCTATTTAGTTGATTTTCAGTGTTTATGTACTTCCTACTTAGTCGAGAGTTTGGTTCGGAACAAAAAGTTGAGTGCAGTATTCTTTATGGAAATTACATATTAATTTAGGATAATATTCATTTCTCACGACATGCTTACATTGAACAAATTCGGATTGCGATAAAGATAAATATGGACAAGAAAATGAAGAAAAAATTGATTTATTAATTAACGAGATCAAAATAAATTGGGGGCGGGCAAGTCAATGAGCTAAAATTAAATAAATTTAATTTTTTAATTCAAAGTAACTTCATAATGAAAATGAAGTTGGTAAAACCGTGAAAACCATTCTCGTATACCCTAAACCCTATTAACAAAAACAGGGGGTAATTGAATTTTTAGCGACCAAAAACGAGAATTAAATTTGGTAATTTAATACTAAATCAGAAGAAAATAACATAATTAGCAAGTAGTGTTGAATAAATGTGCGGCAAATTATATATGCGGCTAATATATATTTATCTTATTATGAAATTATCATGTACGCTAATTAAATGTTTGGCTAATACATATTACCAAGTAGTGTAGAACCTATATTATTTGTTTACAAAGTTAATAGTGCTAAAAACAAAGTTAAGGCACGGGTTGTACCAATTGAGATCAGGCCACCATATGTTCATTAATGGTGCAGCTAGTTCCCTTCATCTATTTTTTTTATAAAACTATTTGGTAATAGAAAACTCTATAAACAGTTCTATTTCCTTTTTGTAGGAAAAAGATTCCGTACAATGCTGAATAATGGTCTTGGTGGCATTTATAAGACAAAGTGGAAAACATGTATATGAACTGTATGTATATATTACTAGCAAATATGCCCATGTGTTGCCACGGAGTCAACACGTATTGAAATTGAACTTCGAGATGGTCTAACTTGTATGAGTGTGAATTGTGAGTCTATGTTGCGTCACGGGATACATAAAGTAATACCCAATACATATTGTAATCGGATTTTTTTATTAATATCATCGTCAATATGAATTTCATACGGAGTCAATGCCAGCGGCATGGCCCCGCATATGTGCAAGCTGGACTCTAAGTCTCCAAGATAGAGTTGGAATTCAATTTCGATAGAAGTAGAAAGTAAGTCTAATATATGAATATAACCCCCTCGTAAGGAGATAGGATTCCTATCTCGTTGCTTACGGCTCTCGGTTCTCATCCAATAAATAGAAACACATTCACGGAGTTTGTTAGAGAGGTGCATGGGCCGGAGGCCCGAAATTTTCTCATTTTATTAGTAGGTATACGTAGCTGTAGTAAAAGATCTGAGCGGGCAGTCGCCAATTTGTACAACCTCCCAAATCATTAAATCACGCTAATTTTGTTCAAAGAGTAAGGCTCTAATTTTGTTACCAATCACCGAACTAAAAATTATGTTTTAGAGGTGCAATATGGACTTTGGGAGGGATTATCCGAAAGTCGAGGGTCTCTTTAAGAAAAGGGTCGATGAAAGGGTATCTTGCAACTGAGCGTCGATCTAAAAACGGACGGCTCGGGATGATTGTAGGTGTATGCGTATTACCATAGTATTTGTGGATTTATTTTTATAGGAAAACGGCAAAAACATGTGATGTCATCGAAGTTAACTAACAATCAAAACCGAACACGCACGGACGGCTTCTCTGCTTGCTAGCTTCCGCTACAAGGCCGATCGGGTCGCGACGACTATCGCGAGGTGAACCGGATGTGCTTCTCGGGGGTGATCTGGTTGAGGAAGTTCTTGATGGTGGCGCCACGGATGGTGGAGTCCGGTACCGGGCGGCGTGAGCTCCGCGCCGCCACGGTGCCGCTCTACAAGGGCATGTTACCCAACGGCCTCGACATCGCCATCATAGGTGCTGAGCAAGAATGCGAAGACGGGGAGCGAGGTCACGGAGCAGCAGTTCATGGCGCGGACATATTTTTGACGGCAGAATTTTCACGTTTTAGTGGGCAGGCGGACAGAGAAGTTTTCGTGATTCTATCGGACACTATCGAACACGGAACCCGGACGACGCGACGGGCGGACGACCGAGAGGGGAGACGACGGAAATTTCTTCGCTTTATTAATAGGTATAGATGTGCCGTTTTACGGTGGTTGGGGGTACTTTTTGTTACTCTCGGTTCCTATATAAATAATTAGTACTAATTAATTTTTTTAAGTGGAAGGTTAGTATGGTAATTGTATCTCCACCGTGTACTTGGGTCTCCCACCTATCCTTGCCCCGTCACCTATCCCTTCCCGGTCATCGCACAGAGGCCGTAATCCTAGCCGCCACCGCCCTCGCCATCGCCACCGCAGGCCGCCGCCGCCGCCGACATCGCCATCGCTCCGTGCCGCCGGGCGGACGCCAATGGACGCGGGCCTGCCGCGCCTCGGCCCCTAGCCGTGGCCGCCTCGCCCGCGTCCCACCCCTCCCCATCACGCAACGCCGACGCCGCTCCCACCGCCTCCCCCCATCGCCAACGCCGTCACCGGCGCCAGCCCGCCGCTCCCTCCTTCTCCCCGGCGCCCCAACCTCGTGGCGAAGCGCCCTAGGGACCCGTGCCCCCACGTAGCACGGAGTTTATCGTCGCCGCAACAGGTCAGTGGCAGTGTCCAACACTAAGATTCACTTATACAGTCATATATTAGAAGCAAATCAAGGATGCATCAAAGTAGAATGCCCTAAATTGTTTGATACATCGTGTTTTGGATACGTTCTCCGCTTGAATCTATACCTACTAATAAAGAGAGAAAATTTCTGCTTTTTTTTTCACCATCGGTTTCTTTTCGCCTCTTCAGTAGTCCCGATCGGGCCGACGTCTTCCTTTTCCAAGTCCGTTCTCCGTACGTGTCCGTATGTGTCTAGAAGAAAAAAAAGAAATTGCCCATAGATCAAAATCGAATCCAAATTGCCGCACCGCGCCGCCCAGGTAACCGCTCGCCAGAGCAGCGCGCTGTCCTGCCCTTTCCATCCCTCGCCACGCCTTGCTCTGCTCCTCTCCATGCCAAGGCCGCCGCGCCCCCGACAGCCCTTGCCGGCGAGGCCGATGCCGATGCCGCGCCACAGTTCGATGCCGAGCAGGTGCCGGTGGTTGCGACCTCACCGGAGCCGCAGCGCCGCCCTCGATGGAGCCCGGCCAGATGCCGCCGCTGCCATCAGCCGCACTCAGCCGCGCCGCCGAGCACGACCGCTCGCCACCCAGAGCCGTTCGCCGCCCAGCACTGCACCCGCGCCATGCTCCATCGCCACCGCCGCATCCGCCCATGTCGCACCACCGCCGGCGCATCCCTCTCTTCTGAGGCCGCCTGCCTCTGCGCGCGCCTCGCCAACGCCGCCGCGCTGCGCGCCCACGCCGAGCGACTCCAGCGCGAGGCCGCCCCGCTCGCCACCGTCCTACACTGCGCGCCGCCACCATGGCTGCCTGCGCCGCAGCCCAACACCTCGTGCTCGAACTCGCCCACCGCGCTGTCGGCGTCCACGCCCAGCCACCCGCGACGAGCATCACCACCGGCTGCCGCAGCGTGCTGCTTCCCCATTCCTCTCTCCCCTCTGCCTCCCTCTACTTCTCTCGACTGTGGACGAATGAGAACTACGAATCACGGCAAGCAGCGCCCGTGACCAAACAGAACCGCTCCCCACCTTATCCCTTCCCAACGGGCCCCACCTGACATAGGCACAGCCTCCCCCTTCCCACATCCATGGACCCGGTTTGCGTGAAATAAAGAGAGAAAGAGAGAGGAACCCTAGATCGGTCCACTGGGCTATGCACCGAGTCCACGGTACAGTGCCAGGCAGTCCATATTGCAACACTGGACCCGCGCGTCAGCTATATATAAATTGCTGGACACACCCAGGAATCGTACATGGAGGATTGAAAATACATTTTCCATACATCAGAAAATTCCCAAAACAATTCTAAATAAACTAGGTACATTCCACATCCAATCCATGTATTTACATCCCATTTTCATAGTCCCAAATTCTAGAATTAATTCCCAAGTTCATACTCCACATATTAAATCTTTATTTGATCTTTGTAAATTCCAATCTCCGTCATCCTAACTCCAAATCACCCCATTCCACTTCCAATATTCTTCTTAAATCATGTTCTTAAGCTAAGCAATAAATCCTAGGGTATGCATCAACAAATCATGTCCCAAATTTTACTATGTCTTGCTGCAATGCACATGGGTCCTATTAAGATGAATCTACGTATTAACTAGGCACAGGTACTAGCAATAATTATACGCCCTGGTGCAACGCATGGGCCTAATTAAAATGTAAACTGAAATTTTGATCTTTTTTTAATCTCCCGTCGCAACGCACGGCATATTTGCTAGCATTGATAATAGATGGTAGCATGCTAATATGATTTTTTACTAGCAGGTGTGTATCATGTATCGTTTTTCTGATTCTAAATTGGCTTTTGCAGATTCATCTCATGTTTACCAGGAACCTGTAAAATCAAGGCATCCTCAGATGGTTAGTTTCTCTTTGCTTTTGTACTGCAGAAAAAAAAAAAAAAAAAAAAATTGGTCCATAGCATTATCAGGGCACGTTTATGATGAGAGATTTCGATCCAATTTATAAAGCTAAATACAAGAAATTCATGTGGACAAGACAAATAGTAACGATCTCAGGTTTTCTAGTGCATTAGGTAAACAAGAACTGTTGTAGAACTTAGGTTCATAGAATCACTTACAATTTTCTTTTCACTCCGGACACATTACTAGTACTGCTTTATTACCCATGAATGTTTGTTTTTTTAGTGATCCCTGAGTTGGTCTCACACGGTTAGCTCTTGGAGCCTATGAAATGGCATTGTTGCTGTTGCCTGTTCGACGACTAGAGCTGCTGTTATCGTCAACGACTAGAGCTGCTGTTATCGTCAATCTGCTGCAAGTTTTGGCTGTTCGACGGGGAGAGACGCGCGCGCGGTGCGGGGGTCGGGTCGGGGCCGCGGTGCGGGGTGAGCCAGTGGGGAAGGTGCAATGACCAACGTACCCTTTTGACCAAAAATAAAAATTTAGGGAGGAAATGGGAGGAAAATCCAAGAGCGGCCCGATCCGACGACAACGGGCGGGAGGAAACGGAAGGAAACGGGGCGGAGGAAATGGGAGGAAAATGATGTGTCTATGGTCGGTGGGCCATATACGCAAAAAATTCCTCCCGTTTCCTCCGCAAATGTGGGGATTAAGATCGTGGCGTTAATTACATTCTCGTAATTCTTTTTTTATTAAGGGTAAAACGGTAACTTCATAATTATATTTTTGAGTAGTATAGTCTTGAGAGTATGATTCATTTACTATAGTTAGATAATATGTTCTTATTAACTTTTTTTTTTTTTTTAACAAAATGCCTCTAGGTTCCTCATGCTGTACACATTTGACTCGCCGCCGCCGGTAGAGGAGGGACGCGCGGTCACCGCCTCCTGCAGTGCTCCGCCGCCCGCCCCGCCGGAGCGCGCCGCCGCGGAGCCACCGATCGATCTCGTCCGCGCGCGCCATTGCCGCCACGAACGCCGGCGCCGAGGCCCTGCCGCCGGCCACCGTTTCGACTTCGATGTAACCGCCGATGGTCCGCCTCGCGCGCCGCATCTGGGCGGAGGCCGGGCTACACCGTGCTGACCCCGGCGCCGCAGCTCTCCACCCCATGCGGCTCGTCGGCGGTACACCAGCACTGGCGCTGGAGCCGGGCCAGCCGCGCCCGGGGTTCTCGTCCGGTCGCTCGGCACGGATAAGCATGAGCCTCCGCGCAGGCATCGTCGGGCTTCCCAACGTCGGAAAGTCCACCCTCTTCAACGCCATTGTGAGTAACTAAGCTTGCTTGGTTCGTTGCTTCCCTATTTCTGGGAGGTAGGAATTCGTCTTGTCAAGAACTCGTAATAACCGGAGAGTCAAGATGGGAGAGAAATGTGTAGGTTCTTTTCTTCTCTCGTTATATTCTTCTGGATTCGTTCATTAGCTCGGTATAGGGTGGAATTTTAGCGTGTATGTTGGGTGGATGTCTGTGGATGCCAACTGTTCGACGTTTTGCCACATAGACATTCTTGTGGAGCGGCTGACACTGTAGATTTGTATAATTTGTAAGAGTCAATAAAGTTCACAAAATATCCTGTTCTTTTGTGTTTTTCCGCTGCTGCACAAGTTGCTCTCTGGACTTAATGCAGTAAAATGTTTGAAATGGAGAAATGTATGCGATATACATAGGACAGGTTCTTCCCAGGAATAATTTAATGTTATTCTGTTGTCATTTTTTTAGGTTGAAAACAGGAAGGCACAAGCTGCAAACTTTCCCTTTTGCACCATCAACCCAAACGTTGGTGTGGTGGCTATCCCTGATCCTCGTTTGCAGGTGCTCTCAAAATTAAGCAAATCACAGCAGACGGTCCCAACATCCATCGAGCTTGTGGGCATTGCAGGTCTCGTCAAAGGAGCAAGCAAAGGAGAGGTACCAGTTTTGTCATTGTCTTCAATTAACCTGCAGGATAGCTCCAGCTCTGCTGAGCAAAGTTGAGATGGTTTCAGATTAGTTTATACATAATGGTTTTATTGTTGACAATTGACAACAGGGACTAGGAAATCAGTTCCTTTCAAATATTCGTGAAGTGGATTCCATACTTCAGGTTGGTCTCTTGTACTTGTATGCTTAGGCTCTTACATACTTGCCAAGTTCTAGTGTGCCATCGTGCTGGCATCTTTATACTTTACAGGCTAATACAATTGTCCATCAGATATACCTTTTTTCTCCAATTTTACTGACATGTGAAGTAAAATTGGAGCTGCTCTATTATTCTTATCAAGGACTGCAACTCACTGCTGGTGCTCCATTATCATTTCTTATTTGTTGGAGATAACGAAATATTATAGGATGAGCCGCCTATAAGATATTAGTTGTCGAGGCTCTAGGAATAACTAATTATCTGTTATTTTTTACTGGATTCTCAGGTTGTGTGATGCTTTGAGGATGACGATATCACGCATTTCAAAAGAAACTTCTATTGCTTTCTGTGATCCTGTCCAACTGCTGACAGTTGCGGAATAACTGTACATAGAGAAGAGGCTAGATAAGCTTAACAAGAGCAAAACTAAAGATGCACAAGTAAAAGTGAAGGTATGACATACAAATTCTTTCATTCTGATGACCTTTCTGTTCTATGTTCTAAGTGTTTCACTACTTAGGAACAAGCAGAGAAATCGGGATTGGAAAAAATTCAGCAGGCGCTTATGGAAGGAAAGCCTGCAAGATCGGTCAATTTAGCTGAGCATGAGAAAGAAGCTATACAACATCTCTGTCTGCTAACTATGAATATTGTGTGATTTCTTTTTTTTTAAAAAAATATTGTGTGTGTTTGATGTTTGTCAGTGCCGGAAGTGTTGTAAATTTGCACTGGTTTACTCGATGGCACGTTGTTTGTGCTGCATGTATGTGTAATGTGTTGAATCAAGTTGTGAGATTGCTTTGCTGGCGTATTCAGTTTGATGGACAAGACAGGATGGTTCTGTAACACACACAGTTGGATCTGTTTTCTTTATGCTCCTGTCCTGATTTTGTGAGCTCGAATCCATTTCATTTTGTTGCCCTGATGTTGCCAAGAGAAAGTGCAGCATGCTTCTAGATGTTTCAGCGGCAGACGCAATGGAACTCCCGGATCTGCACGCACGATTGCTGGAACAGGACGACCGGCGTCATGCTCGGGTCGCAGCATGAATTGGTAGAGCAGCTGTGTACAGGAGATGCAGCGTTGACTTCGGCCAGCGTGTGTATGTTTACAGGCTGCCCCAGCTTGCAGAGGGAATTCAATTACAAAATGGATGGTTTGTAAAAAAAATGGTGCTAAGGGCCAACAGCAGCTAGGTCGAAGCTCAACCTAAACGGGAGCCCAACCAGGCCACGCCGGCCCAATTAGCACAGGTAACAAGCGTTTGAGAGCATAGGCAAGTGTTGCACAGGATTTCAGAAATGGTCTGTTCGCCTTTATTGGTTCGCCAGTGAGGTCGGACTAAAAGCAGAGTTCCTTCTCCCCGCTCTAGGACTCCCCTCCATTTTCTCTCTGGGCCACAGCCCATTAACTCTCTGGACCGTGGGAGCGGCAGGGGAGCACGTCCAGCCGGCCAGGTGACGGGCCGGCTCCCAATCCTCGCCTACTAAGGTTAAAATGAAGCAGCGTTGGCCTACTAACAAACACACTTGAGTATTACAATGGCTAGGCCTTTAGAGTTTGATCCTTGGCTCTCGAGTTCAAAACCCATAGGGGGCTCTTTTTTATGTTTTTACAACATTTTTTTGTTATTTGTTCCTATTTCGCTTTCTCTTTTTTTTTTTTTTCATTTTTACCTTTGTTTAAATTTAAATATATGGGTACGACCATGTTATTATAATTTTAAATGATTTGAACCATATGCAACTATACATCCATCACAACCATGAGAGTAAGTGAGAGATGTTCATGGTTGCGGATGGATGTGTATCACCATATTCTCTAAATCATTTGAAATTTTTATATCGTGATCATACACCAAAATGAGTTGTCCATGCAAGTTTTTAGATTTTTCTACCTAGCTTAGGGAATTTTTACATTTATCCTTCAATTTACCATGAAATAATCACAATAATAGGTAAACATGGTCAAAAATTATACAAATGCGCGCAAACATCATAGTTTGTCTCCATTACCATGCCATTAATTTTTTAAATGATTTGGACAAAGTGACATTACGCATCCATCACAACCATGAACCTCTCCCACGAAATCACATGACTCTATGTGAGACATGTTCATGGTTGTGAAGGATGTGTATCACCACATTCTCTAAATCATTTGAAATTTTTATGTCGTGATCATACACCAAAATGAGTTGTCCATACAAGTTTTTAGATTTTTCTACCTAGCTTATGGAATTTTTACATTTATCCTTCAATTTACCATGAAATAATCACAACAATAGGTAAACATGGTCAAAAAATTATACAAATGCACGCAACATCATAGTTTGTCTCCATTACCATGTCATTAATTTTTAATAATTTGGACAAAGTGACACTACGCATCCATCACAACCATGAACCTCTCTCACGAGTCACATGACTCTATGTGAGACATGTTCATGGTTGTGAAGATGTGTATCACCACATTCTCTAAATCATTTGAAATTTTTATGTCATGATCATACACCTATGAGTTGTCCATACAAGTTTTTTTAGATTTTTCTACCTAGCTTAAGGTATTTTTTAACATTTATCCTTCAATTTACCATCAAATAATCACAATAATAGGTAAAATTGGTCGAAAAAATTGTAAAAATGCACACAGCATCATAGTTTGTCTCCATTACAATGCCAATAATTTTTCAAATGATTTGGACAAAGTTACACTACGCATCCATCACAACCATGAACCTCTCTCACTTAGTCACATGACTCTATGTGTGACACATGTTCATAGTTGTGAAGGATGTGTATCACCACATTCTTACACGACTATACTCCCTCCGGTTTGAGATTAGAGGTCATTTAGGATAAGATTGTGTATACTAAGGAGTCATTAATTAGGGGTAATTTTTTTCCGTGTTAAATACGGAGACGGGTGCACTTTAACAACCAACCTCGTCTAGGCCTAGTGGTTTCAGTGATACGTCCCGAGGCACAAGATGCGGGAGGTTGAAGTTTTGATTCCTCACCTTTGTTGTTTTTGCATGGCGCGCATGCAGCGACGTGACTAGGTCGGGATTTTTTCATTCGTGCGTTCGTTGGCCGCGGGATTTTTTTCGTTCGTTTCGTTGCCTGGACTGCTAATCCGCGGGATTTTTTCGTTCGTGCATTGCCTGGGCACGCTGGTTTCGTTCGTGCATTGCCTGGGAGTTTCTTCTGTAGATATGAAAGCCAACTATTTATTAAGGATGGTCTGTCAAATATAGACAACCTGAAAACATGTGAGTGATAAAGCAAAATGGCCAAATTACTTTCAGGTCCTTCAAGCTTTTTCACGGCCTCAACAAAACGCTCATGAAGCTCAAGTGTCCACCTCAACAACGACTTGTTAGTAGTTGCAGAGCTAGAAGATGACTGAGATGTGCTAAGCTGGACTTTAACTGGTGATCCTCGATTCTGTATACTCTGAGTGGAGCAGGATGATACTGGAAGTGATGACATCTGTGGTTGTGTGCCATATATGTCCTAAAATCATTATGTCAGAGGAATATTTTTTTGAAACAAACCAAGCAGGAGAGCTGCCGATTATATTAAAAAGAAGATAAGCTCAGACTGAGCACAACAATACAACCCGACGACCACAAACAACAGATAAGAACTGAAAAGGAATATCAACCATAAAAAATCTATAAGCTGGAACAGAGGATCTGGTGTGCTGCAAACCCCAAACTGTTACCACCAAATTATAGTGGAGCAGTATTTCTGTAAGGTGCTCGGTTAACTTACATCTAAACGAGGACTCTTCTCATTGTCAGTGATGGCAATTCCTAGCTGCTCAGATAAGAACTGAAATTCCATCTGCTCATCAAAAGCCAAGGCATTGTTTTCTCGGAAGCTGCCATCAGAAGCTTCTCCAGAAAGATCGAGGTAGTCTTTCAGATCATCTGACTGTTCAGCTTCATCTAAACCATTGCCAGTATCATCACTTAAGAGCAGAGAGGAGCACGATGACTGCCCAGCGGAAAACTGTTGCTCACACTTAGGCTTAGTTTGGTTGTAAGTGTGAAAATTTCATGTGTGTTTACACCCAAGCGTGGATTGGGTTGATCCACGTGCCCCACCCGATCCCTTCCCCCTACGTCGGGGTTGACCCGCTGCTACTTCGGTCATTTGGAAGAGCGTGGATAGGTGAGGTTTTTTTTTTTCTTTTCTTTTTGACAACAATGGACAGGTTTGCTTACAACAGTTTAACAACGTACGCAAAAAAACAAAGTAAATTAGAATAAATTTAAAAATAAAACAAATTTGCAAACTTTCAGAAAATGAGGAAACAATCTCTACAGTTCAAGAAATACTAGTAAACTCATCCCAAAATATATTTAACAAACCATGACGAATCGTATCAGATTCATGACAACAGATTCAACCTAGAAAATCAATTACACAGTACTCTCATCTTCAATTTAACAAACCTGTACCCTTCAAAATCAACTGGCTAGAAAAAAAAAAAACATGTATAATTCAACAAGCCTGCAACTAAAGAAAAATAAATAAAAAATTGGGAATTCGACCATATAAAAGAAAAAAAATATAAAATTTGACAAGAACATTCAACTGAACGCATTACAATTCAAGGAACTAGAAACTTTAACCCATCCGAAGACTATTACAAGAGTGCATACACATATGTAATCTCTCAAGTTCAGTACAAATAACTACTAATATCTGAATGCCACTGCCTGCAGACTTGAGATACAACATGGTGGCTTGGTAGTGCAGAAAAAATAAATAAAATGTTCCAGTGGCAGGCCGGCCTAGCTGCAGAGTAAACATAATTAGTACAACAGTAGAGTAAACATCAGAACCATTGACACAACTGATTTAGGCTAATAAAAACTTCGACAAAGATCAAAGAGAAGTAATTTAGAACTACTATAACTGCACACCACATGAAATGAACTGCATTGAAACATAAAAACTCGAACTTTATGAAGAAGCAGACTGCAGTGAAGTATCATGGTAATAGTTTCAACTTGCAAATTCCAGGAATTTAGTACAAAGCAAAGTTTAATTGCTTGCTACAGCCACTAAACCAATTATCATTATAGGTTCTCCTCCTATTTGAGTTTAATCAGATTACTCAGGTTTAAAACTGCATGCTGCTAACTCACCTCTAATTTAACTTTGCTCTTATTTCTCTTACAATACAAATCTCTGTAGCCAAATTTATTCCAAAACACCCAAACTCATATGCCCTCTAACTGCGATGACTGAAAATTTTGCATTCAGAATAGCTAAGTGATCCAAATTGATCTGTTACAACAGATTTATTATAAGCCTGTACAATATTTGTTCAATATTGCTAGTGGATATTTAACTACCCACAGAAAAGTTGAAACTAGCACTTGGAGGCTCATGGGTGCAAGGCATTTTAACTACCCACCTGCAGTTCATGGGTGCAAGGCAAGGGTGCTAGCTGCAGCTGCAGCAACAGAATACAACTTGTTTATAAGAGCTTAATCATTACAAGGAATTTTACTGCAAGAAATTGATCAAAGACTGACAGATTAATGACTAAACAGCAAATGAGTCAAACCGACAGAGATCAAAGCCACGACTGGATTTTACTAGAGCGAAAATGCATAAGTATCACTGGATCAACATGATTTCATCTTAAACAAATGGATCCAAATGAATTGTGCAAACGCTTGTTTCATTTCAATAGTGTTATCGCTTCAAAAATCTATAAGCTGGAACAGAGGATCTGGTGTGCTGCAAACCCCAAACTGTTACCACCAAATTATAGTGGAGCAGTATTTCTGTAAGGTGCTCGGTTAACTTACATCTAAATGAGGACTCTTCTCATTGTCAGTGATGGCAATTCCTAGCTGCTCAGATAAGAACTGAAATTCCATCTGCTCATCAAAAGCCAAGGCATTGTTTTCGCGGAAGCTGCCATCAGAAGCTTCTCCAGAAATATCGAGGTAGTCTTTCAGATCATCTGACTGTTCAGCTTCATCTAAACCATTGCCAGTATCATCACTTAAGAGCAGAGAGGAGCACGATGACTGCCCAGCGGAAAACTGTTGCTCACACTTAGGGGGATGAGGCAGGAAAGGTAAAGTGCCCATTTGACAGCATGGCTCTGTTTTTGTTGAAGATGACGAAAACAAGCTCGTGCAGAATGTCGAAGAATTTGAGAACATGGGTTCTGAAAATTTTGGATGTGAGACGTGAGACTGCAGGCTCTCAGGATCCGATTCAGGGCTTCTTTTCTTAAGGTTAACTGATAGACTCCTTGACAAGCTTGATGACCGGATCAACTCAGTCTTGATGTTTGATGACTGACTCGTGGATGCCAATGTGCCATGCATCAAGCTGTGATCTAATTTAGCATCGAACAGTTTATGAACTGAAGATGCAGGGGCATGTGCTTTTTTTCAGGAGTTGATATTTGTTCCATTGCAAGAACACTCTGAGAGTTCATTGCTTGCAAATGGTTTCTTGACTCCATAATCACCTGCCTGGTTGCCTGCACATGACAATCGATGTTGATGGTTATTAGAACACTGTAATGCTGCGAAGTTCATTAACTCCGCTGTTATACAAAACTAGAAAAGTACATACAAAATCCTATTGTTTGGAATGTGAGTACCAAATACTACATAACTATGCTTATGCCCATATAGATCTGATTCCATGTTTTAGTAACTCTATTGTTCAGATAAGCAGTAGGCCTGACCTCCGTTTGACTAACAGATGATCATTCATACAGTACTTAGATGAAACAGGTGATATATTTTGGCATAATTGAGCAAGCACCCAGATGGCCAGGAAAAACTCAGTAAAGCTTCCACACAGTAGAAGAGATGTCAAACTCCCCAGGCATCCAGCGCTCAGGTACCCGGGTCGCATATACCAGTGCTCCCAGCCCGTAGAAGAGCCCCATCAGAGCTTCATATCCGGTCGTGTGCAATGCCTCTGGTTGGTGCCAGAAGAGGACTAGCTTATGAAGAACAGGTATCACACCAGACCCACCCATGCCAAAGAAGAGGCATGCTCTGATGGTTCTGAACTCGGGGTTCTGGAAGACCGGAAGTAGAGAGAATGCGATAGTTGCCACTCCTAGGAATGAAACTGAGGTACATGTTGCAAAAGAAGGGGTAGCACATGAAAGAATAGTATACTGGAGGGTAGAAGGATGTGGCGATTAGAGCTGCAATGCCTGCGTAATCAAGCCGGAGCATAATGTACGCTAGGCGGCGAGAATGGCAGGAGAGAAGGTGGCAAGTACTGCTGGCGAGAAGGCAGAACATGGCTCCTCCCAAGAAGGCATAGAATGGCCACTGCACAATTGGTCTGATCAGTTGCGGTGCAATCAGTTCTGAACACACAAGTAATGAGCCACTTTCAAAAGCAATGCATCACTTAATCTGACCAGAACAGATGACCAAATTACCAGCCTTTGCTAGAGAAACCCACTGAAAGGTAAATATATATTTGTATCAATATTATCTTAAATAAATTCATCACAATAAGGCCAAATAGCTTGACTTAACCTACATTGCTAGCAATTAAACTTTCACTGATTTGGGTGAGTACTGCGTAAACTAATGTTATTTTCTTTTAACAAGCAGCACAAGTCAGTGGCAGTCTCTATTGATATATAGCAGAAAAACACAGTAGTGTAGCCCAGGGACACTAATGTTGTTAATATAAATCTCATAAATCGGCAACTGCCTGAATGCTACTGGTTCTCCAGGAATCACTGGTTTTCAGATTTTTACAGATATAAACCTCTTGAAGTGAAATCTTGGTCACCTCAGAGAAGTTAACCTACCTGACCTTAATGCAATGCAGTAATACACTTATAGCAAAAGTAAAAGAATGAAATCAAGTAATTCAGCGATTTGTAGAGTACTTCCAAGAACAGACAAAACAAGTGCTTTTGTGCATTCTTTAATCGTCTCATCATATTTTCCCTATTCAACAGAAGTGGTGATCCAAGTAAATAACGAAGAGATTAAAGGTGAATAGTACAATAAAAATGAAACTAGACTAAACAAGTGCAAATATTTAGCAAAACTAGAAGCAAAGATTTCGACTACCAAGACACTAGGTAGAAGTAGAACAGCTCGGAGTCTAGCAAGTTCAGGCAGCACATTCAAAACAGTGTTTGCTAGCAAACTTAAACAAGAGCGCAAGGACAAGTCCTCCCAGGTTAAAACAGTAAGAAGAAAGCATATCAATCAGGGGATAACAGTAGTGGTAGCAGGCCAGTGGGTACCATCTTTATGAAAATACATACATGACCACACTGCACTAATGAACTTCCACAAGGAATGAAATCATGAAATCATGGCCCATAAATATGCTCTGCCCACCAAAGCTATTACAATCAGAAAAATGTCTTACCAATTTCAGGAAGCGCACAGCACGATTTGAATGGCATGCGGCATGCGGGGCGTACAATCAGAAAAATGTCTTACCAATTTCAAGAAGGGCGGGCCGGAGATCGTGCCGATGGATCTTCTCGGCGGTTGCGGCGGTGTCGCGTCCGCAGAGGACAAGGTCGTCGACCTCGAGGTCACCGTGCCTGCCGGCTGGGAGCGACGGCTTGACCTCTTGGAGAGTTGATTCGTCTCTCGCCGCGGACGTGAGCTCTGTCCGCAACGGGGTTGGCGACGGCGTCGTCTCCGTCGGTCTGCGGGCGGACGGGGGCGATGGCGATGACGAGGGCGTCGGCGTCGGGCGGATTCGCCACCGCGAGGGCGAGGGCAATGACCGGGGAGGGGGATGCGGGTGCGGGAGGGGGAGCGGACGGGGCGATGGCGGCGGGGCTGGGGTCGGGGTCGGGGCTGGGGTCGGGGTGGAAGAGTGGGGAAGGTGCAAAATGACCCACGTACCCTTTTTTACAAAATAAAAAACAGAGAGGAAATGGGAGAAAAATTCAAGTATTGTAAAAGAGCTCTAAATATATTAGCCAAATTTTATCTTCTTTTCTACAACTAGGTAAATGCCCGTGCGTTGCAACGGGAAAAGTAATGTCATGAAAATACAAATATGAATGTGTGTTGTGTTGTTATAAAAAAATAATACATCTCGTTTGAACGAGCTCAAGTGGCAATAATACAATATAACCTAACACCAGAATAACAATCTCAAGCAACTCAAGCAACAAGAACACAGTGAACAGAGAGGGAATTAGTGTAATTTAACACAAATTATGATGGTGCATATGCAGTAGAAGTCTGTTCTGCGGTCGAGTCATAACCGTTGCAAGCAATACGTGCTCTCATGTAGTCTTCAAGCAGCGCAGTACGTGCTCTTATGCAGTCTTCAAAATATCGCTTGCCTTTATAATCCCACATCCAACTATGGTTATGTCGCTTTATCACCTGAATTGCAAATCCAGAGGTGCAAGTGACATGGTGTATCAGATACTCATGATGTCACAAAAAAAATAACAGCTCAATTTCTCAAGAGCGTTGAAGGCAAGAAAACATCCAACTGAAGCATGTATCAAGATTAACCTCCAATTGAAGCATATCTCAAGATTAACCTTCAAGGGTATAGACTAAATAAAGGGTTCTCCATGGCGATAGAATCTGGGTGAAGGGTGTTGTTCCGTTTCTCTTTAAATCTTTTGTTAGATAGTTTCAATGCCTCCTTACGCCTGGGTGCAGTATTGTATAGCCTTTGACGCTCACGCCTTTCTTCCCTTTGACCAGGCGTCATACTATTATAGCGCTCCCTATCATATGATCTTTTTAACTCAGTCTTCCGAGTGTGTTCCATAGTGTTGGCAGAATCAGATACAACACCAATTGAGCATTCAGCTGCATAACATCTTCTTGTTAAGATATATAGACAATGAAATCTGACCTTTTTCTTGCAATAATATATATAGCAACACCATAATTTGGGAAAGACGTAACGGAATTAAATAGTACCTAGGTTCTCTTTATCAATCTGCATGGCTTGGTACAAATCGTTCCTATGTAACCAATCATTGTTGTCACTGTTATGCATGCCTTCCTTGTCTAATGCAACTCCAACATCTACAATATAGTTATTACACATAGTAAATAAGTAGAAGGTAATTAATGCACATGGTTGTTTCAATTTATATATGATGTCACCTCCTGAACCATCAGTTGGCGTACTTTTGCCCTTTTTCTAAGTCTGTTTTCACGTTGCTTCCTATTTCTTTCATTCCTTTGTTCTTCTGTCATCACTGCGTACCAGCGCTCTCTCCCTCTCCCTTTTTCGTTTGCGCAACATCATCAACTTGTGAGTTAGTCGCACTTTTCCTACCCCCGCTTCAAAACAAAGTGTCAAGTGGATGAAATGCTGAAATCTAAACCAACTTTTTATCCAGAAACATGTGTATATCAACGGTTACCTCCATGAATAGTGTTTGTCAAGTCCCTTAATGGAGTAGGACCATCACCTTTTCCATTTAGACTTAATTATGTACAAAAAGAACTCCGATTAACCACTGCATGATGAGGATATAAGTTAGCAAAGCAAAGCCAAATCCATATACACTCCTAGCAACACAAAAGTGACTTTGTTTCACAAAAAAACATATTCCAACGTCGATAAATGTGAGTATTAAAAACACAATTATGATAATTTGCTGAAGTTTAATCATATGCAGCAATTGTAATTTTTCATAGCTACTGTCATCTTGAGAACTACTAAAATTATAAGCACGGGAGCCATTGTCTTCTGACTGATACAGTTAACTACAAGAGGTTTGTAGAGTGCATGACAATTGAAACTACCCATACATGATATAGAGTGCATGCCAATTGAAACTACTAATTCATGTAATTGACAAAAATAGCATGAGACTTTGAGAGAACAAAAACGTGCAGTTTTGATAATTAAATTCAGCCAACAACATTAATAAACCTCTGAAATTGAAAAAAACACACACACCAAAAATATGGCTCACATGCATGAACTAAATATAGCAGAACGTTGTTGTTGGCCCATACTTTCTTTGACCCTATGAAGCAACACAAGATTAAATCTCCAAAGCAGAAATAGATTGTGCTAACCACAATAGCAACATTCAGAAATCACACATGACCAAAAGGAAATCACACCTAGGCACGTGCGGCATCTGGTGGCAACAGGCGGCAACAGATGTGGTTGTATACCTGGATTTTGACGCCGAGTGGCAAGAGGGTGATGGGGTCCTTCGTGAGGCGCGCGTGGCAGAAGGCGGAACTTAGATATCATTCATCCTTTCAAAATGATCTTGAAATTCTGTGATAAAAGAAAATGTCATTCATGTACCCTGGTAAAGCACACATAGGATCATAGGAACAAAAATAAATGAGCATCTGGAAAACCTTTTCACCTTAGCATTGACACCATCGAGGCCAATGGACTTATTCTAACCTCGCTTTTGTACTTGAGATATATACTCAGCAAGGGTGAATTTGGTGAAGCCCCTGAAAAAACAAGGCAATGCACCAAAACAAGTCAGAATCAAACCTGAATTTTTCTGAACTTAAACACTTACAATCATCCGTGTTGAACTGTCAAGGATCGGCAAATACGGAGTACATGACAGATAAAAACTAAGCAGCAGTAGAGTGGCTAAACTAAACGTAAACACACGGAGCGATGGCGAGAGACAAAGTGAGCCGTGCACTCTCCAGAAGACCTCCCCGGCGGCATCGCATGCATCCTCCGCAGAGTCCCGATCTGCGGTTAACTCTGGTTGCTCGTTCTGAAACTGCTGCCATGGTGGCGATCTATTTTCAGGCCGGCGTTGCCGTGAGCGGCATGCGCCTACGCAACGCCATCCTGCACCTGGGCGTGGACGACGTCGAGGACATGTATGGCAGCTACATCTCCGCGGCGCGCGTGGTGTACATGTTCCTCGTTGGCCTCGACCTGGACCTCGCCGCGCTGCAAAACGCCACGCGCCGGTGCATCGCGCTGGCCTACGCGAACGTGGCCGCCAGCCAGCTCGTGGCCGCCATGGTGTCCATGGGGATGTACGATTGTACGCCTGAGCTGCTCGCCGCCACGCTCATGCTCGCGATCACCAACACCTCGTCCATCACCAGAGCGCGCGTTGCCAGCGAGCTCAACCTCACGGCGTACGGGTCCTCCGCAAGACCGCGGCCATCATCACGAACCTCATCTGCGTCGTCGGCGATGCCCTCTTGTCGTCCACGGCGCTGGCCAAGGAGAAGAGCCAGGACCTGTAACACACCTCGCCCCAGATCAAGAAGGGCTTCCTGGCGCTCTGCAGCCGATGCGAGGGAGGGAGGACCGGATCAGGAGTGGAAGAGAAGGGAAGGGGTGGTTACCTGGTCCTGGCGGCAGCGGCGGCGGCCGATGGCTGGCCACGGTCTTGCGGAGGACCTGTACGTCGTCCGTCGGAGGAGGCCGGTAGCGACTTTGGAGACGGTCTCCGCGCGGGTGTGCTGCGGGAGCGCGACGGGCGGGGGAGTCCGCGTCTCGACGTGCTGCTGCGGTGACGGGTGAGCGATGGTCTCCGTGACGAGAGGGGGCGGCGTTGGCTGCAGAGGAGGTGGAGTCTGGGTTCGGAGGAAGGAACGGCTGGAGTCGTGGGCGGCGGTTGTTTAGAAACCAGCGCGATTCACGGGAGCCCGGCGAGGTGATATTGCTGCGGGTTTGCGTTGGTTACCGGGTGAACTTGCGCTCGAGCCTGCCGTGAATCTGCCGGGGTGGACGATTGCTTTTGGGTCTTTTTAGTAGTAGATAGATCCATATTAACATTGGGAAACTAACGGAACGATCAGCATTCACCGAAAATTAACAAAAAATGTCCCGCCATGTACTGTGATGGACCAGGGTTATGTTGTTGGGCCATACAGTTTAGTTGGGCCACTATGACGCATCGTTTTGGTATATCCGCCACGTTTAAGGGAAAAAGGGATATGGCTTTGCAGAGGTGCTTCATAGGGGTAGGGTTTGCGTCGCGTGTATTCATAGGGGTGAGTGTGCGTGCGTGTTGTGAGTGTCTGCGTTGTCTTGTGTCATACTCAAAAAAAAAAAAAAAAAAAAAAAAAAATCTAACCAAAATAGTATGGGCACTAAAAAACATTTAAACATACAGATAATAAACAAATCGAAGATAAGATCAGTCTGGATTCGAAAAAAAGAAGATAAGATCAGTCTAAACAAAGTGAATGAAAAACTGTAAAGACAAAATTTTCTAAGCATCCAAAGTAAAGTGACGGCATATCTATACCTAATAATAAAACACGAAAATTTCTGCCAATCTACCCCTAATCTGTCCGCATGTCCCTTCAGCCTTTGTTTCTGTCCGCCACCAAGCCGTTCCCGAGTCCAACATGAAACCGATCCGTCCGCCCAGGCATCTCTCCGTCCGCTCGCAAGTTGCATCTAGCGTCTACGCCTAGGACTGTCCGTAACAATACGAGACCGAATTAAAATAGGCATACCTGTTCAATCCAAACTCAAATCGGATGACCTTAACAACTTATAAACTCATGGGGCTCGACCAGTCGACCTGGAAGCAGGGCAGCAGCCTCGGGCGTGGAGACACGACCTTTCCGGCATGAAGGGGCGTCATCGTGGTCAAATGAATGAAATAGAATATGGAGTGTTCCTGGCAAGATATGGGTGCCAATGTACCACGTACTGTGGGAAGGAGCTAGGACTTTTTTTTTTTTTGATTGCCTCACCCTCCAGTACAAGCTGTAGTATCTGAACTCACGCACTAACGCACACCACACACACGTACACAACTCACCCACACCCTAGTGCGCAAGCTAGACCTACCACCTTATACCTAGGATCTGAAACACGGCTAAGAGATATGACAGTTGTGGCATATCCATGCGAGGCAACGGAATTTATTTAGGAACTTACTGTTCCAGGTGAGGCACCAGGCGTTTTATTTCTGATTGGTTGCATGTTGTACCACACCCGGGGAAGGCGTTTGGAAATCGCTGCCGAGCAAAGACTTTAAACAAATTGATCGCACCTTCCAAATTTGCATGGGCATGAGGAGGGCGTGATTGATCGCACCTTCCAAGTTCACATGGGTGGAGAGGATCGCACCTTCCAATTTGCATGCGGGTGGGGAGGGTGTGATTGATCGCACCTTCCAAATTCGCATGGGCGTGGGGAGGGCGTGATTTATTGCACCTTCCAAATTCACATGGGAGGAGAGGATCGCACCTTCCAAATTTACGTGCGGGTTGGGAGGGCGTGATTGATCGCACCTTCCAAATTCGCATGGGCGTAGGGAGGGGCGTGATTGATCGCACCTTCCAAATTCTCATGGGTGGAGAGGATTGCACCGTCCAAATTTGTGTGCGGGTGTGGAGAGCGTGATTGATCGCACCTTCTAAATTCATTTGGGCTTGGGGAGGGGTGTATGCGGGATCTTTTTATTTTTAGTTTTCTAATTTTCTCTCACGGAAGCTCAAAAAAGAAAAAAAAAAAAACTTCGATCGAGAGGAGAATGAGCGCTGTGGGATTTTTTTCTTTTCTCCTTCTATTTACGGGTGGAAGAGCAGGAGTATTTTTTATCGCAACAACCAACGTGCATGGTTAATTCCTTCTTTTTTATTGTGTGTTTCCCTTTACTGCGTGGTTAATTCCTTCCTTAATGAGGTAGCATGGACAATTCATTTTCTTTTCCTTCCTTTATTGTATGGTTAATTATTTTTTTTTTTTTATTACGTGGTTAATTCCTTCCTTTTAATAGGTTATATGGACGATTTGTTTCCTTTTCTCTCTTCGGGTTCACATGGGGGTGGCGGTTAGGCGGACTCACAATGAATGTCGCACCAAAAAAAAATGTCTCCTTTTCTTTTTAGGTTGTAGTCGAGATGCAATTGTGTGGTAGTGTAGTTGGTGGCATGATCCTTCCATTTATTGCTGTGTGAATTAATTCTTTCATCTATTACGTTGGATGCAATTTACTTCTCTGTCATGCATGCAATTTACTTGCCATGTGAAAAACAATTCCTTCCGTCTCTTACGGCAAGGTGGATCGACATAAGGTGGGAGGCAAGATGCCGTAGAAAAAGGAAGAATTCATGCATGGCTTGTCAGTCCAGTTTCCTTTTCTTTGGATTCGCATGCGCGATGGAGGGAGGGAAGGTCGTGGGTCGTATGAGAAGGCAGATGGAAGTACCAAACCCAATGTCGCACCAAAAAGAAGTCTTAGTTTTGTTCTTTTTATGTTGTAAAGAATCCACCTATTTTTAGCAAAACAAGAAAAATCATGCTCCAACAAGTTGGCAGAACACTTGGCATTTTTAGGCAAAAATAATCTTCCCCACGCGCATATTTGCGCGCACGCGATCACTCGGCATCGCGCGGCGCCACCCCTTCTTCCCCGCGCGCGTAGCCCCATCCATCTACCGCGTGATCGAGAAGACATTTCCTCACGGTCCTTCTCCTCCCGCTCGCAAGATCGTCCTCGTCTCTCACGGTCCTTCTCCTCCCGCCCGCATCCATCATCGATCTCTCCATCCTCTCACCGATCGATCAGGTCAGATCAGTTTTAATATGTAATTGTGTGCCACCGCGTGTCAGCTGTATTGATCGAGTACTGCATTGATGCGACAGCAAAGATTGCCTGCTGCGCTCTGGTCGAATGTTGCAGCGCTCAGATTGCATGGTGCTGTGGCCGACAATGATCTGTTTTTATTTGACGGACGGCGCTGCAGGTCCTGGTGAAGGCAACCGGCTGTCCGTCGATCGACCAGAAGTCCCGCGACGGCGACCTGGGACTACGGACGAAGGAAGAACCGCACGTGGACACTTCCTGGCGGCGCGCGGAAGAATAATCTCGCGGCAACCTATTTTTAGAATTTGCCAAGTAAATTATGTCAATTTCTTGAAGGTCTATTTTTCCTTTGTGATATGTTTTGCCAAGTTGCCAAAAAGCTATTTTTGCCAAACAAAATATGCCAAATTGTTGGAGTTGATCTAAGGGCGGCTGGATCACCTGTCTCCCTTACAAATTGGGCCGAACCAGCCAACTTTACAGAGGTACTTGTAGAGGCGGTTGAATATTAAGCTCCCCTACAAATAGGCGCCGAATAATAAAATAAGGCACTAAAAATTAAAATTTTTAAAATAATCTCAGACGAAAAAAATAACCTAAATAAAAAATGTAGATCTTGAAAAGTTATGAATCTTTGTTGTTAACAACTTTTTCATTTGACTTTATTTGATGCCTCGAAACGTGGGTTTTGAATGTCTAAATTTTAAAATTTGAATTTTTCAAATGACCTCGGATGGAAAAACTTCCTAAATAATAATTGTCGATCTTGAAAAGTTATGAAACTTTGTAGTTGACCACTTTTTTATTTGAAATCATCTTGTCATGAAAAAACTACGTTCAAATGTCTCAAATTTGAAATTCAAATTTCATAAACAACCTCGGATGGAGAAACATCCTAAATAAAAATTGTAGATCTTGAAAAGTTATGAAACTTTGTAGTTGACCACTTTTTAATTTGAATCCGTTTAGGGCCTTAAATAGTCAATTTTCAGTCGTATTTGTATAATATGTGAGGATCCTGAATGAGATATAGATACATGTGAGTGTGTAGTGCGGTGGAGGGAAGGCTCCACGCGAGGGGGAGGTTGCGGGTTCGAACCCCCACGGCTGTGTAGCGCGCGATTTTACATGAAAAAATGCGCGACTTGCGGCTTGGGGGCGGGCGGGTGGCTGACCGGTGGGGGCCTCCCTCGATTAAAAAATATTTTGCTGTTTTTTTTGAATTTTGAAAACAAAATCTGAAAATCCACTATAAAGGGCGGCTGGTGATTTAACCGCCCTTACAAATGACCACTGTATGGGCAGTTTGGCCAGCCGCCTTTACAGTGCGTTCATTTGTAAGAGCACCACCCGCAAGGGCGCCCTTCTGAGAGGTGCCGGAGCCGCCCTTAAAAATGGTCTGTGTAGTAGGGTCCGTCGTCGGCACCAAGCGTACACACAGAGACGCCGTAGAAAGCGACAAGAAACAGGTCGGGGGACACACTGTGCCATACCTTCAGCACCTACGTAGGCTTTTGATGTCTTGCAAAAAATAGGCTCATCTATGCTTGAACTTATATCAGCCTGCATCTATAGTACAAGGAGGTGCCGGGGCGGTCCCACTTGGCAGCCCCTCGGCCCCGCTTCGTTCTGGTGTCCTTTGGTGTGTTCTGGAGTCTTCCGGCGTATATTGCTCAGAATTATTCATATATTTTCTTTGACAAATAGGTCACCTTGGTAATTTTAAAATAATCCTGCAAAGAGCGTAGATTCGACAAAACTTATGAAATTTGTTAGTTTAAACCCTAGACTTATGTGAATTCATTCATTTGTACCATTTCTCATGTTTATTCAACTATAAATTGTTGACGCTATCTACCGTCAACACCTACCCTTTATTCTAGCAATACAAACAAGCACAACAATGGAACATGCACCACAAAATCAGGCGTGATCAGGCGCTATCCTACACAGTGAGGGTGTAGAGCGTGCCGAGCTCCTCGACATGAACCCAGCGCCACGGGTCAATGTCCTTAAGGTTGTCCAGCACGAGCACATGCATCTCCTCACTGCAGAATCGGTACGCGGTGGCGGCGACGGAGTGCCACCCGACCCACGATGGGCCATAGAGCTTCATGCACTTGAGCCTGTCATCTTCGCTCCTGCCGCACCCGCGGTACACAAACATGCCATCATGGGCATCGTCGAACAAGCCGTACCCGCGGGCACACAAACACCTCCACGGCGCAGGGGCCATGGTGGTCCAGCAGCGCCGCCACATGATGTCCGCCGCCGTTGGGGTGCATGTTCCATGAGCGCAGTGGCAACAGATGCTTTGTCGGAGTTGGCGCGTTGGTGGTCATCACCGGCACCCCCCATCTGGTTTATCTTGTTCAGGGCGTCGCCGCCAAAGGCCCCTCCTTCGTCAAGATGCCGCCGCGAAAGGCACTCCTTGAGCGACCGGTTGTCGGGGGTGCTGTGGGGAGGTCGTTGTGTTGGTGCGGGAACCGGTGGACCGCATCGGCGGCAACGGTGCAGGAGACGAGAGCACACATATCTAGATGCGAAACCAACACAAGAAATGAGTCAGAGAGAGATCTGATGGTAAAATTTACAGGCAGAGGCAGAGGAGGCAGAGCATGCCCTCTCACCAGGCTCTCGCTGCATCATGGGCCGGCAATAACCTTTCCAGCTGCCTTCCCGTGTCACTGGCTCTATGGGCTTCCCCAACCCCGTACAGTCGAGCCTGAATGTATTGGGCCATTGCTTGTCCGACAATTCTTGGATTGTTTGGGCCCCCGTCAACCTTCCGGTACAAAAGGAATAAGGCTCGTTTCCTGGGTTAAAAAAAAAAAAAAAAAAAAGACATTTCGATCATTACAAATTGTATTATTTAATTATTTGGGAAAGAGGAAGTAGATCATATTATTTAATTATTTAATAACAAAATAGAAGTGACTTTGGTGGTCTGTTTTGCTGTGGCGACAATCACAATATTAGATTAACATATCATATATGTATACATATATACACTAAAATACATGTAACATACAGAACTAAAAATATCATACATATTTTATACAGATTAATGCGTTTGGAAGTAAAAAAAAAAAAAGGATTCAATGAGGACACAAATAAAGTAGTCGTAGCCATGGCTGTACTCCTATGTTATACACGCAGAGGCAAAGGAGGGCTGGGAGCATGCCTGCAGACCTATCGACTTAGTAGATGTACGTGTGGGAGTCACAGAAGGCAGCCAAGCAAGGACAGGGATGACTGGATAAGTGGAGACTTCCGAGCGTCAGGCAAGACACAACAGGCTAATTAGCATTTAGGCTTTACAAAATTCATGGAGGCCGGGGGGCGCAGAGCCCAGCTTGGCCCCCACATAGCTCCGTCTGACTCGCTAGAGACCAACCTGGAGTACCTCAAGAACGACGCCAGCGAGTCCAGCGACGTCATGGACCTCAAGGACATGGAGGTTGGCGTCGGCCACCGCTTACGGGAACTCCGGTCACGCGCACCTACGGCACCGTCAACCTCCAGGAACACAACAACGTTCATACGTACCATGCATGAGGTCTCGCGCGCTGATGGCCATGCCCATGTTGCCCCCCGGCGGTCACCGAGACCGTGGTGAGCATGAACCTCCGGGGGCGCACGCACGACACCTGCGTGGCATCGCTGCGGCCGGTCTCCGGGAAGCGGAAGGTCAGCCCAGGCGGCGACAGAACCTGCTTGTACATTGTGGCCGTGAACACTGCTACAGCTACTCAACTACTAGAGCCTTGTTCTTTGCTTCTTGCATCTTTTGCATATATATATAACGGCCGCCCGCTCGAGGGCGCGCGGAGGGCCACAGACGTCGCTAGCGGCTGAAGAATATCTTTCCGGCGTGATGTCGACTGTCTCCACTCCCACGCCCGTCACGGAGCTTGGAGCAAAACATGGAGGGGCCAGTTTACCATTGACTCTAAATGTACATGGGTGGTGGAAAATTTATTCTTAGGACTTATAACAACTCGCTCCATCCCAAAATTAAGTGACATTCTCACTTTCCATGAAGTCAAATATTTTTAACTTTAAACAAATATATATAAAAAATTATTAATATTTATGATGAAAATAAGTATTTTAGATTACTTCTTCAATAAATTTTTATAGTAAACTTATTTGGAGATACAAATATTGCTAATATTTATATAAATCTAGTCAGATTCAAAAAAGTTTGATCTGCAATCGAAATCCAAAACGGTACTTATTTGGGACAGAGGAAGTAGATCATATTATTTAATTATTTAATAACAAAATACAAGTGGCTTTGGTGGTCTGTTTTGCTGTGGCGACAATCACAATATTAGATTAACATATCATATATGTATACATATATACACTAAAATACATGTAACATACAAAACTAAAAATATCATACATATTTTATACAGATTAAAGCTTTTGGAAGTAAAAAAAAAATATAGGATTCAATGAGAACACAAATAAAGTAGTCATAGCTATATGGCTGTACTCCTATGTTATACACACAGAGGCAAAGGAGGGCTGGGAGCACGTCGGTTGCTTTATTTAGGATCTTTTTAGAGGTGCTTTAGAGTTATAGATAGAGGGGGTATAGTCTTAGCTAAGCCGATAAGTTCATTTCCGCATTTGTTTCGGTTAGCAAGTGCGATTAGTTTTAGAAAAGACTATTCACCCTCCTCTAGTCTGACATCTCAACCCTACATAGTGACGCGTCTTCTTCCTAGCGCATGAATAACAACTAATCAGCGACGTGTTCCTTTCACCCGCGCCACTAATGTACTTATTAGTGACGCGTTTCACTTCTAAGTCACTTGTGGAGGCATCACTAATTAGCTTTTCTGGCATAGTGACGTTGTCATGCTCGGACGGGACAGTTGATCAATTTTGTAGTTACAAACTGTAGGATCGATTTTATATACCAAAGACCTACTGTTGATATTAATTAACTTATTACTTGTTTTAGTAGCCACCTATCAATTACCCACACCTCTAGCATTGTACTAGGTTGTCATCCCTAGCTATGGTGCCAGAAAATGTTTGTTGATACTATCTAGCATTACCACAAGAAGTACTAAATAGATCTCTGTCATTTTATGTGACTAGAAAAGATTATAAGGATATATGCATGAAAAGAATCCACAAGTGCATAGATAATTATACCATTGTAGCATTTTACCTAGAGTATACCAGTTGTCGATTTATATTTTACCACTGGGAAGGTCTGGCAGGATATATATTGATAACTTATACTATTAATGCAAAGGTAAACCATAACCTCAATTCTACTCACAACAGGGGTAAGTCATAAGATAAAATATGTATATGATAAGTACTGATCAAGCATCATGATAAATAAATGATTCACTCAGAGCACTCTAACTATGGCAATAGCATTAGTCCAATCAGAATATTAGAGGAATAATTCCTATGTCATTCTATAACTACAAGTCAATGAATACCTCAATTAGTGCAATTACATCTAGTAGTCATCGTTAATGTTACTATCGCATCCACACATAAGGAACATCAACTAAGGAGGATTGGAAATGAGAATCTGCTCTTCCATCGCTACACGGTTCTACAAGCTCTATATACGGGGATGGACTACAGAGGACTCAACGGGGCTACATTAATCCCAAGATCTACCACATGAACCGGCATATAGAGGGCATTCGCAGATATACAATATCTAAGCACCACGCTTACACAATGCATACCACTCACCCTTGAATTCGAGGATGAGCGCTATACGAACAGATGTACGAATACAATAAATCAACTATACTAGACATATAACCAAAGTAGACTATGATTGTAGTCAAGAACATGAATAAGATGAATACTAATGTTGACATAAACATTGTAGCAAATATAAAGATAGTGAAGAATAGAATGAGAAAGGGGTACAAAAAATTATACCGAAAACCATGCTCTTGCCAACGTCAGGAATCCAAGCTTGATCAACTTGACTCCCTCTAGACCTAATCTAACTAGCTAATTGCTCTAACTAGAGGAACTCTGAGGAACTAGGGTTTCTGGCTCTGGATGGCTTGATCTCCAAATGACTTATGCCTCCAAGGGGGGTCAGGGTCCCTATTTATATCCCTGGAATGGACACGAGCCATTGGATCAAACCGACCTTTTTACGGCTCGGATGCATCCTTGGAGGCAGTGGAAGAAGGCTTTGGAAGGCGGCGCCAATGGGCCGGGGGTGCGGGTGTTGACACTTGTTATCATATAAATTTATTAATCAAATAAACATGAGAAAGGGGTATAAATCATAATAACAACCTAGAATAGGGTGTCACTAACATATTTCCACCAGTTTGGTAAAGTTGTGATTTGCGAGGGACTTAACAGAAAAAAACAATAATTGACGTGTCATACGGCCAGACGTAACGTAACGCAATCCAACTCCGAAACAAGGCTAGAAGGCTCCGGATTACTCCCGCGTGAACGAAAACTTGACACGAAGAAAACATCATCTAGAAGACTCCGTGGCCACAACGCATCGCGGGACCCGTGGGACCCACCTGGGCCGCTCGCTCCCGTTATTCAGGCCGCTTCGGCTCGGCCAGGCGACCACGTCGGCCCTGCCTCGAATGTTCTTCCACCACCTCTAAGGCGCAATCTAATCCGCTCGTTTAATGTCGGTTTGATCCGAGGGCGTCGGTGGGAGCACGAAGTTGTATCTAGGTCAAACCACGCACCTCCTCCGGACTATATAAGCAGCCCCCCGGCTCCCCTGCCTCATCATCATAATTGATCTGAAGCCTCAAGTCATCATCAAGTAGAAGATCAAGTTGAAGCCAAGACAGGGAGAAGAAGAGGCGCCACCAAGAGATAGGATAGCTAATTCGCCGCTCTATATATAGATCTAGAGCCTAGTTTAGATAGAAAGTCGAGTTTAGAGAAGAGAGAGCGCTGCTCCGGTTCGGATCCGTAAGTTACTATGAATCAATATTATTATTTTCATACACCTTCGTGCTATTTCATTACTATGCATGCAATTAGTCTATTTTTACTTTATTCTAGTCATAGCATATTTGATATGATCATTATTCATAATAATTCAACGCTTATTCGTAGAGCTCCTAGTGTATTACTCGAGTATGCTAGGTAGTAGAAAGTATGTAAGCATGGTGCTTAGATATAATTTACTTGCGGATTCACCTTATATGCCGGGTCGTGTGGTAGATCGTAGTGGTGACAAAGACTATTGAGTCCTTCTTTGCAATCCATCCCCCGTATGTAAGACTAGTCGATAATGGTTCTTGGGATTATCTTGTTTTTATTTCGATTTTCTTAAGTAATCTTCGGGGTGCACATTCTTATCTATGGTTTTGATATATATATGATCTTATGCTATGCCTGTTTAAAACCATTTAGTAGATTCTTTGTATGCTACCTAAGAACTGTCCCTTTGTTTTAAATCCAATCCTAATCTCACTAGGAATTAGTTTTATGCTATACTCACCACGTGTGTGCCTACTGCTGTCTCATATACCTTATTGCTATTTATTATTGGCTTACCTTGTTTAAGTATATCTTTGACTACCAAAATCTCATTAGTCTTCTATCACTGTCTTTAATTAATTGAACCACCTATCATATCTTCCTCGTGGATACGATATATATTTAAAACCCTCCCCAGGAAATGCTCACCGCCATCCGTGGCGCTGCGGATCTGTAAATATTTCTCAGTAAGCTAACAAATACCAACACCGGGGCAAACCAAGGAGGTGCCGGGCGGTCAAGGAGGTGCCGGGCGGTCCCACTTGGCAGCCCCTCTGTCCCCGCTTCGTTTTAGTGTCCTTTGGTATCTTCTGGAGTCTTCCCACGTATATTGCTCGGAATTATTCATTTATTTTCTTTGACAAATAGGTCCCTTGGTAGTTTTCTAAAATAATCCTGTAGAAACAGAGATTCACCAAAACTTATGGAATTTGTTAGTTTAAACCCTAGACTTATGTGAATTCATTCATTTGTACCATTTCTCACATTTGTTCAACTATAAATTGTTGACGCTATCTACCGTCAACTCCTACCCTTTATTCTAGCAATACAAACAAGCACAACAATGGAACATGCATCACAAAATTAGGTGTGATCAGGCGCTATCCTACACAGTGAGGGTGTAGAGCGTGTTGAGCTCCTTGACATGAACCCAGCGCCACGGGTCAATCATGTCAAGGTTGTCCAGCACTGACACATGCATCTCCTCACCGCGAGAATCGGTATGCGGCGGCGACGATGGAGTGCCACCCGACCGACCACCGCCGGCCATAGAGCTCCACGCACTTGCACCTATCATCTTCGCTCTCGCCGCACCCGCGGTACACCAACATGCCATCATGGGCATCGTCGAACAAGCCGTACCACGGGCACACAAACACCTCCACAACGCAGGGCCATGGTGGTCCAGCCGGCGCCCGCCACGTGATGTTCGCCGCCGCCGGCGGCCGTCCGTCGCGACCGGTGCATCTTCCATGAGCGCAGTGGCAATAGATGCTTTGTCGGAGTTGTTGCATTGGTGGTCATCACCGCACATACCTCATCCGTTGTATCTTGTTCAGGACCGCGCTCACAGAGGCCCCCTCCTCCATCAAGGTGCCGTCGCGAAGGCACTCGTTGAGCAGCAAGTCGTCGGGGTATTATGGGAGGTCGTCGTGTTGGTGCTGGAGCCGGTGGACCGCATTGACGGCAACGGTGCAGGAGACGAGAGCACACATATCTAGATGCCAAACCAACACAAGAAATGAGTCAGAGAGAGATCTGATGGTAAAATTTACTGGTAGACCCAGAGGAGGCAAAGCATGCTCTCTCACCACACACTCACTGCATCATGGGCCGGCAACAACCTTTCCAGCTGCGTTGTTGTGTCACTGACTCTATGGGCTTCCCCAACCCAGTACAGTCGAGCCTGAATGTATTGGGCCAGTGCTTGTCTGCCAATTCTTGGATCTTTTGGGCCTCTGTCAACCTTACAAAAGGAAGAAGGCTCGTTTCCTGGGTAAAAAAAAGTCATTTCAATCATTACAATTGACACACTGGCGTTATTCGTATGACGTAGATGTCGCCCTTCAAGTCAAAAGGAAGAAAATTTGATGCGTCCAATACCACCGAAAGGATGGAAGCCACGTGTCCCAAAAACTCACCGCACGGCGCTACACAATGTAGGTCCTCTACTGCTCTTTTTTCAACGCATCGGCTCATCACTCATTAGGCTTGCAAGAACTCGCAGCTCGGCTCGTTGGAGGCAACTGAAGACATTACATCATTCTGTCTGACGTCGACGTCGTCTTCATGCATCGTACGTCACCTTTGCGCCGGTCTTCTTGGTGTCTGCCACCACCAGTCGCGCACCAACAAACCTCGGGCCTCGGATCCAATGCTCACTACTGCAAAAGAGGGTCTATCCCCGGTTGCGTAACCGGGGGTTATGCTCCTGAGAATAATAGTCTGCGTAGAGGAACTGGAACCGGGACTAAAGCTAAGCTCCCGGTTCTAGTCACCGACCGGGACGCACATGAGGGATAGGCCAGCCACGTGGCCAACTCTTTTTAGTCCCGGTTGGTCGAATACTAATCTTTTTTTTTTTTTTTTCTGTTTCATTTCATTTGATGATTTATTTTGTTTTTTAAATTAAATAGGTTTTGAATTCGATTCTACGCTGCCAATGACATGTATACGCCAAGTGATTTGGAAAGTTTCAATTAATGGATCGATGCATACACAAATAACATACAATATACATATATTATATATATAGTCAAAAGCGGGCATTGTATTTCAACATCGCACCATGCCACATTTAGGGAGATTACAAGTTCAAGTCCTGAAAATATATTGTGGTCATTGTGGTCAAACTTCTGCTTCGTCTTCGTCCCGGTTTGGAAGCCAAACTTCATTGGGGTCATTGTAGAACTCCCCGTCGGGCTTTAAGACCTCGTCATTAAGAAATCCTGCTATGCTTTCTTGCAATGCCGGGAAATGATATTTCTTGATCGGTTACATTCTTGAAGAAGCGCTCCGTCTTCAATCCAAGTTAAGGAAAAAGTATTAGTATATAAATATATATATGTATATATAATAATGGAAAATATATTGTGTTGTACATATATAGACGCGTACTTCTGCTTCCTCTTCTTGGGTTCTACGTGAGCATATCCTTATAAACTCGAAAACATAGAATCCACAGAGATTGGTCCCCCGTGGTTGCCTCGAGTATATTGTATGAGAAAAAAATTGTCATCTGATCCGGTAAATTGATATATAGGAAGCATCATTAGGAATTGAAATAAGATAGGAATATATAGTACTTACTTTGTTTCTATGGACAACTAGTGGCGTTTTGTGGTTCATCTTATGTTTTTGAACGATCTTTATCTAACCACTACGGCCAAAAAAATATAAAATATTTGGACCATTAAAATATATATAGTTGTGCTAGAGATACTGCAATTACCCTGGATAATATCGATCATATCTTGGTACTCGTTTTTGGGTTTGAACAAAGTGAGTCCCGTAAGATTAGATCACCGTGAATCAGATTCATGTCCAACAATATCCAATGATTGCTGCATGTGTACGCATACGCAAGCATATATTACGCTCATAATTAACTAGAGGTATATAAAGGAAAACAAAGAGCCATTATGAACACTCACCCATAGTTGTAGGGGAAGAGTACACGCCTCTTTGTTGCGGTGCTTCTCTAAGAATAGCATTATATTTTCCTCTCGCGGTCCCTCGCCGCCATTTACGCCAAGGGTTATGTGGTTTGTATACGACTTGTGGATCTATGAATCCAGTAGTCTCAATCCCTTTCTTTCTCATGCGTACCATCTCATATCTGCATAAACATATATATATATATATATATATATATATATATATATATATATATAAATATATATACTAATTATTATTAAGTCACTTTGTAAGTACAAGAGTTTGTGTTTGAGGAGGATAATAAACACAAACTAATGTACTTAATGGCGACTTAATAATAATTAGTAGAAAGAATCACTTACGTACAATACAAGCTAAGGATACTTTTGTCGAGGTCCTTCATATGAAAGAGTTGGTGTAGTTCGTCAAAATCGATGTGCATAACGTCATTGCCACGAAAAACCAATGTTTGTCTCTCGATTCGACAATCGATACGCACCTCTCGCACGCCACACACCTCGAGGTACCATTTGTTTTAGCGTGTACATTTGTGTACCCAGTTAAGCTATATTTGGTAGGATCCCATAATGGCTTACCATGTTCATATTTTACGCCATGTATCAACTACCTCAGCCATGGGGGAACTCCACCTCTTCTATCCTCAAGACCTAGGGCAGTGTAGACCTTATTCATCTCCTCTAAATCGATTTCTTGACCGGTATGAATTACCGCCAAGATGTCTCGATGCAATAGAACTGTCTGAACCATATTCATTACGAACAACTAGTGGAGGGATGGATTGCAATTCTTGTTCTCCGAAGTTGCGGAACACCTTTCCCTCGCCTCTTTTTTTTAGCTCGCTCGTAGCTTCACCGGGCGGCGGTTATAGTCTCGATATTGGCGAGGTCGGCTTTTTCGCGCTCTTCTTTACGTCTATTTCATTCACTTTTTTCCTTAGTTCATTTGGAGCTATGCGAAAAAACGGCTCAGCTGCCTGGGCGTAGGTTTTGCAAAGTGTGCTTTGCAACTTCTTTATTGGTCTCCACCACCGCCTCCTAGTATGTCATTTCACCGGGCAATTTTTTGACGCCCTTCTTCTTTGGTTTCATAGTGGTTTTCTTTGATCGTCTTCACCAATGGGGCGTATGACATCTTTTGGTTGCGAGGAGGCTCCCCGCCGGGTAGATGGCTTAGTCACAGGGGAGGCGCGGGGTTGGAGACCGTGGGGTTGGAGACCGCATTGGAGACTGTGGCGTTGGAGACCGCCTTTGGGGGCGGTGGGGTCATCGTTGGAGCCTGTCTTGGAGACAGCGGTAGGGTTGGAGCCTACCTTGGAGACGGCGGTAGGGTTGGATCCTGCCTTGGTGACGGCGGTGCAAACCCAGGAATAATGATGAAGCGCTTGGGCCACATAATGATACCCTTCTCAACTTCTCCTAGAGTCCGCTCCCCATCACCTCCTTCATAATCGAGACGTATATGTTCAAAATCTCTCAGAACTCTATCCACCCCGACTGCAGCATATCCAGGGGGTATTTTCCTGTAATGGATTCTTGGTGTCTTGGTAGGGTCGTCGTTAGGACGAACAATACCAGTAGCCACCTTGACTGTGCCATTCCCCTCAGGCATGTGTAGCTCACATGGGATAGCTGTAGTGATGTCATCCACGGGGAAATGCAGTGTTGCGTCATCTGGATCTGGGGCGCTAATGTTTACTTCGGGCCGACTCGATATCCCTTGGCTCGGTGCTAACTACACTTGTCTTCTGACTTCTCTGTTTACTTCCTCCTGCATACTCTGTTCCAAGAATTTTTCTCGCGCAAGTAACGCAGCAAGCTCTAGCTCCAACTTGTTGAACTTTGCTGCCACCTCGGCCTTCCTTCTGTGTTGAGTTTTGCATGAAGCTCTGTCCTCAGGGAAACCATGCTTCCACCCAATGTTGCCATCGAGGCCTCTCGTTCGGCCTGGGTGCTCAGATGTTCCAATGGCATATGACAGTTCATCCCTCTCTCTATCGGGAATGAAGGAACCTTTAGCTTTAGCCTCTAGAATGTGCAACAATCTTTCATGTGCTTTTTCGAGTCGATTGTCATGAGTCAACTTCCCGGTCTCCTGGTCGATGCTTCCCCCATGACCAAAGAACCATTGCTTCGTGCGAGTATTCCAATTGATACTTTCTGGCATGATCCCCTTGGCAACAAGATTTTGTTCCACTGTTACCCACTTGGCAATATTTCTCGTGTATCCACCTGATCCCATCGTATGGTGGTATTCCTCCTTTTTGGAATTAAGTTGGTTCTTCCTCCTCAATTCCTCCATTTCTTCGGAAGTCTGGTAAGCTACAAAGTCTTCCTAGTACGGCGCTGCCTTCCGGATCGGACCCTTAGTGTTGAAATTTGGAGTCTTGCCCTCCTTGACGTATTTGTGGGATAGTGATTTCTTCCACTCTCTGAATGCTTCGGCCATCTTCATCATAGTCCAATGCCTAACACGTTCCACCAGCTCATCAGGCTCGATAACATGTGCATAACCACTTCTGTCAAGCGTGAAATGATCTTTGATGACATCCTCCCACATTATGTTCTTGTCTACATCAGGGACATAACTGATACAACCACGCCTTTCCTTCCATTCACGGATAGTGATCGAGATCCTGTCCCTTACAAGGTACCCACAGTGCTTCACGAATTTTGATGCATGTGGTCCTAGTGGTCGCCCTGTCTTCGGATCAAATTCTGATATTATGTAGCGGCCCTCCACCGGCTTACGAGGGCCTGGACCATACTTTGCTCTTTTTGAAGCTCGGTCGTCCTTAAAGCCCTACATATGCATAGACACATGTACACGAAGATTGAATAAATATATATATTTTTAAGAGTGCAAAATGACAACACATTATACATGATAAAAAATCAATAAATTATACCTCGCCAACGTCAATATCCAGAATCAAGAGATAGGTATTGACTCCCGTCATCTACAACAACTTGGTCTTGGTAATATTGAGTGCCTTCATTGATCATATTGACTAATTCTTCCTCACCCAGCTCAGCATTACCAACACCAAACATCATGTCGTCTCTCCCGTCAGCGGCCATCAAAGCTAATAATAATATATAGTCACTTTAAACATTCTAAATTTAAAATGTGTGTGTCTATATTTACAAGAACCTAATTACAAGAAGTTAATTTTATTTTGTAGAAGTTAATCATGTATTTACAAGAAGCATATATATGTACAAAAAAAAAAAAAACTAATGTACAAAAAGCTCTATATGGACAAAGCATATATATTTACAAGGAAGCATCTATATTTACAAGAAGCATATATATAAGATTAAAAATTCATGCCATCAAATTATATTTACAAGAAGCATATATATTTACAAAAAAAATTAATGCACAAAAATCATCTATATTTGCAAAGCATATATAATTATAAGAAAGCATCTATATTTACAAGAAGCATATATATATATGATAAAAAAAAACTCATTCCATGAAATTATATTTACAAGAACCATATATGTGTGTGTCATTCCATGAAATCCTCCATCACTTTGATATATATATGTTGTTTCATTACTCCAAATTAATATACATTAATTTCATTTGATCGATCGGCGAAAAACATGGCGTTAGGGTTTACGGCGCTGGGCAAAGGAAGTCGCGTTTCATTACTCAAAATTAATATACGCTAATTCCATTTGATCGATCGACGAAAACATGGCGTTAGGGTTTACGGCGGCCGAAGTCGCGGGCGAACACGGGCGGACGATGTACGGTGGGGTGGGCCCCGCGGGATTGAGGTTGAGGAAGGCGAGGTGGCGGCGGATCGGGGAGAGGCGCCGGTGACGGTGGGTCCCCGTCGCGCGCCGGGCGCTCGGCGGGCGCGGTGGAGGTAGAGACGGCGCGGCGGCGCCTTTTGCACGCAAGCGCCGCCAACACACCGGGATCGGTCGAGACGAGCACGGGGCGGGGGCTTCTCCCTTGCACGTGATTTCTCCCTTTGTACGCGCTAGGCCGGTGCCGGACGAGCTCGAAAGACGGCGCTGGGCGGCGCTGAAAGTGTTGGTATTTGATAAGCCTACAAAAATATTTATAATTTGTATAATCCGCAGTTTAACAGATACTACCCAAGTGAGCACTTCACCCGAGAGGGTTTAATATCGAATCCACGGGGAAACGGGTGAGGGAGACTACGATCTATTCTTAACCCTGAGTAGCACAAGACTTAAGAAGGTTGAGAGTGTAGAGAGGATTACTAAGATATCTAGTTCTTATCTTGATAAGCTATGATGATATTGTCTTAGGGGACGTACTCAAAGGAAAGCGAGGGGACGAAACGTGCAATCCTCCAAGAACATGGTCCCGCTTGGCCTATCATTCGGGGTGGACTCCAAAGGACTCAACAGACCTCCACTCCCGCAATCTACCACACGACCCTGAATGTAGGGGTGCATTCACAAGCAACCTCGGTCTAAGCACCACGCCTAAACCTAAGCTACTCCCTCTAATCTATAGGGTCCTACTGTATTAAAAGTACTCAAACAAGAGTTGTGAACAATAAGAACAATAAGAACTAGTACTTACTAGAAAAAGAAGTAGATTACCAGAGTTATTCCAAGTGTAGGTTAACTTCCACCAAGGTACAAGTATGAAGGTAGCACCGACTGGCCGGCACTTCCTCCGATCCCTTCCCTCTCTCTATCTCTCTTGTTCTAAAGACAAGATCTGTCTAGATCTAATCCTCTCTTGCATGCTAACTCTTCTAGTTCTAGTTCTATCTAGACCTAGAGGGAGACTCAGGGTCTCAGCCTATTGATACTGAATGATAATGAATTAGGGTTTAACCCTGGGGTCAGGGGGCCTTCTTATATAGCCCTCGGCGATGAACGATGACCCTTGGATCAAACCGACCTTCAATAACGGTGTAGATACAACCTCAATGTCGGTGGTAAACCGACCTAGGAAGATGAGGCCGACAGGTGGGACCCACCTGGCGGTCGCCGTGAATCTTCCTGGCGGCCGCCAGGGTCCTGTGGCACAACCGTGTCAGGTTTCTCCTGGTGTCTTCTGGTGTCTTCTAGAATGTTTTAGTCCACTTTTTGGGTTGAGTTGCCTCACGGTCAAGTCTTGTCATCGTATGGGATGTAAACTCTTAGGTTTCTCACCGTTCTTATCTGCTTTTATCTGTTCAATCCCTGCAAAGTCATGGAATACAAAAACTCATAGAAATATATCAGTTAAGCCACTAGTCTATGTGATTATTCATTTTATGCCCTTATTCCATGTTTAGTTGACTAGTAATATTATGCTATAACAAAAGTGTCAACAAGCTCCCCCCAGCTTACCCTTTGCTAGTCCCTAGCAAAGCCAAACTTAGCAATGGATCGAGAGTTGCTGCAACGCTTTCACGCCTCCAAAGTACACATGCTTTCAAACCAAATTTCTCTCCTGATAAGAATAAACTTGCTCAAATTTCAACTTACCCATATTACCTTTAACCATGGAGCTTATAGCCTTTTCTTGGGATCTTAGGTAATTGAAAGATAGAACCATCAAGTCAAGCACCATATCTCAAACTCTTTGTTCAACTGTCCCTTCGAGAGTTTTTGTAAGTTTTTAAAATAAAACTTAAAGTTCCTAGTATGACTCTCTCAAGTCTCTCATTTGTAGTATTTGTGGATCCTCACTAAGGCAACAAGGTTGTTTTGCCTTTCTCTCATAATATGTGGTATTTTTGGCTAAGGCAAGAGGACACTATGCCTTCTTCTCTCTCACCCTATATCTAAGGCTTATATCCGGGGCTCATAGGTGGGAGAAAACTACATCTACTTACTAAGCATATATTGTAAGTTCAAGCAATGGATCCAAAGTCACGAGTCACACTTGATCATGTGGTGCATGTGTATGGTGGATAGAATATGGTAAGGAATATAGTAAGGTGTATGGAATGAATGAGGGAAAGCCTAATTCTACTTTTGCTCCTTGAGGAATCATCTCTCTTTGGATTCTCGAAACTTTATGAGAACTTGGGTTGTATCTCTTTCTTTTTCTTTATTTTTTTTTTTTTATGGAAAGGTGAGCATCTAAGTACCCATTGTTTTCAAACTGGACATCGCCATTTTTAACTCTCCTTTATTCTTTCTTTTTTCTTAGGGAGGTAGGCTCTTCTCGCCTGTAGGACACTTGTCCATTTTTCATCTCCCCTTTTATTCTATATATATTCTTTTAAATACAACCCAAATCTCTTTTGCAATAAATTTTTGAGAGATAGACAAGAGTAATGGAGCTTAAAGATATTGGCTGGATATAAAAAGAGTGAAAAGGGTATAGGGAATATTTTTGGTTGCTTTATCCTAGGATAGGAGTAGAACATTTTTAGTGGATATAGTGGATGCATAATGGGTGTATATGATGGTGTAATGGTGGATGCGTACTTCCAGAGTGGAAATAGCATATACATGAATGGAGTCGAGTGGAGTGGAGTGTAATAGAGTGGAATGAGATGGAGTAAGATGGAATGGTGGTGGAGTGTACATGATCAACATGACAAGTTTTTAAGGGTCGACAAAGATTGAACAAACTCAATGCAAAGCAAGCAGCCTATATATATGTCAAAGGGTTTTTCTAATCTAGGCAAAGATGTATATATGGTCGTGGTAGGAGGTTCAACACTCGTCACACAGAACTTATCATGTGCACTTCTAAAGTCAAAAATAAATCTCCTAAATCTAGTATCACTAGGAATAAGATCAATAGCAGCTCGGACTCTCATATATCATATCCGTCAATTACCTAGACCTTAGAGCAAGCAATTTGCAACCCACGTGGTTTCGTTCAAAGTAAATCTCAAGTCAAAGCAGTTTTGCATTTAAGGCTCAAGAGAAATTAAGCTTGAAAACTAGGTAATCGAAAAAAGGAATTACGACGGAGCAACTATTCATCATTTCCATGCATGAGAATTAGCTTTAGAGATCATTTTATGTTGGTGGAAAAGAAAACCTCCTCGTACACTCCTATTTATTTATTCCCAAACTCTAGCAAAGACTCTTTTAAACGACTTGACCAAGTTATAAAACTAAACTCTTAGCAAACTCTTTAGCAAACCAAGCAAACCAAATATTTAGCTAATAATAATAATATAGTAGAGTAGAGATACTTATCGGATAATCAAAGTGCTCTCCCCAAGCCGGATTGAAGTGTAGGGTCATTGATGACGAGGAAGTTGAGGTAGATGGCGATGATGATGTCGACCTATCATGTCTCTCTTCCTTTGCATCCGCTGAACTCAAATAGACAACAAAGCTAGTGGAACTTGATTAAGCATTAGGGGTTAGCCACATTAGCTTCATGTGCCTAGAGATGGATCATTATTATTCTATGTAAAACTTCAAAGAAAAAATATTTTTAGAGTTTTATAAATTTATATGCATGCAAAGAACTATGATGCAAATGCAACTAGATGAATGAATAATTATTTTTATGCCACCACGGTGAATATCCTTATGGGTTATTATACACCACAAGATTATTCACATGGGGCTTTAGAATTTTTTTTCAATGCAGAAATTAAATATGCTAAAGGAAAATGATTATGCAAAGAAGTAAATATGCCGATGCAAGATGCGAGGAAAATAAATATGATTATGCAATGCTAGGAATTAAATATGGATAATTACCGATTTACCTTTTCGGCGAGGATTCAATGTGTTAAGTCCTTTGAACAAGACTACTTACCTTGGTTACTCCTTGAGTGTATCATCTGAACTTGGTAATGGTGTCACCCATGTTCTTTTGCTAGTCCAACATTTAGAATGAGAATTTAATAGTAGGGGTTGGTAGCTTCTTGTTTTGTCTGCGCATGCTTTGTGGGTTCGAGGACATTCTCTTGTAGAATTTTTGGGAGTGAAAACTTCTCCGTATTTTGCTCAAAGTGTGTCCTAGCGTGCAAAGACAAGGCGAGAGATCAAGTGCATGGGCCCCCATTGGTGGGAAAACACCAACAGAACCAAAAGTTCATTCTTCTCTAAAACCTCGTGCACATCAAACAAGATAAAGTTAATATTTATGTGTTTCCTTTTCTATAACAAGGGTGATAAGATCGAGAAGATGGAACATGAATGTTGCAATACAATTGCTAAAATGATTAGGACTATAAGATCAAGAAGGTGGTGTTAGGAACAACAAAAGATATGAAACATGTTGAGCTAATAAAGTTGAACAGGGTGTTACTCTAACATGTTTGGTTCTTTATTCATGAATATGTCATAATTAAAAGAAAGCTTATTTATTGACAACTCAGCTCAAGATGCTACCTTATTATTGGAGCATGATGGCACTTTGTAGCAACTTGTGGAGGTGCTTTCCTTCCGCTTGAAGCTTTCTTTATTTGGCCTCTTGTGTAGCTTTTCCTAACTTGTCTTCTTTTCTCTTTATTCCATAAGGTTCTTATGTGTACGGCGTGTCCTCCTTGTGAAGATGTATCTTGCTTCTTCTCGGTGTGAGTTCATCTCGGGACCTCCCCAAGCTTATTTGAGAGCTTCTTCTTGTCTGCAGGGGTTAGTCCAACAAAGTATACCAATGTCAACAAAAGCAATTTTTAGTTCAATAACCAACCTAGACTCCATGTCTAATTCAATTAAGGAAGGCGTTCTAAACTAAGCACCACGCTTAATTTAAAAACCTTTGGAAGTACTCAATTTCAAGATTTCCAAACCAAAGCATACTATGGTAAACAAAAAGGGTAGCATGAAGGCATTATAGAGATTGACTCAAACAAAGAGATGAAGAGTATGATAATATTTTTAGTAGATTTAACATGTTTCAAAAAGGTAGAGGGCAACCAAGATAGTGTAGCAACATGATAAAGAAATATTTCTATGCATATGATTTCATGTTGCGTAATGATTGGTTGGGCATACCTTACATTGTCATCCTTCGTTCTTCTTGCTCTAGACCTGAAAATGGTTAGCGACAAAAATACCCAAAGGAATATTTCCTCATTTATATATCTATGCTTATTTCACAAAGGTACTATAGCAATAAGGTAAACACTCATGTTATTTCTCAAGAAGTGCTTGTTTAAGGACAGCAAGCTCGTCCTTGGGAAACCTATTGAATTGTGATTCATGATGATGAAGTGGTTTCCCTTCCAACATCAATCTACCTCAAGATTTTATGCCAACGAGATCTAGAATATTTATTATAGATGTATGCATCTACAACCACCCTTTCAAAATCTATAGGAGGAGAGAGAATGAGGGGGTTGAAGATCTTGTGTATGATAGTGATAGAGAGACTAGGTGATTCAGGAAGGTGATCATGTGAACATGGACTAGATGAAGTGTCTCTATGAAGCGCTCTCATACTCACTGATGTTGTCCTCCTTCTCAAACTCCAAGGGTAATTTATCGTAGTTGTCTAAGGGATCCCTTGGGTTTGTGTCTCTCAGGCTGATAATGTCTAAGATCTCATCCATACAATCAATGGCTGTGGTACATAGGTTATTAACACTCTCAAGCCATTGTTGTGGGTCTTCTTGGTGGTCTTGATGATTCCTATGCTTAGGTTGTTGTGGTAAATTTCTAGGGTCATCATGAGTCTCAAAGAAGGAAGCATATGTGGATTCATCGGGGACAAGGATGGGTTTAGAGATGGGTTCGACTAAATCATCTTGTCTAGGCATAGAAGGGGAGAAGATAAGATTGTCTTCTAGATAGCTTTGCTCTCCTTTTATGGCATGATCAGGCATGCCATCCTTGGGTTCTTCCCAATGTCTTTTGAAAGAATAAGCATATTCAATAAGAGACATCTCCTTAAAGGAATCTGAATTATAATCACTTGGAGATCTCTTATAAGCACATTCAATATGAGACTTCTCAAAAAGAATCTGAATTGTGGTCACTTAGAGGTCTCTTGCATGGATGAGAATTTATTATTCTCCCAAAATCACTAAGGCTGAAATCATAAAGGTCTTCCAAAGGTGAAATTTCTTCTTCCTTTGGGGGATTTTGGGATGTTGATGGTTCAGGATGGATAGCTAAGTCTTGGGATTGGAATTGTTGTGAATTAGCTATTGTAGTTTCCCTCTCCTTGATCGGAGGGTGATTCTTCCTTTTCTCGGGAAAAGTTCTAGTGGAGGTGGCGTATCCACAACATCCGTTAAGGACATCTCTTGCTTCTCTATTAGTTAGAGAAAGAAATCGCCCTCCCGGTTTGCATAAGGTCCCCTCGCATCTTCCTTATTAAGACCTAGATAAAAATGTTGAAGAAGGATTGGGTCCGAATACCAAGGTTTGGGCGGTGTTGATGAGGTCATTAAAACGATCCTATGATGCGATAAGAGACTCTTCATTATTTTGTTTAAAAGTTAGAAGTTCTATACGAAGACGGGCCACTCGAGAGGTGGGAAAAGAAATATGTACAAAATTTGGACATTAATGTTCCCCAATCTCCTTTCACTTTCTCTACGTTCAAGTAATACAATTGTTTAGCTTTTCCCGTCAAAGAGAACGGAAAGAACTTCCAAATAAGGTATTATCGGATATGCCTTCCAAACGAAGGCAACCCTTGATTTCCTCAAACTTTTGTAGGTGTGAGTGTGGGTTGGCATCGCCTTCTCCCGAAGGCTAGTTTCTCGAACCATTCTTATATAACCCAAGCATAACTCATAGGACTTTGCTAAGATAGGCTCAAAGATTACGTTGCCTAAAGCTTTTAGTGAGTATATGATATTTATAGATAGGCGTGGAATCCATAATGAAATAGAAAAGAAAAGAATAGAAGGGATAAAAAGATAAAAGAATAAAAAAGAATATGATACAAGGATAAGGTAGATTCGAGGTCAACTCAAAGAACCATTTCCCCGAAACGGCGCCGAAAAATGCTTGTTGGTATTTGATAAGCCTACGTAAATATTTATAATTTGTATAATCCGCAAGTTTAACGGATACCGGTGAGCACTTCACCCGAGAGAGGGTTTAATATCGAATCCACGGGGAAACGGGTGAGGGAGACTACGATCTATTCTTAACCCTAATAGCACAAGACTTAAGAAGGTTGAGAGTGTAGAGAGGATTAATAAGATATCTAGTTCTTATCTTGATAAGCTATGATGATATTGTCTTAGGGACGTACTCAAAGGAAAGCAGGGGATCTAAACGTGCAATCCTCCAAAGAACATGGTCCCCTTGGCCTATCATTCGGGGTTGGACTCCAAAGGACTCAAGAGGACTTTGTCACTCCCGCGATCTACCACACGACCCTAATGTAGGGTGCATTCACAAGCAACCCTCGGTCTAAGCACCATGCCTAAACCTAAGCTACTCCTCTAATCTATAGGGTCCTATAGATTAAAAGTACTCAAACAAGAGTTGTGAACAATAAGAACAATAAGAACTAGTACTTACTAGAAAAAAGTAGATTACCGTAGTAATTCCAAGTGTAGGTTAACTTCCATCGAGGTACAAGTATGGAGGTAGCACCCGATGTGCACTTCCTCCATCCCTTCCCTCTCTCTATCTCTCTTGTTCTAAAGACTAGATCTATGTAGATCTAATCCTCTCTTGCATGCTAACTCTTCTAGTTCTAGTTCTATCTAGACCTAGAGGGAGACTCGTGGTCTCGACCTATTGATACTTGAATGATAATGAATTAGATTTAACCCTGGGGTCGTGGGGTCTTCTTATATAGCCCTCGGCGATGAACGATGACCCTTGGATCAAACCGACCTTCAATAACGGTGTAGATACAACCTCAATGTTGGTGGTAAACCGACCTAGGAAGATGAGGCCGACAGTGGGGACCCACTGGGCGGCCGCCGTGAATCTTCCCCGGGCGCCGCCAGGTCCCGTGGCACAACCGTTTGGGTTTCTCCTAGTGTCTTCTCGTGTGTTCTAGAATGTTTTAGTCCACTTTTTGGGTTGAGTTGCCTCACGGTCAAGTCTTGTCATCGTATGGGATGTAAACTCTTAGGTTTCTCGGCGTTCTTATCTCTTTTTATCCTGCTCAATCCCTCGCAAAGTCATGGAATACAAAAAACTCATGGAAATATATCGCTTAAGCCCCTAGTCTATGTGATTATTCATTTTATGCCCTTATTCCATGTTTAGTTGACTAGTAATATTATGCTATAACAAAAGCAACAAATGGCATGACGCCGCACGGACGACGAGATCCGGGCGGTTCGACGACGGGACCGCTACGGGCGTGGCCGGAGAATCCGGGCGAGCACGCAGGCGGACGCCGACGATGGATGACGGGCGGGCTGGGCGCGCTGCTGCAAGGGCGGCGGTGTTTTACTGCGGCGCCTACGCCGGGGCCGGCCGCGCCGTGGCCGCCGGGTTTGCCGCCCGGGGCCGAGGTCAATGCATGCGCTGGCGCTGGCAGGGCGCCAAGGCCGCTTCAAATACAAGAGAAGAACGAGATCGGCCGTGAGACGGCGGAGTTCAACGAGGCAAAGGATGGAGGAGCGGGCCGATATACCCCCTCTACTTTAGTCCCGGTCTTGGCATTGCCCGACTAAAGTTCACCTTCTCCCTGTTAGTGGGGATCCCCGACTAAAGGTTGGGAGCTTTAGTCCCGTCTTGAGGTCACCCTCGGGCTAAAGGCATTTTTGGCACAGTCCTTAACGCTGGCCTGAAATATTTGGGCCTTTAGTCCCGCCATATGGCCACACCCGACTAAGGGGTGAATTTCATTTCCGCCATGTTCCAAAGAGTTTAACTTTTTATTTATATATTCTATTTGTTTATATTGTAAACCTTTGTTATTTTATGCAAGAAATTATTTATCGGCAAAATTTCTTTTAAAAAAGTATGTTATATTTCATTTTTCTTTAACGCAAAAAAAAAAAATATGTAACCTATTGTTTTTGTCTTGTTTATATAAATATTGAACATAATATAAATGCATAATCACTATTTCGTTAATGCAAAAATGTAGTCTTTATTCAATATCATTAAAGTTATTTGTTTTCGACGAGAAAATTTATTTTCACATCATTTTAACGTTGATCTTTGGTTCTTGATCATCCATGGTCTAAATGCGTGACAATAGATAATCACTTTTCACGAAATTCAATTAAACCTAAAAAGTACCAAACCATTTCGAAAAAATCTCAAACTTGGTGGTTCCTTCACATAGGTCATCTAAAAAGCTCGAGAAAAAGTTTGAGGTCAATAATGACACCGCAAAGCCGCCACGCACCACACAACCACGAGAAACCAAAGTGTATGGATAGAGTTCGTGAAAGGTTCCATATACCTTTGTGAAGCACGCCTACTCCGCCTATGTCGAAATGGCTTGAATTTTTTTTTGCCATTTACACCCAAAATATGGTCCCACGCAAGATCCTAGGTTTTTCTCGATCATTATTGGAATTCATCAGTATTTTTTTCTCCGTCTTTGCGTGAGACCAAATATGTTGAATTACACATTGAAAACACAAGAATTTTGCAATCGCCTCCACAAAGTTTTGTCTCTAGGGCACAAGAGACCCCGTGGCAAAGTTTGGCACCGTTCGGATCTTTTCGGGTGGTCTCGCTTCAGCGTATAATTACCGAGAGAAGTCGCTACGAAATTCAATTAAACTAAAAAAATTACCAAACCATTTCAGAAAAATCTCAAACTTGGTGGTTCCTTCACACGGGTCATCTAAAAGCCTGAGAAAAAGTTTAAGGTCAATACGACACTGCAAAGCGCATAGACCACACAACCATGAGAAATCTAAGTGTATGGATAGGGTTCAATTGAAAGGTTTCATATACCTTTGTGAAGCACGCCTACTCCCCTATGTCGAAATGGCTTGAATTTTTTTTTTTGCACTCATTTACACCCAAAATATGGTCTCACGCAAGATCCTAGGTTTTTCTCGATCATTATTGAATTATCAGTATTTTTCTCGGTGCTGCATGCGACCAAATATGGTGAATTACGTATTGAAAAACACAAGAATTTTGCACCGCCTCCACAAAGTTTTGTATCCTAGGGCACAAAAGACCTTGTGGCAAAAGTTTGGCACCATTCCGCTTTTTTTTGGGGATGGTCTCAGTTCAACGTATAATTACCGGGAGAAGTCATGCGGTAATTAAATTAAATTAAAAAATTACCAAACCAATTCAGAAAAAATCTCAAACTTGGTGGTTCCTTCACACACGTGTCATCTAAAAGCCCGAGAAAAAGTTTGAGGTCAATACGACAATCGCAAGCTCACAGACCACACAACCATGAAAATTAATTAAATCTAACCTCAAATTTTAACATTTATAATTAGTTATAACAGTAGCATGAGCGTGTAGTAAAGTTAAATACGAATCTGATGCAACTAGAACGGATCGAATCGGATTTAAAACACAAAAGATATAAGCGCTCAATCTGAATGGCAAATCTGTAAATAAGTGAAAACGCATTTTGAATATGAGATAACCGAAAGTACTTTGCAGTGCTGAAAAACGTAATTCCTGGATATGCGCTTTCCTCAATGTTAAGCTTTGCTACATATTACGCTAAGGATGCAGGCGGATACTGTTGGGGTTCTTGAATATGGACCCCCAAAAGAGGGGCGATTACGACCCTAAGACTACTAACCATCCGGGGGGGGGTCCACGAGGAAGTGACCTCGGGCAAAACGCCAAAACCGACGGCCCCCCCGCATAACCACCGAGCGTAAGTCTCGGCTCACGCTCCACCTCGCCCCGAGCCCAACAGGCCATGCATCCCTCGGAATGGGTAGGTAGAAGCCCCGAGCCCCACGCCTCCATCCTTCGCCTAGAAGGATATGACCTGTGAGTCTCGGCCAATGCACATGACTTCGAGAAAGCGCGCGGGGCGTGTGCTACGGATGGGTGGATTCAACGCATCCCGACGAATTCGCGAATCTCGCCGCTGCATCGGTCGGGGCCGGGCACCGCCCCCCGTCGACTTGCGACTACACGCAAGCAGGCGGAGCCGGCGCTCCGCCATCTTGCCATCATCACCTCGCTTTGCCCGCTGCCATGGCGTGGCGGTTATGATGTCCACGTCAGGCCCCACGCCAGCGAGTCTCGGGGCGACGTTACAGACGATGAGCCCACCGTAAGCACCGCATAAGCCTTCGATCAAGACGCACAGCCTCGGCGTCCCACAACAAGACAAGCATGCAATAATGACCACCCCGCGAAAGCGCACACGCGGCCGCCAGAAGGCGGCGGCATGACGCGTCGCCCTAGGATAGGAAATCATCACGCTGTAAGATCGGGACCCTCCCTTCGGTTATAAAAAGGAGAGGCACCCGTTGCCCGGCAAAGGCGTGCGAGATGATACACAGCACACGCGACACGCATTCGCTCTCACCGCTTCGCTTCTCCCCGCCTCACGAGACTTGAGCTCTGGATCCTCTCTCCATCGCTTGTAACCCCCTACTACGAGCACCTCTCGCGGGATAATACAAGATCGCCGAACTGCCGGGACGTAGGGCATCCGCGTTCCAACCGTGATAAACCTCTGTGTCTTTCTTGTGTCATTCTTGCACACCATCCGGCGTTTAGGGGCACGCAGCATATATTCACTAGTCGGGTTACTTGATATACCCCGGTTTTCGTAACACCGACAAGTGGCGCGCCAGGTAGGGGAAGCTGCGTGCCAAACTCGCCTTCCGCCATACTCCGGATGGCCAACCCCGAAGTTTTTCCATCCTCCTAGCCAAAAATCACCATGCTCAGAGCCGGGAGCCGTCGGCTAAGACCGCTACGTGACCCGCCTTCCACCCTAATCGAAAACAGCGGAGAATATTACCTCCCTTCCGCTAAAACCCCCCGCGGCGAGCGACATCGAACTGCCAACACCAACGACCTCACTGCCACCATCTAGACACCGGACGCGACGTCGACCAGCACCTTGACGCCGACCGGAATGGGCTCGGCTGCCATCTTCGAGCCCGTGTCCACGAGCCGATGCCACGTCCACGACTTCGAAGCATATAGAGCGCCTCGTCGACGACCGCGCCGCTGCCGTTTCACGTCGGCGGAGCCGCGCTCTAGCCTGATCACTGTGGCCCTGCATCCTCATCCTCGCCAAGGCTGGGGCTCCGACCAGCTACTGCAGCTCAAACGCGCCCCAGGCCACGCCACCAGCCTGGCCGTACCACTGCAACCTTGGCCTCATCCTCGACCTTCGTCGTCAACTTGCCTGGACGCCGTAGCTGTTCAGCTCCAGGCCTAAGCCCGCTGCCCGCCGAGGTGCGGCCTTTAAGGCCGCTTGACCGCCAAGTTTCACGCGCGCCCGCTTGCTGCCAAGGCCGCCCGTAGTCGTGGCCGCCCGAGCGATGAGCCGGTTTGATTGTGGCAGCTGCTGGCGGGTTACGTACACGCAGGCCACGTCAAGATATCACACATGCAGGATATCGATGTACAGCAGCGCCGGCCGCTCGTCGCTGAGGACCAACGCCCGCCCACTCGAGGCCGCGCAAGGCCCGCTGCGCGCCAACGCTGCCACGCCTCCGAACTCGACGCCCGCCGCAGCTGCTGAGACCCGCGGCGTGCCCAAAGACGCCACACGCCAAGGCCGCTCGCAGGTGTGATCCCATCGCCGAGGTCGCCTCCTACGCGATTTTGTCGACCGAGACCGCCCCCCGCGCGATTCCGACGACGAGGCCGCCCGCCCTGTCGTATGCTTACCGCCCGCCGGGGGCAGCCACTGCCTGAGGTAGCGCGTTCCGAGGCCGTGCTCACCCGGGAGATGCCCACACGCCGCTACCAAAGGCCGACCACGCACCCTTTCCAAGGGTCGCCCGCGCGTCGCCGTCTGCCGAAGTCCGCCCGCTAAAGTTCGGCCACAGAGGCCGCGCTGCTCCCACACGTGGCCGACGCTCATTCGCGTCTGCTCGCCCGAGACCGCTCGCCGAGCCCACCGTGCGCCGAGGCTCCGAACGCTCGGGGCCGCACGTTCGCCCGAGCGTGCTGAACGACAGTGCTTCGCGTCCGCGTACCCCCGTACTACCAGAGACGCCGCGTTCCCAAGATAACACACGAGGCCGCCGCACGACGAGGCCCCACGGGCCCAGAGCCGTGCGCTTGCCTGAAGTAGGCACCCGCCAAGGTTCTGTCTGCCCCGGAGCAGCATGTCAAGACTCCGCTCAGCAATGACACTCGCGGCCGCGCGCTTGGAGCCACACACGCGCTTGCGGTGCATTTGATCACAGCCTGTGTTTTCTACCGTATTTTTAAAAATCTCGGTGGTCATGGATAAACGGGAATATCGAATATATCAGAAATTTATCGACGAAAGAAATAAAATTTCGGACAAAATTTGGACAAAAAATAACTCATTTGATTCAAGAAAACACATAGATCATTTCTAAACCATTTAACACGAAAAAACTAAATAAAACATATTATCAATTGTGCATTCAATGAGCAAGACAACGACACGGCTGGACCATGCGAGTGTGTTGCGGCGGTGGCAACTTGAACCTAAAAGAGAAGAAGAGAGAAAATGAAGCATGAATTAATTGGGTGGGGCTTCGGGGTATATTTCTATGGATAAATTCTAAAATTTTGAAAATTTCGGACGATAGATGAAAAATTTCGGACCCGACCGATAAACGGAAATTTTGGAAATTTCGGATTTTCCGGACCGAGATTTTTTTCACATCACAGCCACCGCTATCGCTTGTTGCCCGCACTGTTGGGAGCTGCGTTCCCCAGCCTTGGTGCCGGTTACATTTGCCCCGCCAACATGTAACCGGAGCCCCCAACGTCGCTCACCCCGAAGAGCTCGATCGGGCAACAACGCCGCCGAGCCCGTGGTATCTCGCGCCATCCCCGACGACGTATAGGCGAAGAGCGCACCAAGCTTCAACGTGCTGCTCTGCCACGACTGCAAGGCTGTCCACACCAGGCCGCGCTCCACCACCACGCTGACATGCCGCAGGAGGCCCGACCCCGCGTCCGCAGGAACACACCCCAACTGACGTTCAGCATTGCGGCGTCGTCCGTGCGCTGTGTCATCTCCAAGCTAACCCGTCCTCGGCGGACAAACTCTCTTTTCCCTTTTTCCAGATTTTGGACTGGTTGCGAAGGAAGGCACGGATAAAAGGGGGAACAGGCGTGAATGATGCGTGAGGAAAATCGGGGGCGGAAGAATCTGGGACAGGGACAGCTAAAAAGGTGCGTTGAACATGAATCCTGCCAAAATCGTTCGTTGCAGGTTTTATCTGCGCACGCCGCCCGCGCCAGTCACTTGCCCGGGGTACCCGCGCTAGCCACGCGTCGAGAAACTTAGGCATTTCTATCCATCAGAACGGTAAGCCATGCCACCCTCGCCTATTTCGTTTCTCAAATATATCCCTGTTTAAAGGTTGTTGTCAACGAACACACACAACCTCAAACAAACGTGTGGCTCATTCGACCGGCAACCCCCGAAGTCACGCATAGGTCTAGGGTTCGTAGGCTGGCCCGGTGAAGGGTTCGACAGCCGCCCAACCGCCTGAGTAAGGGGATGAAAAACGAAAGGAGGGACACACTAGCGTCAGTACTCAAACGCCCCGAGCATTCACGAGCCTCCTGGTTTCATATTCGAGTCCAGTGTTGATGTCAAGCATTGAAGGGTATATGCAAAAGGCGACGAAGCCCTCAAGAGTGAACGAACCACTCCTGGGAACCGCCGGTCAGACCACCAGGATCTCATGGAATCGGACACTAGCGCCTCTGTCGGACCCTATCGAACGGGAACCAAGATTTCCACTCGAATTCAGCCGTTGGTAACTCACCGGACACCATGGATCGGACCGATCAGGGAATTCATGAGAATGTCCAACCCTCCTCCTTGCAGAAAGGATGAGTGAGGTGTGAACACACACGACCGCAAATAAACGCGTGGCTCATTCGACCGGGCAACCCCTCGAGTCACATAGGTTCGGGGTTCGTGAGGGTCGGCCCGCGAAGGGTTCGACAGCCGCTCCAACCACCCGAGTAAGGGATGAAATGAAAGGAGGGACACGCTAGCGGTCAGTACTCAAACGCTCCAAGCGTTATGAGCCTCCTGGTTTCGTATTCGAGTCCAGGTGTCGATGTCAAGCACCGAAGGGTCTATGCAAAAAAGGCGACGAAGCCGTCGGGAGTGAACGAACCACTAATAGGAACCACCGGGTCGGACCACCGTGATCTCATGGAATCGACACTAGCGCCTCTGTCCGGACCCTATCAATGGGAATCGGGGTTCTACTCGAATTCACCCGCTTGCAACTACCGGGCACCACGGATCGGCCCATTCAGGGAATTCGTGAGAATGTCCAACCCTCCTCCTTGTGGAAAGGATGCGCGAGGGGTGAACCCAAATGATTTGGATTAAGGAACGCCGCCAGTACCTAAGCCCTCCCTGCTGAGGAGAAACATCCGAGGTAAGCGCCTAAAACCAAAACCAATACTCACCCACACTGGCTGCACAACCAAAGGCGCCCGCGCTAGCCGTCTGTTCGAGGCGACTCGCATGCCCTCCTCTCCACGAACAAAAAGAAAGGGGGCATTCCCTCGAAGCGTTTCCTTCCCTGAGGAGGAAAACAGAGTTCGAGCCCGCCACGTCCGGGGATCGGGTCGGCCCCTTTGAGGGGTTCATAGTCGCCCCAGGACGCAGAGCCAAGAATGGTTAAAGGTGCAACACAAACGTGGCCAAGGTCCAAGCTATCAAATGCTCGGGGTGCCTTGAGCCTTAGGCCTGTTAGGAAAAGTTGTGACATATGACAAGTCCTCAGATCCTATTGAATGGATCCAAGACCTCACAATGACCCTCACTTTTTGGGGGTGCCCACGGAGCATGGCCGACCCTCGTCGAATGGGACATGAGCTCCCACTGGGAGTTGCTCACTGCGTGACTCACCGGACGCCGCATCATCCTCGCAAGGGAATTGATGGGAATATTCAACCCTCTTACGGCGAGGATGCGCAAAGGGGCGGACTAAAAAATGACCTTGGGGACGTGCGCCCGTCCCCGACCCTCGGAATGAAAGATGCTAGAATGCAAGGACCAAAAACAAAATATACATCAACACGTAATAAATAACGGAGGATAGCCGCCTTCGTCTTTCATTATAAAATTTTTTTCGATTACATATAAGGTCGGGCGCAGACGCCCGACCAAGGGGAACCTAGCCGCTCGCCTCGCCGTAGCCTTCCCCAGCTACTCCCCCTTGCCGGTGATCAGTGTGTCAACGTTGGCAGCCGCAACCACGGCGTCGGCCGCGCGGGAGTAGAGGGGGATGACGGCGTAGTAGGAGTCCACAGCTATCGCCGACTCCGCCATGGCCAACCCAATGACGGTGCCGCTGGCGGAGACAAATGGATGGCCACCTCCCCCGCACTGCCCGCGGGCAGCCCCTTTTCACCGGGGGCTGTTCGCTTTGCAATGTGCGCCGGAACGAAAGCAAAACCGGGTTGAAGGAAAGAAACCTCGTCGGAAACGAAAAAGAGGATTGACAAAAAACTTACCCACGGAAGTACGGGTCGGGCATTTTCATTGCAACCGCATCATCCTCGATGAAGCCGCGCTAGCACGCCGACCTCTTGGACCCGCCGTGCGGCGAGCGGAAGCGATCGCCCTCGAATGGGCCCCACCGGGAACTCCGAAACGGGGGCGACGGCGGGTGCGACCGGCGCCGGAGCAACGACGGGACCCATGCGCTTTTTCAAAGCCTCGGGGCTTCACCGACATGAGGTCCGAGCATGTGGAGGAGTGCCCCACCTCCATGCGCCGGGGCTACTGTTGGGGTTCATGAATATGGACCCCAAAAGTGGGGGCGACACGACCCTAAGACTACTAACCACCCTGAGGGGCCCACGTAGGAGTGACCCCTGCAAAACGTGCGCCCCGACGACCATGACCGCAGCACCACCGAGCGTAAGCCTCGGTTCACGCTCCGCCTCGCTCGAGCCCAACACGCCATGCATCCTCGAAATCGTGGGTAGAAGCCCGAGCCCCGCTCCATCCTTCGCCTCGAGGACACGACCGAAGTCTCGGCCTATGCACATGACTTCGAGAGAAAGGCAGTGGCGTGTGCTATCGGATGGGTGGGATTCAACGCATCCTAACGACCCACGAATCGTCGCCGCATCGGTCGACACTAGCACCGCCTCTCCGTCACGACTTGCTGACTACACGCAAGCCAGGCGGAGCAGCGCTCGCCATCTTGCCATCATCACCTCGCCTGCCCACCCGCCATGGCAGGCGGTTATGACGCTGCCCCCGCCGCCCCCATGCCATGAGTCTCGGGGGCGAATGTTACAGGACGATCAAAGCCCACCACAAGCACTGTATAAGCCTCGAGTCAAGACGCACATCCTCGGCGTCCCACAACACGACAAGCATGCAATAATGACCACCCCTGCAAATGCACACGGGCAGCCTACACTAGCCGTCGAGCATGATGCGCCACCGATAGGAAATCATCACGTTGTAAGACTGGGACCCTCCCCTTCGGTTATAAAGGGAGTACTTGGTGCCTGGCAAGGGCAGGCAGAGACGGGTGAAGGCGCACACACACGCATTCACTCTCACTGTTCTTCTTCTCCCCGCTCTCACGAGACTTGGAGCTCCCGCTCCTCTCTCCACTGCTTGTAACCCCCTACTGCGAGCACCTCCGATGCAGGATAACACAAGATCGCTCGAACTGCTGGACGTAGGGCATCCGTGCCTGAACCAGGATAAACCTCTGTGTCTTTCTTGTGTCATTCTTGCACACCATCCGGTTTAGGGGGCACACAAAGACATATTCACTACTCGGTTACTTGATACACCCCGGTTTTTAGAACACCGACAGATACATACAAAATCGTCGGGGTCTTTTGTGCAAAGAGGACATTGCCAGAGTACAACTTCAAAAAAAAAGTTTTAGTCCTGGTTGGATACTCTAACCAGGACCAAACCCAAAACCTTTAGTCCCAGTCCTACTCTCAGACCGGGACTAAAACTTTAGTCCCCAGCTGGTGAGTAGAACTGGGACTAAAGGTTAACGTTGAGTCCCGGTTGGAGCCAAGAACCAGGACTAAAGGTTCCCTCCTGCCATGCCCAACCTTGCCCAGAGAGCTTTAGTCCCGGTTGGTAGTTCGAACCCGGAGTAATGTGAGCTTTAGTCCCGGTTGTAGTTGCGAATCGCGTTCGTAGTGTATTGTTCATCTGAGGATCTCAACCCCGCATGCAAGAGGTGGGAGACCAGCCGGCGAGAGCTGGTGTTCGCTGTTCTAGCAACCAACTGTTGAGAGAGGTTCAGAGGACAGGACGTCATGACGGCAATACGACATTCACCTTGGCTCATCCGTCCTCCAGTGACAAAGTACGTGGGGCGAGCTCCTCGAGCAAGCATGGATCGATGAGAATGTGCGCAGTCTACCACTTGCATGCTCAATGGAATGTTTTTTTCTCGAATACACAAAAGATTTGTGCATCATTGTAATCAAGGTAGAAGGGTTTAACTATACAAACAATGCTTTTCTGGCACATGCCCTAGAAGGTTTACATAATTACAACCGAAGGTTGAACCGTCCCCGTCACACACATTCAAGTTTGTTTTGATATAGGCACATATTCAAGTTTTGATATTACACAAAAAGGTAGATAACCAATATATGGGCAGCGATGCCGCCTAAGAAGTGTCCTGCGTCTTCGCTACGCCCTTACGCACTGCTGTTTCGTCCCGGAAGAGCATGTGCAATGCTTTGACATTGGAACCGCTCGCCCACCCTTGAAAAGCTTCTCAAAAGCCTTCCTTCCCGATGCGCTTGGCGTTTATAAACCCATAACCAAGCCCGTACACTGCATGATTAGGATCTCACCTTGCTTCGAAGTACGCACCCTAGAGATGCTATGAGCTGACAAACTCTCGCTCCGTAGTAGTATCGCCAACTTAACATGCGACGACTGTTTGAGCAGTGAGCCAACCTTCCGCAACATTTGCTTGGTGAAGTTCTCGAGGTGGCCTATGGCAGAGGTGTTGCTGACCAGGACCAGATTGTTATCTTGCAGTGGTGTATTGAGCAGGGCAGCGTTTGCCATGGGTTCGGTTGAACCGAAGCCCGGTGGGTAGCCCTGCTCATCCACCGTAGTTGATCGACAGCCAAAGGGGTGGTTTGCACCACCCAATGTCGGATATATGGGCCTGGGATACCTGCACCGCCAGATATGTGACACGCCCGCGCAATAGGCCCAAGAGCCATCGAGGAGGAAGACCACGTACACGGGCAATGGCAGGCGACCATCGTGGCAAAAAAGGCACGCCGCTAGGAATCCAAGAACGGTGTATCTGGACGATAGCTAGGATCAATCGGTTGCATACTATATGCAATAGAATAGGAAGCTTACCAACGATCCCGATCGCCCTCCTTATAACCCTGCTCCCCTTTGTCTATATAAATGAGAGCAGGGACCCCGGGCTCGGGATGCATCTCATTTCAACCATTGCTACCCTAGCTAGGAGCAACAACCCCTATAATCAAGTTCATGAACATAAGATCCGCAATTGCGTGACTGGACTAGGGATCAGCACAGGTCGTGCCCTGAACCAGTATAAATCCTTGTGTCTCATGCGATGCCATCTAATCAATCTTTGCGACTACGTCGTTGCAGTATTGCCGAGCAAATAATTCCGACACCTAGGGTGTTGTCATATGCCCGCCCCATCTTTCAGCTTGGTTCTGTGCTCAATTTGCAGCCTCTGTGGTCTTGTGGGGATCCATGGTCACGGTGATCAAGTCTTGGTGTGTGTATCCTTTGGCCTGTCATTGTATGCAGTTCAATGGTTCGTGATTTGACAAAGAGAGAAAAAAAAAAAACCCTCATCCTGATTATTTGGGTGTTTGCAGCCGAACCGAGAGATGGGAGTCAGAGCATGAGCCGATGCATGCGTTGAAGAAAGAATCGGAGCTGCGCCACCTGGCTGTACGATGAGTTTATGACGCGTGGCTTCTATCCATGCTTCGGTATATATGCACGGAGACATATCGGTGGAGGGAATCACAGCCTGCACCCAATTTTATCTGCGTCTATCGAAAGGGAGCTTGCACCGAAGCTTACTTGTATTGCGTCAAGAATCAAGAGGTCAGCCTGCACCGAGAATTTACTTGCGCCAAAAGGGAGTCTCCACCGAACACCGAGAATTTACTGGCGTCAAAAGGGAGTCTCCACCGAACAAGAATCAACAAAAGAGGAGCATTATTACCAAAAAAAAAAAAAAAAAAAACAAAAGAGGAGCATGCACCGAATTTACTTGCGTCAAAAAGTGTAGTATAAAGTAAAAACGCAAAGCTGCATGCAAGTCCGCTACACTTTTTTTTTTTTTTTTTTTGAGGAATCCAACTACATTTTTTTTTACCACAGATTGCTGCTTTCCATTCACGATTAGATGAGACACCATGCACCCACCCAGCCATTTCCTACCGACCGCGCCTGGAAAAAATTGCGTACGGCAGGGCCCTACGGTGTGTTCCGTACGAACCACCCCTAGATCTCTGACGTGTGGCCTGAAACCAGATCGCACGTCTCAACTCCTATAGATCTCGTGTGCGGGGACTCCACCAGGCTTGGCTCCGGTTGCGTAGATCAGAGAATTTCGTGTGCGGGGACTCGAGCAGCCAATCACAATCAGCCACGTAGTGGTCGTACGCCTGGCTACTGTACGGCCCCGCCGTACCCAAGTTTTTTCCCGCGCCTACCATTGCTGACTGCCGAGAGAAAATACAAACTGTGTATTTCACTCCATTCTTTTTCTCTACAACATAAAAAGAATAAAAGTAAGACTTTTTTTGGTGCGATTTTGTTGCTTGACTCTGCCCTCCCGGTCGTGCGATTTGCAAAGAAGGAAAGAAATCTTTCTTCCTATGCGACCACAGTAAATATGGCAGTCAATCGATATCCCTAAAAATTAGCCCGTGCGATCTCTCTCCTCTGCTACTCCCTGCCTCGCTGACACTTTGGAACTCACTTCCGTAGCCTAACTGGAGTACTCTGAAACATGGATGCTAAGTTTAGGCAATATTGTTTGTCCGAAAAAATATACCTGAAGCACCACCTCTATTTGTTGATGCGGCACGCTGACACTTTGGAACTCACCAGATGAAAATTCCTACAGAAGGAACACCATATGCACGGTGAGTTCCTTGATCTGCTCCATAACATTTAGGTCCTGCCACACCAGATAGGCAGAGAATAGTCTCGTGCTTTAGGTGATTTGGATCATGAAGACTTTTTATAAATGTGGCTTGGCATGGCTAACGAGAAGCTAAATGCATCCTGGATGACTAGATGTGCACTGCCTACTTCACTCGAGTTATTTAGACTCTGTTCAATTGAGTGAAGATCTGGATGATTGCGCCATCTATTTATCGGCACTAATTCAGTGTGTGACCACCTGTGAAAAAATCTCGTCCGAAAATCCGAAATTTCCAAAATTTCCCCGCTTTATCGGTCGGGTCCGAAATTTTCATCTATCGTCCGAAATTTTCAAAATTTTAGAATTTATCCATAGAAATATACCCCAAGCCCCACCCAATTAATTCATGCTTCATTTTCTCTCTTCTTCTCTTTTAGGTTCAAGTTGCCACCGCCGCAACACACCTCGCATGGTCCAAATTAATGTCGTTGTCTTGCTCATTGAATGCACAATTGATAATATGTTTTATTTAGTTTTTCGGTGTTAAATGGTTTAGAAATGATCTATGTGTTTTCTTGAATCAAATGAGTTATTTTTTGTCCAAATTTTGTCCAAATTTTATTTCTTTCGTCGATAAATTTCTGATATATTCGATATTCCCGTTTATCCATGACCACCGAGATTTTTAAAATACCGGTAGAGAAAACACAGGTGACCACCTTATAGTACACTTGAATAGATTGGTTGGCTTTCTTTAGTAACTTTTGATGCCCGGATATCCTGGAGTTGTGTTCTAGTTCCTTTCTCGACCTTGATTTCCTTATTGTCATTGCAGATTTTTGGAAATTACTTAGCTCTGAAAATTTGGTTGATAATTGTTCTGCAGAGATGCTTGGAGAAGTGGCCAAAGAAAGTAACTTTTCTAAGGCTTGCATAGAAGAATGGAATCATCAATTTCAGTTTGTTGCTTTACTCGTGATTTCTCTATTTTTATATATAGGTTTTAACTATTCTTCTAGGCTATGAATGTCAAATATTGCCTATACAATAGCAGGTTCCTTGGCTGGAACCATACATGAAACTTTCCTTGCAATATAAAAGCTTGTACTTATGTCATGTCTATTCTTCTTTGATGCTATATTTTTTAACTATTCGTTAGAAGCACCGGTTTAAGAAGAAATGGAGGGAATCTTTCTGCCTAGGCGACATCAGATTCTTCTCGGACTATAGAAGCTCTAATGAAATGAATGATGGAACTAGTGATGGATCTTATCTTTGTTGCTTGGATGGCAATTTGTTATGCTTTGATGGTTGTTCAGCTGCATTTCATTCAAAATGTGTGGGGATGGTGTAAGATCTTTTGCCTCGAAGGTGATTAGAATTGTCCCGAGTGTTTAGTACAGAAGACTGATGGATCTAAGAATATTGCAAATCCTATGAGACGAGCTGAGATTCAAGGAATCGATCCACATTTCCAACTATACTTTGGCACTTGCGGCTATCTTTTGGTGTAAGTTGTTTTGGACCTCTTCCTCTAGTGTTACATGTATATCTTTCTGAGTGATTTTTTGGCTCTGGTGTGCTTTTTAAATGCCCCTCTTCTATATGACCTCCTGTATTTTTTTTTTCAAAAACTATGTGTAATGACATGTCCTTATCTTATCTTCACTTTTCTCTATCTCTATCTCTATACAACTGAAAAGCCTCAAGTGTCCTTGTCTACCTAGCAGGATGTAGGGCCTGCTGATCCACCCCCACCCAGCCCCCTCCATTTTTTTTTTTCCAAAAGAAGCCCTCAAGATGTTTGGCATTGGTAAGAATAAAGAATCAATCTCCACCGTAGCCTCTTAGATGCATTCTTTCCTGCCACAAGTTCTATTCAGTCTCTGTTGTTTGAACCGGCCGCACAAGTTTTCTGATTAACAGAAGTAGTCTCCATGTATATGCAGAGTCTACTTGAAACATACATGCAGATATAGGAAGCCAAAGCACTATCAGTGAAAGTGGCTGCTTATTGGTAGAAAATCTATTGGATTCTATAAAGTGTCACTTTTCAACATTTTGTGTACATGTTTTTAGTGTCTACTACAGAAAAATGCAGTAAAAATGTTTTCATGATGCCGAGACGTGCTTATTATGAAGTTAATGAGCAAACATCAAGAAATTTAAGTTCTTGACACTATGATATAGAATCTTTTAACTTCTTGATATATGATCATTCCTATGAAAAGCACAGCGATCAATGATAGGCTTAGCTCTTTTTAATCCCTGGTGTTTTTTCACTGATTATTCCTACTAACTGAATGTATGTATGACCTTCTAACTGAATGTATATGTATGCCTCATCATTTGGTAAACACAGCTTCATATATGCAGGATACCTCTGATTTAAGTGTCTTTGGTCAGAGTGCTGCATAGCTGTGCACAATCTCCATTTTCAATAAACTGGACTTTTCTCGTTCTGTCTACAGACAATATAGATTGCTTTGCAAATTAACATTCCCAAGAGACATATGTATACGCCTCTGTTTGTTTTCTGTTCATCCTATAATTCAGCATGCTCTCGAACTTTGAAAGTTTGGCCATGCATCTGTCAGCTACCGCAAAGTTATATAGTAGTGCTATTAGGAGCTTAGGGCTTTCAATAGATAAAGGAAGCCCCAGCCCAAATTCAAATTAGCTGGTTCCACCCAACCAACCTCCCACAGCCATCCATAAGCCCACTAGCCTACCTCGTGGCTCGCCGCAAGGCCCAGCAGGCCCATCTTTCCCATGTTGTATATTAACCTGCTCCGAAACCCTAATCCATCCATCAGCGTAGGATTCACCCGTGCTCCCGGCCGCCTCCTGCTCTCCCCTTTCTCTCAGCGAGCTCATTGCCGTGGAGGGGATGACGGCGAGCTCGTAGCCACCGGCGATGACGTGGCTTCGCCCTCCCCCACCTCACCGTCCAGTTCCCCTACCCACGGCGGCCTCCTTTCCACTGCCTGCGACGCCCCTACCCCACCGGCGACGGCGCTGTTTCTCTCATCACATCTCGGCGTTGCGCGGCCACCTCCTCCAACCTGGTGGCCGGTGGCGTTCCCCAGTCCCTTCCCCAAGCGTGGGCCGCCAGCCGCGGTGCCAGGTTAGGAGCCCTGTCGCTGCCCCGCTGATGATGGCGTCGCGCTACCCGGAGCTGTGGTGGCGTAGCCCGGCCCGATCTGGTGTCGCGCAGGGGTGGATGAGGCTCTCGTCCAACCTGGTGGCGGCCCATCCCCTCCACACCTGACTGCGGCAGCCCGTCTCGCCCACCCAACTACGATGGAAGATCCACACAACCCGCCGGCGCCGACTTCCCACACCAGCAACGGCGGCAACCACTTTCTTCCCCACCAGGGCAGCACGTCCAAATCTTGCTGTGGATCCGGTGGCAGCACCCACGGGAAGGGGCTCTGCGGGCAACAACGCCCTATACACGATACAAGCTTCATGAGGGCACCTGTGATTTGTCACCCGAGGCATGGCTAGAGGCCGAGTGGATCTGCATCAACCGCATACTCCATTTTCAGGTAAGCAGCGAGGATTCCATTCTAGTAAATTGGATATGCCACAGTAGTATCTCAGGTTGTGGTAAACGGCATTGTGGTGTTTCTTTTGTAGATTTTACTAAATTGATATGTCGTTCTTCTATTCATTAGATATTTCATGGATTAATATGTTCCCAATCCCAATTTAATATGATATTTTATTAATTATCTAGTTGTATGCACACAACAGCGGTCAGTACACCGTACATACTACATACTTGGCTTACTGATGCGCAAATGCTTATATGCACACAGCAGCGGTTGATACATCATTTTATTAATTATGTAGTTATAAACCTACAAATGTTTATACGCACAAATGGTGCTGGTTTTCTAGAGCTATACGACATGCTTGTGTATTCCCAGTTTGTTTTCAGCTAATGTTTCTGAATATCTGAAACACTTGTAGTTATAAAGATTATTCTTTATTTCTAATTGAATCGAAAATACTAGTTAGCAATAAGAGAGCAATGGGTACTATTGAGATGATAATGGTAGCATCTTTGTTCCCAGCCATATCAGAGCAGTATTGCATCTTGCTTGCCTATGACCCATCACAAGAATACCTTTTAGTTCTGATTGTGTGCCTATTCCCTTGGATTTTTATTCTTTACCTTCATGTCATGTGCAATGAAATTGAAGTCTTAATTTTTGGTTTATATGCATATAAATTAAAGAAACTAATAGCAAGTTTTCTGTGGACAGAAGTTTTTTTTTTTTTCTAAAGTTATTTGATTATTCGAGGTATAAGAGTATGCATACTTCTCTTATAATTTAAAGTACATGCATATACTCGATCTGATTGCTGATTCCTAAGTTGATATGTTTTTGAGCATGGATATGTTTTTAGGCATTTTTCTCCAAAAAAAGGATATGTTTCTAGGCATAGGCAATTATTTTGATATAGAAATGCAGAGTCTGTTTTGTTGATTGCTCCATACAAAAATCTGTACACATCAGTTTGATTTTGATTCCATTGTCCTCGGCACCTGAGCAATAACCCTCTCTCTTTACTTAACTCCATGTTGTTGCTTCAATTTTGTTATATGAAATTGCTTCCTGGTTCTCTACTATGCTGCCGTTGGCTGAGGCTAGCCTACACTGTTCTTTGTAGTACATTTCTTTTAAATGTACATTTAATTCGATGTCATTGGTCATCCATGTGTACATGTGATTTGAATACAAATTCTATATTAGATTGTTCGCTGGGAAGGCCACTAGTTCTAGATTTTTTTTTTTTTTTTTTTTCTTTTCGTTAAATATGTGTTGGATGCATACTTATACGCATGCTAAACTGTGTTTTCAAACCTAAGCAATTTAGTTAGTATGCATTTATACTTTCATTTTTTGAGTGGTCAACTTTTATATGCATAATCAGAGAGGTGGCAGGATGGGTTGAGACATCAATTATTCAGTTTGTAATGTATTATAATCTGTTCAATTGAGCAATGCTTTTGCTTCCGCATTTATGCATTTTTTTCAAATAGATCTACGAGCTATTGGTTTTGATTCATGTCAGCTATTCTGTAAAATCATTTTGCGCCATGGCTGATGTCCCTCCATTGCGTGCAGGTTCAGAGAGTTGCTGATCTATTTTTGTCCTCAGGCCACTGGTGACAGTGGTGGTGCTGACTCGAGCAGCTCGGTGAGGGCTGAAATATTCATAATAGAATGGTCTATTAATTTATTGGGTGTGTGAGTAGGGAGATTCAGAACACACTTCTGCATTCTTGTGATGTAGCATACTCTTTTGAATATTTTCTTATTAAGCATCTATTAAGTATTCTACAGATCTAGAATTATGGCAAAAAAAAAAAAAGGAATCCTGGCAAAACCTCATCTGCTTAAAAAGTTGTATACATTGCAAAACTTAATTTTTATGCTCCTACAATGCATCTCTGTTTCACTTTCCAATATGATTCCTGCTTGCTTCATTTTTCAAATGCACACATGTGTATGAATGAAGACTGCCAAGAACCGACAAAACTCACATATATAAATAGAGTGTTTTTGTCTCTTTTTACCGGGACATAGAATTTTTATGCATTGGTATTAAGTTTTACCTGCACGGTAAACTATAGGTGCATGGTAGGTTGTCAATATGTCCACTTCCTTGCTGTCATTAGTCCAGTAGTTGGGTATAACTTGTATACATATATTTTGTAATTTCATATACATACCGTGTGCTGCCTTGTATTCAAGTATTTTGTATGCTGCTGCCCAATTTTCGTTTGTTTTCCTTATACCAGTTGTTTTTTGCCCATCCAGATGACAACGATGCCCATGGACATATCAGTTCCCACCCAAACACCATTGAAATGCATGAAAACCTACAGCAGGAGACTACTCAAACAGGTACGACCATCCAAATTGTCGCTTTGTGCTTTCATATTAAATTAAATATATACTCGTGTGGTTAGATTTATATGCCACATAAGCTGACCGCTTTTTCCATGTAGATCGACGACGCAGATGTCTTCCACGACACTGGGAAGCGGCAGGAAATGGAAGCCGGAGTCAGGGCCTTCTTCGCCGCCACCAGCGCCATACCGCCGGCCGCCGCTGAGGTAGCCCCAGGCACACCATTGCTATGTGTATCACCGGCCCAAGACGAGGAAGCAGGCGCCATTACCCCACGCATACCACGCCCAGAATGCTGGAATACAGCGACTAGTTGCAGGAACCAATTGTCTTGTAACGTAGATATATATACAATCCATGGAATCCATGGAGAAGATGCGTACAAATTACCAGCGTGTCATGCAATGTATATAATAAATCAACTTGTCTATTAGCAACTATCAGCCTGGCAACACATACAAAACTTTTTGGTCCGCCCTTGCAAGTTACCAAATTATTGTCTCAAATCCAAAATATCTTTCTTTTCTGCGAACCATTTTGTTAGGATGTTACATCGAAGACAAGTAGCAAATTGGTTCACACGTTTATACTCATACTTAAACTAAACTGATATGCAACGCCTGCCTCACCTGAGTGTATATGCTGCCGGTTCATGGTTTATATACATCAAGGCTCATGACGTGCTCCTGACGTAGCAGCAGCACCGAACCATCCCATACGTGTGCTGCGTACGCCTGCGTCCAAGGAAAAGCGGGTCGGGAGGGTGGCACGCCTGGGCCAGCTTCCTGGGGTGGGATGGGCCGACTGGCTGGGGCTTCCTGAATGCTAAGCAAGCCCTGGGCTCCCAATATCCCAACCCTTATATAGTTGTGTGTGTGTGTCTATATATATATATATATATATATATATATATATATATATATATGTTATACTACACCCTAGGTGTAGAATAAGATTCTACACCCTAACACCTAAACCACGACCGTAGCAGCAAACTCACCCGTCCTACTAGCTAGCTTAGCGCAGCGCACCCGTCAACCCACACCCGACCCGCTAACAGTCTATCTGCAAGGAACTAACCGGGCCGTCACATCCTAATCCCATCCGGTCCCAGTTTTTCCCCGTCGTGACCCTTCTTCTCGAGCAATCCAGGGCGGCGGTGATTTCGCGAGCGGGGGCAGCCGGATCGTCGGCGATTGGGGGTTCTCTGGTGGAGTCTGTTAGGGGGATCTCTCCTCCCTTATGCTCTCCCTTGTCCTCCCCTGCAAATGCTCCCACGAGGCCCATGTCTTAGTGGCGGGCGGCGACCGGGCAGTTTCCTACATGGTGGTGGCGTCGGGAACGCCGGCGGGGGGTTTCCTCCGTCGTGTCTCGCACTGATCACGGCCGCGCGCGCCCACGACTCTTCCCCTTCTCTCCCCAACCACGGTGCTGCAGCGGCGAGCCGAGCGGGCGCTTGCGGTGCTGCAGCGGTGGCTCGGAGCAGAGCGGTCAGCGGTGGCCTGCAGCGGTGGCGCGGCGGTGAATTGGAGAGCGTCTCCTACGTTTCCTGAAAGGTGAGCAGTCCCTCATACATTTGCAATTGATTCAGTAATTAAAGTAGTGGCCTGCGATCAGCGTTTCCTGAAAAGGTGAGCAGAGCGGCCAGCGATGGCCTGCTTTTTATTAATTAATGGATGCTTCAACATGCAAAAAGCAGTTTCATTCATTTTTTTTCAGTAATTGAAGTAGTGCAGTAATTCAGTAAAAAGATCGAGGATGAAGGCTTTTGTTTCACTATTATTCATGTGTTTTTTCAGTAGAGTAAATTAAAATCATTGCAGTAATATCTTTTGGGTCAGTATTATCATGCGAGTAAATTAAAATCATTGCAATAACGTTTCTTTTTCTATTAGATATATTACCTGAGCTAGACAAGTTTTTTTTACTTTGATTGGGCTTACCTCACACATGTCTTTCTTTGTTTTTTAATGCAGATTCTTGGATTCAAGTAAAAGAGAATCGACAATAAGGCCTTACTAGCTGATATTAACGAGGTCGCCCCGGATCAGATTTGGTCAGTGGACACGATTGCTTGCCTAACGTGCATGATGGTTTTAGTACTTGGCTTGATTGTGCTAAAGGCTTACAAAAAAAAAAAAAGAAAAGACGCTGCGTTGAAATAGCTGCTAAGAGACCAAACCACTTGAGCTTGAACTTGAAGAGCTAGTCCGGCCAGACCCAAACAAGTTGAAATGGCAGAGTTAACCGGTTCCAGTGCCAACCCGCTCCAAAAAGTGAAAGAACACATATCTGTCCTGAATTGTTGGAGTTCCTTTTGCTGTGTGAACTGTTTTAGTAATTTAGTATTTTCATATGTTGGTAATTCGGTAATTCAAGTGCAAGATCCATATGACGGTCTACAACCATGTTGACATTCATGTGCCATCAGATTTTGTGGAGTTAATGTTGAAACAGATATGTGTATATATGCGCTTGTTCTGAAGGTTAACATACTGACACAAGCTATGTTCAATGTTTTTTTTGTCAATCATTGTTAGTTGACTCACTGTTTGGTAATTCTGATATACGGACACAATCTGTCAAGCTGATATCCAAGCGATTGCTTGCATAGTCCAAGTTGATAGCTATATTTTGAAGCCAACTAGAATGTCAGTAATTTGAAGCTCAGTAATTTGGAACAACTAGCATGTCAGTAATTTGAAGCTCAGTAATCCATATTGCAATTGGTCTGACAATAATCCATAACTCAATAATCACAACTATATCTACAAGGGGATGTGTGCTGGGCAATGATCACTTCTAGAATCCTCAATGAAGCCCCGTTGGCAGTGCCACATTTTCTTTAGTAATTGACATCCTTCACGCGGTACTGAATCTTATTTTGAGGCTTTAGTAATTCCCTTCTTCAGTAATTTGATGGTCCTTTTTTAATAGCTCGCAATGGCTTTAGTAATTTATTGCTTCACTTCTACAGGGCTAGTGCCTAATTCTTTTTTCGTTAGTATTTGTATTTTTTCTAGGATTTCATTGCTTTTCTTCGTTAATTCCATCTATGAAGATTACCAAGGAGAAGTAAGTGAGTATTGCTTCACATTTTCGTTAGATTACCAAAAGCATGCCCCCTACCAGTCAATGTGTTTACAGAAAGTCAGTGAGTATGTTGAGTTTTCCCCTCTATTTGACAATGCATTAGTATACCCTGTAATTTAGTAATCCTTCTTAGTCATTGTGTTTTTGGTAATCTATACCCTTTCTGGGTTATTATTGGTAATTCAATAATTCGGATTCAGTAATTCATCTTGTTAACTTCTTTTCTTCTTTTTTGATTTGACTTGGGAGCATGGTTCATTAATGTCATGCCACACTAAAAACAAGGAGAAGTGACACATTACTGAACATTATGATAGGTGCACCAAATCCTATGTACGTTTTCAGTAGCCAAGATCATCTGTTTAGTTCAGTAAACCACAGTACATGAGTAAGGACACAAATGCAACCAGTAATTCGGTCATTCAGTAAGCACATTCAGGAGCTATTTTAGTTAACAGTGAGATCAAATCGAGTAAGGTCACAAATGCCACTTCATGCGATACTGAATCTGATTTTGAAGTTTTAGTTATCCCTTTCTGCAGTAATTTGACTTTAGAGTAAAACAAGACATTACAGTAATATCATTTTAAGTCAGATGGTACTAGCTGTCATCCCCTATGTCTAAAAAAGAGGAAAAACAAGACACTGCAGTAACCTGCGCCTACTTCCTTCTGTTGCAACTCTGCTATTGCTAGGCCTACATAATTTATTACCCATAACTACCATTCAATCCCTCATCTGATTTCCTTCCATCAAAACCTGCATTACCAACAGTTTTGCAGAGATCGACAGTTTTCGCCCTCGGCGCTGCTTCCGTGCGCCGCCGATTCGTGCTCATCGTTGCTCTGCGAGCTGCCTCAAGCTCGCCGCGTGCCCCTGCTCCCATCAACATATCCTTGCCGTACTCTCTGCATATTTGCTTGCTTCACCAGGTTGTGAAGAGCGCCGTCAAGTCGTTGATGTCCATCCTGCTATTAGCAATTACCAAAAGGAATTAGTGCTTATAGCAATTACTTAGAAGGACACGAGAATATAAATGTGGTGTAATTCAGTAATCCCAAGCTTGACACCTTTTTTGTTTGTGCAAAAGACAATATGGATCATTCTGTTTGATACCTTCAGTAGTTCTAGAGTTGCTGCAGTAATCCCCTAAGACTCAGTAATGCAGTTTTATGAACTCATTAAGTCATCCATGCACACCAATAGTATCTAGTAATCGATAATCCTAAACAATAAGCATATTTCCTAGCATTTAATATGCACACTACTGACATGGATTACTGAGGAATCTAATTAATCTTAGTAATAGGTTGTCAGTAATCCCCTGAGACTCAGTAATCCAGTTTTATGAACTCATTAAGCCATCCATGCACACCAATAGTATCTCAGTAATCGATAATCCTAAACAATAAGCATATTTCCTAGCATATAATATGCACACTACTGACATGGATTACTGAGGAATCTAATTAATCTTAGTAATAGGTTGTCAGTAATCGAATCAGTAGTCTCAATTACTGAGAAATCAGTAGTTTTTGAATTAGTAGTGTTTGAACTGCTGTGTTGGCCTTTCTCAAATTCACCTAGCATTTTATATCCAGTAATCTTAGCAATATTATGTTAGTAACCAATGCTTGCCAACTACAGCAGACGTGATGGTGACTTTTCAAATTGATAATTTAAAGGCACAGCTATTTAAAGGCACAGCTAAAGGATTTGAGAAAAACATAACTGCATACTTTGGCTTGAAAAAATAACAAGCCATGATAGCCATGCACGCGATGCCTTTTTGCCAGCAGCCATCCAACGACCCCAAATTCTCTTGTCAAAAAAAAAAGTAATCAAATACCAATTCCATCCACCACTAGCCAGACACCTGCAGCGGCGGTTGATGTGAATCACCAGTCAACAACTCCCATGTACCTTAATGTCTGTTACAAAAACATGAGGCACATCCAGCGTATATATATGTTGCAATTGGTATCCCTAACTTCACCTAAGTTTCAAGGTGTGCAGCATTCAGTAATCCATTACAGAAGGTGTCATATCCCTAACTTCACCTAAGGATTATTGAACGCATGTATTGGATTAGTACCTAGATTGCAAGTGTCATATCCATTATGGCAAAAAAACAACATTCAGTAATAGCAGCCAGACATTCAGTAATATGGGGGCACAAAATGAATTCATGCATGCGTTCAGTAATTCTCACCTGCCGACCATGGATCTACGACCGTGTGATGCCACTGAGGCCTGCAAACACCGCCGCGAACAGGATCCTTGCCGTCATGTCGTGCGCGTGCAGTTCAAGTTCGGTTTGCCAAGGTCTGGCCCGTCACGAACTCCGCCGCTCCATGGGCCGTGGTCTCGTTGTGCGCCCGGTCTCCTTTGCCCACGCTGCTACCGCGACGCCAGATTCGGTGCAATCGCTGGTGGCTCGCACCTCGCCCTCTCCCGCATAACGCAGCTCCCACACGCCGCTCGCGGATCCATCTCGAAGAGCCGCCACGCCGGCCAAAACGGCAGCCACCGCTTCCGAGACCCCACGCCGCTGCGCCGCAAGGCCGCCGCTCGCGCCGCCCCGCGCTACGCCGCCACGGCTTCGCGCCGCGGGCGGGACGAAGCGGCGTCAAGGACAAAGTGCGGATTGGGTGCGAGGAGCCTGGGTGGGAAGCACGATGGGTGCAGGGCAATAACAGGTTCGGTTAAGATTGGTGGGATCCCAGGGGGATTCGGGCGTGGCTGTAGGTGTTTAGCCCCGGGCGTGGTGGGGAATCTATTCTACACCTAGGGTGTAGAATAAATACGCCGTATATATATATATATATATATATATATATATATATATATATATATATATATATATATATGTGGTCATTCTATTGGGAGCCCCTGGGCTTCTAATAACTATGGAGAGCCCCAGCCAGTCCCCCTGCCAGCCCAGCCATTCAGGTCTACAGTGCTGACGTGCGTCTCAGGTGGGAGGGACCCTCTAGACCCAGCAACCAGGATGCATAAAATCCCACGTCGACGCTGCGTAGAAACATATTTTTAGCCACGATGCATAAAAGCAATGGTTGAGTGAATTAAAATCAGTTCACCATAGCATAAAAACCTCTCCACAATTGGCTGTTGGACGAGACACCACCTGACACATGCAGACAATGGCTGACGCGTGCATGCTGGCATGCATCCCATCTAATCTCTATCGTTTTTCGCTATAATTTTTCAACGAACCATTCGATTCAAAAAACCGTTTTCACCGTTGAACTCCTGACATTTTTTGTGCACGATTCAAGATCCATTATGAATATTTTTTTTTTAAAAGTGAAATTCAAAAATTTATACATGAGGATAAAGAGTTTTATGCTACTGTCTGCGCATAAAATCTTGTGAGCAAGTGCATAGAAACATGGAAGTTGCCCTTGTCTCCAAATATTTGAAATTTGAATCACCATACTTGAATCACATCAATTAAAGGTCGTTTGAATGCATAGAATCACTTGTCAATATGTGTGGAACAGTTTTTGACACCGCCGGCTTTACCACGTAAAACCTTCTATACAAGATGGACGAAAAGTTTTATTCCCGACATTGCATAGAAATTAGTGATTGAATGAATAATGTTAATTTTGTTACCGCATAAAAACCTCTCCACAATACACTTCACTTGAAATTAAAAAAATGTGCTTGAGGATAAACAGTTTTATGCTATCTTCTATGCATATAATCTTGTGAGTGAGTGCATAGCAACATGATGGTATGTGCTCACATCTCCTCTAAAATTTAAAATTTGAATCACCACACTTGAATCGTAACAAATGAAGGCCTATTGAATGCATAGAATCACTTGTCAATATACGTAGAATAGTTAAGATGTAGAATTTTATACTATCATTTGTGAATACAATCTTGTGAGCGAGTACATAAAAATGATAGGCGCTCTCATCTCCTCCAAAATTTGAAATTTGAATCACGACACTTGACTCATAGCACTTGAAGGTTGATTGGATGCGTAAAATCACTTGTCAAGGTGCGTAGAACAATTTTGACACAAACATTGCATAGAAATTTGGTGATCGGATGCATAACAGTTAATTTTGTTAGCACGTAAAACCTCTCCACAATACACTCCACTTGACACAAATCATGATTATACGCAATCATACTCCTGAATAAGGTGATGCATAGTTAACACTGTGACAATGCATACTATATGAGGACTAGATGCTAAAAACATGGAGACGATCTTGTCTTCTTCGAAAATTGAAATTTAAAAAAAAAAAAAACACATGATGGGCATTTTACATGCATAGAATCACTAGTCAAGATGTGCATCATAGTATTCCACGTCGACGTTGCATAAAAAAATTAGTGGTAAGATGATTAGAAAGTATCTTTGTTAACACATAGAAACCTCTCCATGAGATGGAAAATTACGCCTAACACAATAGACATGCATAGAATTTTGTGAGTAAGTGCATAGTAAGATTTTAGGTGCTCTTGTCTCCTTTAAAGTGTGAAATCTGAATCAACACACTAGAACCATAACATTTGAAGGTCAAGACGCACATAAACGTTTTGGCACCAACATCACATAGAAATTAGTAGTTCCATGAATACAAAATAAGCTTCATTACTTGCATAAAATCGCATTGTGCAAAAGTGTACGATAATTGTTCTAACAATGTATGTGTAAGTTATCAAACATTGCATAAAAATTCTTACCGACATACTCCGTATAAACAAATGTTCTTTCTCGTAATTTAATCTTCGAATCCGATGAACACATAATTGACAACACGAATAAAATTCATATAAACATACAAAGAGAATCCTATGCAACTAAACATAAAAATCACCCCCATCTTAGATATCTCGGTCTATGTGCATACAAAAATAGGCTTGAAAGCATAAAATTAAGTTGAATCATGCTTGAAAGCATAAAATTAATTTGAATCAACTCCACATAAACGCAGACACTCGGCCCACTTGACCACCGCAAGGCGATGGCGTCCATGCGGCAGCGACGATGCCATCATCCGAAAGCACATATCGGGCCATGTCGTCCACCGGGAGCCTTCCACCACAATCACCCCAATGCAAGATATCCATCAAATGGGTCGCCACGACCATGTCATCCAATCACGTAGCTCTTCATTTTAAGAAATACAAACCTATAACCAAATCAAATAAAAACACCACAACAAAAAAAAAAAAACAATTGTCCTCGATATCACATTGGTGCATCAAGTTAATTATCTATATGCATAAAAACTTATGCATTCAAGTGCAGAAAAGAAAAGTTATTTCTTACTACATGGCATCAATATTCTGATTCAAAATATTTGCAAAAGCTTGCTTCTGCCTCTAAGAATCGAAGTGTGAACCTATACATATCACTAATAAGCATAAAAAATCCGCTTCTAAATGCATAAAAGGTGTAGGAAAATCATCTCCCCAAAGAAGAAAAATGTTGACGGACATAAAAAAGAAAAGTGTTGGAAGCTTAGGGAGCTTAGATAACATATCTAAACATGTTACAGTCACTAAAAATGCATGAATAACTGTTTCTATAATGTATAAAAATGTGCTCCAATATTAAATATAAATTTGGTCCAAACAATGCATAGAAATGAATAAAAAGTCTTTTCAAATATTAGCTTATCGGTGATAAACAAGCTATAAGCATGAGGTGTAAAATGGATCTATAAGCTACAATGGATTAAATTAGAATAAACAGATGGATCTGCAAGATGCAAGGGGAATAAACATATGAAGCCATGGCGAGAGGTTGCGCCACGACACATTCAAAAAATTTAGGTTTCAATTTCCATAGATCTGCAAGATGCAAGGGGAATAAACAAATAGAGACAATGCACGAAGAAAAAAAGAAATCGCACATATAAAATGAGACACCACTGGCCAAGCTGGATTTGTGCTCTCCTAGAAGCTCATCAACACGACGACATTGGTCGCCTCCCTAGTAGGTCAAGGTCGCTCCATTTGTTTGCCAAAAAAAAAATAAACTGGCCAAAACTAAAATTATTTATAAAAGATTATGCATGCTATGCAAGAATTATTCATAGAAAATTATGCATGCCATGCGTGAACCCACCATGCGCGCCGTATGCAAAGAGCTCACCAAAAACATCCGCTAAAATCATTGGACTATCAGTATTGCATAAAAATAAGTTTCACAGATGCATAATAATTCTAGAAACACATGAAGCACCACCTAGGGGCATGGCGCCGCCAGATAAACATGCACACATGAAGCATAAAACCATCCCCTCTGTGATTATTGGACTGAAATCATGATGGCTGGGACACAAGCAAATGCTTAGAACACGGAATCAAGGATAGGCATAACAAAATTTCTAAACTTGGATGAAAAAGGACTGTATTTCTATGCATCCAAAAAATTAAGATCTCAATTTCTATGCAGCCGGTGTCCCTATTCTTCCCCTTGTTCTTGCTTTGCTTGAGTTGCTATGCATCCAATTATCTAGTAATTGAAGGGAAAACAATTTTAAAACCCAAAACAAGCATGAAATTTGTATGTACTTCCATCAAAAACAAGACCTTGGATCCACTACATCCCAAAATATGTAGTTGTGCATAAACAACTATATCACAGCTTGGTTCTCAAGGGGTAAAAGACAACCTATCAAAATAGAAAAGGGCCACTTTTATGCACATCCAAGCAAATCAACCATGATTTTGGAGCCACTAATGTAAAATACGTAGTTGCATACATGTGAGAACAGAAAAACCTGAAGCACGCACGTGAGGATAGAGGAAGTGGATCCCTACCGATGGACCGAGGAGAGCAGGACCCTCTCGCCGTGTGGCATCAAGTGTTACGGTGGGGGAGGGGGCTGCGTGCTCCAAAGGCATAGTCGCCGTTCGCTGTGGTGGGGATGGGATGAATGAACAAGGCATCGTGGAGCTATAAACCTAAATTGACCCTTCAGGTGGTGATAGCATCTTTGGCCTAGATAGAGAAAAATGGAAATTTTTATTCTAATCAGGTCTCAACATAGAGTTTATATGCATTGTCTGTACCTACATATTTATATTCATTAATCCACTTGCTTGCATTGCTAGAGTCTTGGACCTACAACCAGCACATCATGGAATTGAGATTCAAAATTAGCAATGCTTGCTCTAACTAAAAAATTGACTAGACCGCTGCTACCATGTGTCGTGATCGAAGCATGCCCATGGCCTTGCTAACCAGCTCTGCCTTCATTTTCTTGGCGAGCCACGGCATGTTCTGCTCCACCTCCATCTAGAAGCATAAAAATCAAATCGAATGAAGCATAAAAAATTGACCTTGTAATCGAATGAAGAAAAAAATGAGACAGAGCATAAAAAGAATGCCTTGTAATTGTAATTTTAAAGCTGCAATATATGAAGAATTCATCTTGAGCAAAGCTTAGGTCAAGCATTAGCATGGGATTCACGGATTTAGGAGGCATTCAAATCCCAAAGGTGGATAGAAGCAAAACGGCATTAAATTAAATTAAATATTTTAAATTCCTAGCTCCAAACGACAACATAGCAGTGCAAGCATCTAGATGGCACCAATACAGTAGCATAATCGTATGAATTAGTGGTTGGAGCAGTCAAGGTGTATGTGAAGTTGCAATATAGGGTATGCATTCCATGCGCATGTACCTCAGGGAGGCATAGGACTGCATCTGGATGCATCGTTGAGGTGGGAATCATCGGCATCAGCTCTGCGGAGGGCAAGGCCTATCTTTCATTCGCTGCAGCAACGGATCCATCTACAACCCAATAAACATGGTTGGCGTAAAACACGTTAATCACTAGAAATCTCCTCCCAAAATCGAATTTTTATCACACATCAACGGAAGGGGCTACTAAATGTGGATAAAATAAAAATCACGCGGAACGTAAAAGATAGGACAAGGAGAGAGAGGGCAGCGAAGGAGTTCATGCTTACCCCGGGCTAGGATTTGGGACCGATGCCGCCGTTCCCCAAGCGTGGAGGAGCCGGGAGGCCACCACGCCCACATGACGCCCCTGGCCAGCCACGCCGCCCGGCACCCCGCCCCTTAGGCCTCGACCACGAGCCGCATCGGAGGAAGCGGTGGTTGCCGGTGGAAGTGCGCATGCCGCCGGATCCGAGGGCCGCGGGTGATGACATCATCGCGTGGAAAGGGGGGGAGGGTCTCCGCCGCCGTCGCGGGGGTACCCGTGTAGATCGAGGGAGATGAGGTGGAAGTTCCACGGGCGTTGGGGGCTCCCGGCCAGCCGCCCGTCACCCGTCATGCCACTCCCGTGCTGGTCTAGGTCCCGCGGCAACGTGCCATGGTAGATCGAGGGAGAGGAGCCACAATTTCCGCGCCGCCCGGTCGAGATGGTTGGGACCACGCCGTCGGGCGGTAGAGGAGGCGCGGTGGCACGCCGCCGCTTGGGTAGGATGGGTCGGCCGGCCCCGGAGGATGGGTGGAGCTGCCGTTAGGAGTCGAGGTGGTGAGGTACCGCCGGAGACGCGGTGGGGAGGGGGCGACGTCGCCGGACGAGGTGGGGGCGACGCCGCCGGGAGATGAGGTGGGGAGGGGGCGTCTCGCTTCGGGACCTGGTTTTTGGGGTGGGGTGGGTGGTAGGGAGGTGGCTGCCAGGGTGGTGGGGGGGTGGATTAGGCTTTCGAACCATAATATATAGGCCCAGAAAGGTGGGCATGGTGGGCCGGTCGATGGGCCATGGCTTGCTGGGCTGTTTGGGTGGGTTAGTGGGCAGCTGGTTGGGGTGGAACCAGACCAGCTAGGTATATATATATATATATATATAACCCGCCGCCCGCTCGAGGGCGCGGAGGGCCACAGACGTCGCTAGCGGCTGAAGAATATCTTTTCCGGCGTGATGTCGACTGTCTCCACTCCCACGCTCGTCACGGAGCTGAGCTTGGAGCAAAACATGGAGGGGGCCAGTTTACCATTGACTCTAAATGTACATGGGTGGTGGAAAATTTATTCTTAGGACTTATAACAACTCGCTCCATCCCAAAATTAAGTGACATTCTCACTTTCCATGAAGTCAAATATTTTTAACTTTGAACAAATATATATAAAAATTATTAATATTTATGATGCAAAATAAGTATTCTTAGGCTAATTACCATTTCTCATTTTTATTCAACTATAAATTGTTGACGCTATCTACCGTCAACACCTACCCTTTATTCTAGCAATACAAACAAGCACAACAATGGAACATGCACCACAAAATCAGGCGTGATCAGGCGCTATCCTACACAGTGAGGGTGTAGAGCATGCCGAGCTCCTCGACATGAACCCAGCACCACGGGTCAATGTTCTTAAGGTTGTCCTACACGAGCACATGCATCTCCTCACCGCAGAATCGGTACGCGGCGGCGACGACGGAGTGCCACCCGACCGGCCACAGCTGGCCATAGAGCTCCTCGCACTTGTTCCTGTCATCTTCGCTCCTACCGCACCCGCGGTACACAAACATGCCATCATGGGCATCGTCGAACAAGCCGTACCACGGGCACACAAACACCTCCACGACGCAGGGGCCATGGTGGTCCAGCAGCGCCGCCACGTGATGTCCGCCGTCATTGGGGTGCTTCTTCCATGAGCGCAGTGGCAACCGATGCTTTGTCGGAGTTGGCGCGTTGGTGGTCATCACCGGCACACCCCCATCTGCATTATCTTGTTCAGGACGTCGCCCGCAAAGGCCCCATCCTTCGTCAAGATGTCGTCGCGAAGGCACTCCTTGAGCAGCCAGTTGTCGGGGTGCTGTGGGAGGTCGTTGTGTTGGTGCCGGAACCGGTGGACCGCATCGACGCCAACGGTGCAGGAGACGAGAGCACACATATCTAGATGCGAAACCAACACAAGAAATGAGTCAGAGAGAGATCTGATGGTAAAATTTACAGGCAGAGGCAGAGGAGGGCCCTCTCACCAGGCTCTCGCTGCATCATGGGCCGGCAATAACCTTTCCAGCTGCGTTGCCGTGTCACTGACTCTATGGGCTTCCCCAACCCCGTACAGTCGAGCCTGAATGTATTGTGCCAATGCTTGTCCGCCAATTCTTGGATTGTTTGGGCCCTCGTCAACCTTCCGGTACAAAAGGAATAAGGCTCGGTTCCTGGGTTAAAAAAAAAAGACATTTCGATCATTACAAATTGTATTATTTAATTATTTGGGAAAGCGGAAGTAGATCATATTATTTAATTATTTAATAACAAAATAGAAGTGACTTTGGTGGTCTGTTTTGCTGTGTCGACAATCACAATATTAGATTAACATATCATATATGTATACATATATACACTAAAATACATGTAACATACAGAACTAAAAATATCATACATATTTTATACAGATTAATGCATTTGGAAGTAAAAAAAAAAAAAAAAGGATTCAATGAGGACACAAATAAAGTAGTCGTAGCCATGGCTGTACTCCTATGTAATACACGCAAAGGCAAAGGAGGGCTGGGAGCACGCCTGCAGACCTAGGCAGCCAGGCAAGGACAGGGATGACCGGATAAGTGGAGAGTTCCGAGCGTCAGGCAAGACACAACAGGCTAATTAGCATTTAGGCTTTACAAGCCCCCACATAGCTCCGTCTGACTCGCTAGAGACCAACCTGGAGTACCACGCATGAGGTCTCGCGCGCTGATGGCCATGCCCATGTTGCCCCCGGCGGTCACCGAGACCGTGGTGAGCATGAACCTCCGGGGGCGCACGCACGACACCTGCGTGGCATCGCCGCGGCCGGTCTCCGGGAAGCGGAAGGTCAGCCCACGCGGCGACAGAACCTGCTTGTACATTGTGGCCGTGAACACTGCTACAGCTACTCAACTACTAGAGCCTTGTTCTTTGCTTCTTGCATCTTTTGCATATATATATAGGCCGCCCGCTCGAGGGCGCGGCGGAGGGCCGCAGACGTCGCTAGCGGCTGAAGAATATCTTTCCGGCGTGATGTCGACTGTCTCCACTCCCACGCCCGTCACGGAGCTTGGAGCAAAACATGGAGGGGGCCAGTTTACCATTGACTCTAAATGTACATGGGTGGTGGAAAATTTATTCTTAGGACTTATAACAACTCGCTCCATCCCAAAATTAAGTGACATTCTCACTTTCCATGAAGTCAAATGTTTTTAACTTTGAACAAATATATATAAAAAAATTATTAATATTTATGATGCAAAATAAGTATTTTAGATTACTTCTTCAATGAGAACACAAATAAAAGTAGTCGTAGCAATATGGTTGTACTCCTATGTTATACACGCAGAGGCAAAGGAGGGCTGGAAGCACGTCGGTTGCTTTATTTAGGATCTTTTAGAGGTGCTTTAGAGTTATAGATAGAGGGGTATAGTCTTAGCTAAGCCGATAAGTTCATTTCCGCATTTATTTCGGTTAGCCAGTGCGATTAATTTTAGAAAGGACTATTCACCCTCCTCTAATCTGACATCTCAACCCTACATAGTGACGCGCCTTCTTCCTAGCGCATGGATAACAACTAATCAGCGACGCATTCCTTTCACCCGGCGCCACTAATGTACTTATTAGTGACGCGTTTCACTTCTGAGTCACTTGTGGAGGCATCACTAATTAGCTTTTCTGGCATAGTGACGTTGTCATGCTCAGACGGGGCAGTTGTTGATCAATTTTGTAGTTACTAACTGTAGGATCGATTTTATATACCAAAGACCTACTGTTGATATTAATTAACTTATCACTTGTTTTAGTAGCCACCTATCAATTACCCACACCTCTAGCATTGTACTAGGTTGTCATCCCTAGCTATGGTGCCAGAAAATGTTTGTTGATACTATCTAGCATTACCACAAGAAGTACTAAACAGATCTATGTCATTTTATGTGACTAGAAAAGATTATAAAGATATATGCATGAAAAGAGTCCGCAAGCGTACAGATAATTATACCATTGTAGCATTTTACCTAGAGTATACCAGGTTGTCGATTTATATTCTATCACTGGGATGGTCTGGCAGGATATATATTGATAACTTATACTATTAATGTAATGGTAAACTATGACCTCACTTCTACTCACAACAGGAGTAAGTCATAGGATAAAATATGTGTATAAATATGATAAGTACTGATCAAGCATCATGATAAATAAGTGATTCACTCAGAGCACTCTAGATATGGCAATAGCGTTATCAAATCAGAATCCGCTCTTCCGTCGCTACATGGTTCTACAAGCTCTATATACGGGGATGGACTACAGAGGACTCAACGGGACTGTCACTCCCAAGATCTACCACACGACCCGGCATATAGAGGGCATTCGCAGATATCCAATATCTAAGCACCACGCTTACACAATGCATACCACTCTCCCTTGAATTCTCAGGATGAGCGCTATACGAACATATGTACGAATACAATAAATCAACTATACTAGACATATAACCAAAGTAGACTATGATTGTAGTCAAGAACATGAATAAGATGAATACTAATGTTGACATAAACATTGTAGCAAATATAAAGATAGTGAAGAATAGAATGAGAAAGGGGTACAAAGAATTATACCGAAAACCACGCTCTTGCCAACGTCGGGAATCCAAGCTTGATCAACTTGACTCCCTCTAGACCTAATCTTACTAGCTAATTGAACAGCAAATCGTCCGGGTGTTGTGGGAGGTCGTCGTGTTGGTGCGGGAGCTGGTGGACCGCATCAACGGCAACGGTGCAGGAGACGAGAGCACATGTATCTAGATGCCAAACCAACACAAGAAATGACTCAGAGAGAGATCTGATGGTAAAATTTACAGAGGCAGAGGAGGCAGAGCATGCTCTCTCACCACGGACTCGGCCATCATCATGGGCCTAAGAACAACCTTTCCAACTAAGCGTTGCCGTGTCATCGACTCTATGGGCTTCCCCAACCCCATACAGTCGAGCCCAATGTATTGGGCCGCTGCTTGTCCGCCAATTCTTGGATCTTTTGGGCCTCCATCAACCTTCCTAGCACAAAAAGGAAGAAGGCTCGTTTCCTAGGTAAAAAAAAGGCATTTCGATCATTACAATTGACACACCGGCATTATTCGTATGATATAGTGGCGCCCTTCAGGTCAAAAGGAAGAAAATTCGATCGTCCCAATACCACCAAAAAGGATGGAAGCTACGCGTCCCCAAAAACTCATTGCATGGCGCTAGGCAGTGCAGTCCTCTCTCGCTTTTTTTTTTCAACGCATCGGCTCATCACTCATCAGCTTGCAAGAACTTCGCAGCTCGGCTCACAGAGGCAACTGAAGACATTACATCATTCGCCTCGACGTCGATGTCATCGTCATGCAACGTGCATCACCTTTGCACCCGTCTTCTTGGTGTCCGCCACCACCACCACCAACGCCAACAAACCTCGGGCCTCGGATCCAATGCTCAACCCCGCATGCGAGAGGTGGGAGACCAGCCGGCGAGAGCCGGTGTTCGCTGTTCTAGCAACCAACCGTTGAGAGAGGTTCGGAGGACAGGACATCCTGATGGCAATATGGCATTCACCTTGGCTCATCCGTCCGCCCAAAAACAAAGTACGTGGGGCGAGCTCCTCGAGCAAGCATGGATCGATCGAGGCGTCGCAGTCTACCACATGCATGCTCAATGGAATTTTTTTCCTCGAATACGCAAAAAGATTTGTGCATCATTGTAATCAAGGTAGAAGGGTTTAACTATACAAAAAATGCGTTTCTGGCAAGTGCCCTAGAAGGTTTACATAATTACAACCGAAGGTTGAACCGTACTGTCACGCACATTCAAGTTTGTTTTGATATAGGCACATATTCAAGTTTTGATATTACACGGAAAGGTAGATAACCAATATATGGGCAGCGATGCCGCCTAAGAAGTGTCCTTACGTCTTTGCTACTCCCTACGCAATCTGTTTTCGTCCGGGAAGAGCATGTGCAATGCTTTGACATTGGAACCGTTCGGCCCACCCTTGTAAAGCTTCTCGAAAGCCTTCCTTCCCGATGCGCTTGGCGTTTATAAACCCATAACCAAGCCCGTACACCGCATGATTAGGATATCACGTTGCTTCGAAGTACGCACCCTAGAGATGCTTTGAGTCGACAAACTCTTGTTCCGTAGTAGTATCGCCAACTTAGCATGCGACGACTGTTTGAGTAGTGAGCCAACCTTCTGCAACACTTGCTTGGTGAAGTTCTCGAGGTGGCCTATGGCGGCGAGGTGTTGCTGACCGGACCGCATTGTTATCTTGCAGTGGTGTATTGAGCAGGGCAGCGTTTGCCGTGGGTTCGGTTGAAGCGAAGCCCGGTGGATAGCCCTGCTCATCCACCGTAGTTGATCGACAGCCAAAGGGGTGGTTTGCACCACCCAAGAGCCATTGAGGAGGAAGACCACACAAAGGCTATGGCAGGTGACCATCGTGGCAAACAAGGCACGCCACTAGGAATCCAAGACCGGTGTATCTGGACGATAGCTAAGATCAATCGGTTGCATACTATATGCAATAGAATAGGAAGCTTACCAACGATCCCGATCGCCCTCCTTATAAGCCTGCTCCCCTTTCTCTATATAAAGGAGAGCAGGGACCTAGGGCTCAGGATGCATCTCATTTCAACCATCGCTACCCGTAGCTAGGAGCAACAACCCCTATAATCAAGTTCATGAACATAAGATCCGCAACTGCGCGACTGGACTAGGGATTAGCACAGGTCGTGCCCTGAACCAGTATAAATCATTGTGTCTCATGCGCTGCCATCTAATCGATCTTCGTGACTACGTCGTTACAGTATTGCCGGAGCAAATAATTCCGACACCTAGGGTGTTGTCATATGCCCACCCCATCTTTCAGCTTGGTTCTGGGCTCAATTTGCAGCCTTTGTGGTCTTGTGGGGATCCATGGTCACGGTGATCAAGTCTTGGTGTGTGTATCCTTTGGCCTGTCATTGTATGCAGTTGAATGGTTCGTGATTTGACAAAGAGAAAAAAAAAAACCCATCCTGATTATTTGGGTGTTTGCAGCCGAACCGAGAGATGGGAGTGAGAGCATGAGCCGATGCATGCGTTGAAGAAAGGATCGGAGCTGCGCCACCTGGCTGTGCGATGAGTTTATGACGCGTGGTTTCTATCCATGCTTCGGTATATATGCACGGAGACATATTGGTGGAGGGAATCACAGCCTGCACCCAATTTTATTTGCGTCTATCGAAAGGGAGCTTGCACCGAAGTTTACTTGTATTGCGTCAAGAATCAAGAGGTCAGAAAGTCAAAAAAAAAAGAATCAAGAGGTCAGCCTGCACCGAGAATTTACTTGCACCAAAAGGGAGTCTCCACCGAACACCGAGAATTTACTGGCGTCAAAAGGGAGTCTCCACCGAACAAGAATCAACAAAAGAGGAGCATTATTACCAAAAAAAAAAAAAAAAAAAAAAAAAAGAGGAGCATGCACCGAATTTACTTGCGTCAAAAGTGTAGTATAAGGTAAAAGCGCGAAGCTGCATGCAAGTCCGCTACACTTTTTTTTTTTTTTTTGAGGAATCCAACTACATTTTTTTTACCACAGATTGCTGCTTTCCATTCACGATGAGATGAGACACCATGCACCCACCCAGCCATTTCCTACCGACCGCGCCTACCATTGCTCACTAGTACTGAAATGATTTTACGAGCAGCCCTTTCTTTTCCGTGGCGGGCGTATCTTTTGCCCGCCACGGTAAGGCGTATCTTTTGCCCGCCACGGTTATTTACCGTGGCGGGCGCTTTTTTTTTTGCATGACGGACACTTTTGCCCGCCACGTAAAATCGAATTTCCGTGGCGGGCGCCTTTAAAGGCCCGTCACGCAAAATAGAAGCCTAGCTGCAGTCCAAATAGAAAAGCCCACTATCTCATCCCTATCGGGTTCGTATATAAACAAACTATTTCAGTCCCACCAAACCCTAATTCATTTGCTCTCCTCCCTCTCTCTCTCTTCTCTCCCTCCCTCCCTCTTCTCTCCCGATCCGTCCCTCTTTCTTGCGCCGGCCGGCTCCCATTCCCATGGCGTCCTTCCTCGCGCGGATCGACCCGGCCTCCCCGGCCGGCGCTGGCGGCGGCGGATCGACCCGGCCTCCCGCCACGCTTGGCTGGCGGATCGACCCCGCCTCCCGCGCGCTGGTGGCGGGCCGGATCCGGCCTTCTCGGCGGCGGCGGCGGGCGGGATCCCAACCTCCGGTGGCGGCGCACCCCTTCCTCTCCCTCTCTCTCCGGATCTGGTGCGGGTTCGTCATCTCCCCTCGTCCCCTCCCTCTCCCTTGCTCTCTATCTCGCTCTCACTCCCTCTTCGCAGTCCGGCCAGTGGTGCAGCGCCTCGATCCGTGGCGGCGCTCTTTCTGTAGGCGGATCCAGCAGCCGAGGAGGGCGGCGGTGGCGCCGGATTCGGGCGAGAAGGCGTCGGCCGCGCCGAGATCCAGCCGCGGGGCGAAGCGGACCGAAGCGGATCCAGGGGACGACGGCGACGACGCGAAGATCCGGGCGGTGCTAGGGTTTTTCGCCGGGCGACGGCGGATCTCGCTCGTGGTCGGGCCCGTATGGGCTGACATTGGGCTTGGGTCTTTTTTTTTTTTTATTTTGATTAAGCGTGGCGGGCACAGTGGCCCGCCACGGTTAATCAACCATTAACCGTGACCTTTAGTGCATGACGGGCGCTCTTGCCCGCCACGCTTAATCAAAAGTGCCCGTCGTGCAAAATGTTTTGAGTAGTAGTGGCTGACTACCGAGAGAAAATACAAACTGCGTATATCAGTCCATTCTTTTTCTCTACAACGTAAAACGAACAAGAGTCAGACTTTTTTTTTTAGTGCGATTTTGTTGCTTGATATAGAAACCATGATAGTTTCTAGCACCGTGCCCTTGCCCTTACAACATCACAACAAATCTCTAAAGGTACTGTTAGAACAGGTTTTTTGTGCCAAGAGCAGAGGCTATGTTTGTCAAAGAGTTACTCAGCTTGACCCGGAGTCCTAGACATCAGCCAACCCTGTTGAGTCTTCAATTTATTATCAGCAGGCTATATAATCCCAAGATAGAATCTATGCTACACTGTCCAGTGCATCTCTCTTTGTTCACTTGATATTGGTGTTAGTACGAGCGGGAAACTGGTTTCAGAAGTTGGCATGTGGGTTAGCCTCTTCAAAAGCAAGGTTTGAATAGTGTTCTTTAATGTGTCTTTGTCCAAAATTCTATTGCTACTTGAATTATCAACCTGCCAAGAAATAAAGATTTGGGCCGTTACAGACTGTATGATTCATAGATGTTGGTACATATGCATGCTGCTCATTAGGTTCTAAAGTAATTGTATGACGCATTCCCCCTCTTTAAAATGAAATATACTTGTTTTTTTGTGAAATATCAAATTTCATTGGGAAATATATACCCTACCAGTACATTTGGTTTGACTAATGAAGTTGCAAAAATTTAAGGAAATGGACTATCTAACTATCAGTACCATAGCTAGGGAAATAGAGGAACTGACTAGGCATGAACGTTTCTGATGTTTTGATAGTTAGATCATGTAGTAGTTCCTATGGTCACACATGGCATTTTGATCTCTTTAGTTTGTATCCCATATAATCAATGCAATGGTTAATCCGACTTGGTTTCTTCATGCGTTCTTTTGTAAATTTTTTTCATTATGACGACATGATATGCCCACAAGAATGTAGAAAGGTGTTCTCATATATATTTGATTCACAACAGGTTCTTTGAGGTTGCTGGAGAGGGGGTTTGCTACACACAGGTGCGTCCTGGAGTTGTTGCGGGCTGACAAGTGACAACATAGTTTGCTGCAAGGATAACAGTTAGTGCCAGTCAGAACTATGTTTTATTCATGGTGCTTTTTTCATTCAGTTCTATATTTCCTTACAGCTTCTCTGTTCTTGCTTTATTAACAATATGCCAATTTCGGTAGGCGGACATGAAGGGAATCGAGACGTCTAGGGGGTGGTTGTGAATTAGGCAACTTAAAAATCTACTTCTAGTTTCAGATACTTGTCTGTTTCAGATACATAGGTATACATGTTCCAGAGGTAATGCTACAATTGTTTCAGAGTAGAAAAAGATAATGCAATATGTTTTCAATTTTTATGTACTACCCAGAACTGTCTGTGTTTCAGGTGCATAGATATTCATGTTTAAGAGCAATGTATTCATGTTTCAGAGCAATGTCACAAGTGTTTCAATAATGTTTTAGAGTGCACACGCACCTGTTGCTTCGTGGAAGAAGAAGTTGGTTTCACTGGCAGCATCTCCACGTCCGCTGCAGCTCCAGAGTGCACACGCACCTGTTGCTTCGTGGAAGAAGTTGGTTCCACTGGCCGCATCTCCACGCCTGCTGCAGCTCCAGATGTCTCAAGCCACAGATCGAATTCATCACCATAGATCATCCTTGGAGCAGCCCTCCCCGTAGGCATCTCGATTTGGAGCAGGAGATGAGACATTGGGACTGGATTGAGGAGCTGATTTGATTTTCAGGTGTGATTGAGGAGCAGATGGCGCTGAGATGGCCCCGCGCGAGGCTCTGCTTGGGATTTGAACGGGCGGTTGCGGGGGACGTTGGGACAGGAACTGAGGCTGGGGGAGGGGGCAGCGCTCTCCGACGGGATCTGCGTCGCCCCTCCCGCGGCGCGGCGCCGGTCGCCCCTCCCTGTCTGTTGGCTTGGGATCGGACTGCCCTGTCTATGTCCCGCTGATGGGCTCGGTTGGTTGATGGGCCTGCGTCCCGGCGTCCGGAAATAAAATCGCGCCGGACGTCCGGGCGCAATCCCGCCGCACGTCCGGGCGCCATCGCGCCCGAATTGTTTACGCTGCTGTCATGACGGCCACAAGGAGAGGCGCGTGCCGGGCGGGAATCAGCATTGAGCCCAAGGAGCAGTAGGCCTAGAGGGAGTTTTGGGCTGTGTTTCCTTAAGTGGACCAAGGCCCAACTCTTGTAACAGCTGCCCTGCTGCGCACCATCGGGTTAAAAACCCCCTGTAATCGCCCGACGAAGGCATCGTTGAACAAACAGAAACCAAAACCGTTGCTTCGACGGACTTCGTCTGAATCCCAATCCAACTGCTGTTGTTGCTGATTCCCCAATCTTTTTTCTCTGTATCCTGATTCTTCTCCAATTGAGCCCATGTGCTCTAGTTATCTGGTATTGAGTTCCTAACATTTGATATTCGGAGCAAGTTTGTGGAGGGCATTTTATTTTTTCACCGCAAAAATGTTGTTCGCCGCATTCTTGGTGATCTGGCGCCCAAGATTTCCAACATCCGCATCTTCTGGAGATCTCCATCTTCCACGGCAAGTGCTTGCTGGACGTGCAAAGTACCCATATTAAAACAGGATAAAAAAATGGATGGGTAAAATTGTCTTTTTAACACAGCTAGAGGTACTTAACAAATCAGGGGTAGACTCTCCCTTTGCTCAAAAAAAATTGAAGGCAAAAACATAAAGTAAAAAAATGAGGGTAAAAATGCCAAACCCAAAAAATAAGAAACGAGAAACTAAGAGAAACTCTAACAATTTGCTAAATGAGGTTGCTATCATTGAAAATTAGGCACAACATGAAAATTTACTCTCAAATAGTTTGCTAAATAAGGTTGTCATCTTTCCCAACTTGCTATTCTTCTCCTCCACGGGCGATGTATACGCTGCCAGATCCACGGCAAGATCTGTCCGTATTACAAGAGGTGGAAAGCCATAAACATAGTTTTGTTTTTGTCTCGTGGTTCCCGATGAGGTGGAAGGGCATAAACATAATTTTATTTCTCTCTCGAGATTCTAATGTAAGTTAGATGTGAGTTTACCAAGTGAATTATGCCAAACCGTTGGAGATGACTTTTTTTTACTTGACATATCTTTTTAAAAGTTGACAACACTTAAGATTTGCCAAGTAAAATTTGGTGAACTCTGAGAGATGCTCTAACCTATCGATCTACCTGCAGACGAAGCAGATGGAAAAAGTCAGGCGTAACATGTAGAAAGGTAGAAAGGCGGCGCCAATCGCGCTCTGCATGGGCCGTAGCGTGGTCCAACTCGCGATTTGGATGTATTTGCATCCCGGATGGTCAGAGCATAACTCCTAGGCCTTGTTTAGATTGCAAATTTTTTTCAACTCGAACTCCTCTAAGACTTTCGTTTGTATTTGATAAATATTATCCAATCATGGGCTAACTAGGCTCAAAAGATTCATCTCTTGATTTACAACTAATTTGTGCAATTAGTTATTTATTTAATCAATATTTAATGCTCCATGCATGCGGCCAAAAATTGATGTGACGGAGAGAGTAGAAAAAACTTGGAACTTTGAAGGGAACTAAATAAGGCCCTAGTCGGATAGGAAGATTGTCAGTTGGGTCAATTATTCGGCAGGCATACTCCACCCTATCTCAGTTGGGTTCTTTTTTGGGATAATTGTTTTTTTGGCTCTTTTTCAAACATGTGTATTTGGCCTCAAAATGAAGTTTCATCACTTATTTGGCCTTCCGTTAGATTAGGGCTGTTAACGGTGTCAAGTGGTAGGTAAAAGTCCATTTTACCCTTGGCTGGTGGTGTACACGAATAGTCCCTCCGTGCCAAAACGGATCACACTATGGGAAGCGTGCAAGTCTAACTTTCTCAATTTTGATTAGATTTGTAGAAAATAAGTGTAACATTTATATCTCTAAATAAATTTGTTAAAAACTAGACGTGAAGATCTCTACGAGGATACTAATTACTTAGCATACTCGTATAGATGTAACCGCTCCTAACTCTCCGTTGTTACCGTGGTTTCACAAAGAGGGGGCGGTTGGTGATGGAACCGCCCTATTGTGTATTTCAAAAAATCACATTTTCAAAATCGAAATAAAAATAGCAAAACATTTTTTTCAATCGGGCGAGGCCAAGTCTAACTTTTCTCAAATTTGACTAGATTTGTAGAAAATAAGTGCAACATTTATATCTCTAAATAAATTTGTTAAAAACTAGAGATGAAGATCTCTACGAGGATACTAATTACTTAGCATACTCGGTGTAGACGTAACCGCCTCGACTCTCCGTTACCGTGGTTTCACCGTAGGGGCGGTTGGTGATGGAACCGCCTCTATTGTATGAGCCGCCCTATTCTGTTTTTTCAGAAATCGCATTTTTAAAATTCAAATAAAAATAGCAAAACATTTTTTTTTTCGTTGGGCGAGGCCCCCACCGGTCTACCACCCACGACCCCTACACATGGTCATCTCGCTTGTGCGTGAAGAATCCCCACCACCGCGCTATATATGTCTTTGTGTCTATACTCTATTTCGGATCTGCACATATTATACAAATTTGAGTAAAAATTGACTATTTGAGGCTCTAAACGGAGTCAAATCAAAGAGTGGTCAACTACAAAGTTTCATAACTTTTCGAGATCTACGATTCTTACTTTGGGTGTTTCTCCATCCAAGATCGTTTATAAAATTTGAATTTCAAATTTGAGACATTTGAACGTAGATTTTGCATGACTACATGATTTCAAATAAAAAGTGGTTAACTATAAAGTTTCATAACTTTTCGAGATCTATAATTTTATTTAGGAAGTTTTTCCATTCAAGGTCGTTTGAAAAATTCTAATTTCAAAATTTAGATATTCAAACCCACATTTTGAGGCATCAAATAAAGTCAATTCAAAAAGTGGTCAACAACAATGATTCATAACTTTTCGAGATCTACAATTTATATTTAGAAAGTTTTTCCATCCGAGGTCATTTTTTAAAAAAAATTATTTTTTAGTGTCCCATTTCAAAATTCGGCAACCCACCGTAGGGGCGGTTCAATATAGAGCCGCCCCCAAAGGGACCACAAGCGTGGGGGGCGGCCGAAGATAAAACCGCCCCTACCGTGGGTCACCGTAGAGCGGCTAGTCTGGTGGAGGGAATTTGCTTCACCGTAGGGGCGGCTCAAAACATAAACCGCCCCTACTCAAAAAAAAAAAAAGAAGGCGTTCCCATAGTAGGCTTTTATAGTAGTGAGGGGAGGGGCGACGAGGATCTGCAGGGGGTGGCGGATCTACGTGGGGGGGCGGCGCTTGGGGCATCTTTTCGCCTCGATTGAGTGAGATACCTAACATAAAATACAAGCGCTATTGCATAGAAAAAGAAGGATCATCTCCTCAATTTGACATTACTAAGCGAATGGATTTCACATATATATCATATAGTATATTGTGCCGGTAGATATTAGGCAATTTTAGGTTCATTTTAATCCAAAAAATAACATAACTAATATGATGATGGCGTCATATGTGCTTGTTCAAATTAAACATGAAACATCATAAAAATGATTCTAACCAGCAAGGTTTTGATCAGCGATTTTAGCGGATGTTCAAGAATAATTATACCCACGCAAAGCCAGTGGGCTAGTTGACGTAGCGCTTGTTAATGTAGTCATCCCGCTTGATGTTGTGCAGAGTGGACACAGTGCAGATCACGCCGCACCGCTGGAAGATGATGACCACATTGCCGGAAGAAGACAACGAGTAGTCGTGCCGCCAACGACACTCCCCAAAAACGTGATTGTCGCCCTTCACCCGTGCAGATGAACTCCTCTCCATGTTCCTATGCGCGCAAGAATCAGGATGGGGAAACCAGAAAGCAACAAGATATGTGGCTTGTCTTGTGTGCATGAGAGACTAGGTAAGAGAGGCTGAATGTTGAAGAGGGTCATGTATTTATCTCATAGCCAGGAAGCCAAAAGGATCAGGGAGTGGAAGAGTCGCCACGGGATGAGATGGAGGGGCCAGGGCGCTACGGAGAGGTTCACTCCCTAACTCCATAATGGGGTGTAACACCCCAAATTTTGCACTTTTCAAAAATAGGCTAAATTGATTTATTTATTCATTTTGTGAGCATTCAAATTTAGGTAAATAATATTTTTGTGAAATTAAAACAAAATATAAGGTATAGACACATGTTTGTTCATTCATGCTGCTGCATTTTTTTGTATTGAGTGGTTGTTCCAAATTTCAAAAGAGAATTCAAATTGTTGTGGAAAAGCTTTTGAAAATGTGTTCAAATAAAAAAATAGAAAAAAATCTTCCTCCCTTCCCTCCCTGGCTTTCGGCCCAAGCTGGCCTGCTCATTTCCCTCCCTCGCCCTTTTCCCTCAGGCCCAAGACGCCTTCTCGCTTGGGCCGCAGCCCGCTAGCCAGCCCAAAGAAGTCCCCACCCTTTCCCTACCTCCAAAGACCGGGTGAAGGGCCACCACCGCCACCATTATCGCCTCCACTCAAAACCGCCGTAGTAGTGGCTTTGATGGCTTTGCGCCCCGCTTTGAAGCCACGAGTGGCAAAGCCCCGCGTCCGCCTCGCGTCCGCTTCTCCCCTTCGATTCCTCTATAAAGCCCCATGCCCGAGCTTCCCCTTCCTCTTTCCGTTGCGCAACTACTCACCACTCCGCCACCTCAATTCGCCCATCCGAGTACGAACGTTGTCAAGATCGTGCCTAGAGGCTTCGCCTTACCTTTCCGCGGCAGTAGGTACCCTTTATTTCTTTGTTTTGCCTCGAATTTCATGAAACCGAGCTCACGGCGGCTCCTTCTTGTTCCAGTCCACACCCCACCACGTCCGTCATCGTCATGCCTTGCCGAACGCCGTAGAGTCCTCCAACGAGTCCGATATCCTCCTCTCCGTCCCGTTACCCTTTAATTCGAGTTTACGCCCGAACGCCCGATTACCGCGAGCTCCTCGGCCTCCGACCATGGCGCCACCGTGGGAGCCCCACCCCGCCGTGTTCCCCTTCCTCTCCGGTGTGTCGACAGAGTTCGCGGGTCCGTGCTAGTTATCCCGCGCCCTTAGTCTTGATCGGGCGGCCGAATCGCCGATTCGCCACGCTGGCGAGCCCGCCCGCCATGGTGTCCGCCGCAGCTGAGTGTTTGCTACGCCGCGTCCCCCGTCCCTCCCCGCTCGTCCCATCTAGTTCGCGACGCCTCCTCTATCTTCGGTACCTCCGCTTGGGTCCAGGGGCGCCCGCGTCGCCGTCTCCGCTGAACGCCGGCGACCTCCACCACCGCCATGGCCGCCGCCGCCGCCGTCGAGCTCTATTCAACAGGTTCCCTCCCCTCTCTTTATTTCTTTAATCCGAGCCGTCCATCTCGATCCAACGACTCCGGATCGCGGATACCCTTTCGCCGGGCCGTTTTTCTTAAGAGCCCCTCGTGCGCTGAAAATTACGCCGAAATCCCTGCCGAGTTGAAATCACAAATTTTATATTTATTTTAAAACGAAAACAAGTTCAGTCTATTTACAAGTTTGCCACTACACGCTTTTACTCATAAAATGCTCATTTTGACTCCGATTCGATCCGCTCAAGTTGCGTTAGGTTCGTAATAAGGTTTTCTATATGTTTATACAATTTTGTTCATGTTTTTACACTAATAAAATATATGTCTTGATTTAATGTTTTGAATTGCTTTATAAAAACTTGTAAAATTCATAGCTTTTCATGTTTTAGCTCCGATTTTCGTGATCTTCGCGTTTTAGCGTGATTGTAGCGATCGTAGATTTGTTTTATAAACCTTTTATCTTGTTTATATACTGTTGGTGTACTGTTCTAATATTAGTTTCATTGTTTGCTTCATGTATGATTTCTCGGATGCGTGCATGGTGCTTTGTGATGATGGCAGTCGGTGAGTTGTACATTGGTGACCTAGAAGGAGTTGGTGATCAAGTAGATGGTGTACAGTTCGTGGAAGATCAGGAATTATTTGAAGATCAAGATCCTTAGGAGTTCTTTGAAAGCTTGAACAAAAAGAAGGAACCTGAGTCTAAGGCAAGTATAGTTTTGGGATATGCTATCTTTAAACCATGATCATATGACTTGATTAATGTTTATGCATTGAACGTTAAATGTGAATTGTTTAGCAACATGTGGACTTGTCTCAGTATTAGAGTCTCTCGAAAAAACAAAGATAACCGTGAGGGTTAATGGGCTCTAGTTTTAGCTCAGTACCCAGGACCTTTTCTAGCTTGTTAGAGGTTCCTGAAAGGCGTTAGGGTAAAACAGACTGTGGATCCCCGTAGCCATGGGGTGGCCACCTATAGTGGACCTGTGGGGGGTTGTATCACATGGAACTGCCGCAGACTATGGATCTCCTGCTGGATTGTATCACATGGACTGACGGAAGATACCTAGCGGCCCTAACTTGTTAGACGAACCTGTGAAAGGCTTCATAGTGAACCCGACCGACCTTCCTTGGGAGAGGGTTAAGAGGCTCGCTACCTCGAGCGAGAGGGCAATTCACAGCTCATAGTGAAAGTATACACCTCTGCGCAAAGTAAAACTGGTATATCAGTCGTGCTCACGGTCACGAGCGGCCTCGGAACCTTTGCATTAAGATGATGACCTATGCTTGTTTAACAATTCATAATTTATCGTTTATGCTCTACATTATTATGTTATAGTGATCATGGGTTATAGGTAAGATATTGTCTTTCTATTCTTGCCGAAGTTTGACATGGACTCATCCTTGCAATTTTCCACTCAAACTAGGAAGATTGCCCGAGTGCTAGAGTTTTGAAGGAGTCGTCGCTTGTGATCAACCAAATCGGTTTGTCCCTATGGAGTGGAGGCTTCATCCCAGGATCGAGAGTGTCTTTCCGTTGTTCGCGCTTTAAGGTTATCTTTTTTATATTAATATAAGTTTGTTATTTATTAAGCATTTTTGATATTTCCATGAATTGTGACTATACGTGAGATTTGACTTCCTCGGCTCACATATGGTGTGTATCTGGTTTTGTCCTTAAAACCGGGTATTACATGGGGCTAGAAACTTACTCCCTCCTCCGTACTCATAAAACTTGACTTTTTAGGACAACGATACGGTCTCCAAATCACAACTTTGATCTCTTGTTATTCTAAAATATTTATGAAAAAAAATGATACATGTATATTTTTATGAAAGTATTTTTTAAGACAAATCTATTCACATAGTTTTTCACATTTGCAAACTCAAAAACTTCAAAGTTATTGATGATTTGTATTTCTAATGTTTGACTTAAATCTTTTCTAAAATGTCAAGTTTATGAGTATGAAGGGAGTATATCATTACAACGAGAAACTCCCGTCCATTAGGAACCCCAGTAAGTCATGCCCTTAATTGTCTTCAATGGCAAAGACCAACTCATGCAAGCATCGCGTTCGTCATGTCTACGCCTGACATTTTCTAAAGTTTCTCGATATAGCAGACACAGGCCCCACATACAAGTTGAGTCAACATCCGGTCAATATATCTTGTACTCAATATAGCGAATGGACTAAATAATATTGCACACATTATTTAATATACGGGCCATGGAATTTATTTGATTTAATTAGATAAAATATGGGTCTAGCCCACATTAAATCCAACAACGCCATCTCTATATAGGCAACGTATCATATATATAGTATATTGCGCCATCTCTACCACAATGGATTTCACATATATCTCTAGATGTGCCGATGCCGTTCCCAAAATTCTCTCTACAAAACACACTCCACCAGTTTTGTTATTGATTGACCTCCAATTGAACGTCGATCCATCGGGATTTATTTACCTAGTATAGAACGGCAGCAGCATTATGATCAAATTCAGAGCCACTCCAACAAGTGCAGTGACAGTGATGTAGGTAGGTGAAGAGAACTGAGACGCGAAGCTGAACGCCATGACCGCAATAGCCGAAAAGGACACCAGCCGGAAGGCCAGTCTGCAACGAGCCACGGATTTGGACAGGAGCGCGACGAACAAGCCCACGGTGATGAACCCAGGCCTCCAAAAATTGTCAACTTTACGTGATCAGGAGCGTCCTTTACCTGAGGGAACGTCGTCACGCACGTTGGTAGGAATGCGGCAAAAGCTTGCAACATAACACCTTTGATCATGTTGGTAACCTCCTGTATGGAAAAGAGACTTTTTTAGTGTACTTTAAATTTGATTTGAACAAAAAAAAAGTAAGCTTGATATTTTAAGGTAAGAGTTTCTTTCATTGAAGTAGAAGAAGAAACAGATTAAGGAGGTGGTGAATGCGAATATACTGTAAATAAAATATGAACTTTAGTATATATCATATCTATATTCGCTTTAGTTTAAATTGGCTCCCTTTACATATAGATTTGGCAAACTAAATAAAGTATATAAAAGGCGATGAAAGTGCGAGCAAGAATTTACCGATGGTTCTTGAACTGGAGCGGCGGCGGCGCAGCAGGGAGAAGGTCAGAGGAAACCTGATGAGCTTGACCTCCTGCCTCCAAGTTAGTGTTGGTCAAGAATATTTCGAGAGGCCGTTGTGCCTCCAAGTCATAGTCATGGCGCCGATGCTGGATTAAGAATTCAATCAAACCAGGGTGGACGCCGCCGCCACGGTTTCTGCCGCGTCCGCCTGATGATGTAGCAATGAGTTTTCCAAAATGCGGCGGGACCGCCGCAAGCTCCTGTATTAAGTCAAGAAGACTGCGGCCTAGAGTGCCGTTATCGTCGCCGGCAGTAGTCATGACCACAGGCAATTCAAGAACTTCATGACCGGCCGCTTCAGAAGTGTTGTTATCCATTCCTATTGAGACCAGGGCCTGCATTAACGACACTTGTTTTAGTGTACCATTAAAATATTCAAAAGTTTACAAAAAAATAGCATAGACAAATTCAACTTTAGAAAAATAACATCAAAAAGATCACTCTATTCCTATTGAGACAAGTAAAAAAATGAAGTCGTACACACCAGGCACCCGGCCAACTCACGCACACACCCACAGACCCAACACACGCACCCACATGACCAACTCATTTGACACAACCATTCATGTGTACACACAAATACCAGCAAAACGCACATTGAAAGAACGTGGTGAGGGTTAGAGGAGCATACCCTTCTGGAACTCCGGCAGGATCCATCCCTACTTAAATCTCTGATCCCTCGAATCAGCACAAAAAAAATCTCAAGAAACTAGGGTTCATATTCAAGAAACAGTAGCTCCAGGGAGATGGAACAACAGATAAAGAGAAGGGGGTCGAGGAGGCGTGCACCATGGATGAGAAGCCGGAAGAGCTGCAGTCCCGGCTGGGGGATCTGCCGTCAGCCGCCAGGCAGAATCGTGCGTGTCTCCGGCACCCTTCTGTTGGGTGTGTGCGTTTGGGTTGCATGTACGCCGTGAGTATTCACAAATTCATTTTTCAACTTGTTTAACAGTGAGTTAACAGATACGGCCGAAACATGTAACAGAGTGAGCTTTCTAAAGCTGAGTCTTTCAATGCTATTTTTCTAAACTTCAAATCTTTCAATGCTACGGATCCAATTGCGCCCCCCTATAGAGGTTCTAACGTTGGTTTCTCCATTGGATCTAGTCTCTTATATAAAAAAATAATCATCAACGCCATTATGAAAATAGATAAAGTAACCCTCTAAATATGCATCAAAATTAACGACATTTGCCATTATGAAAGATAACTCAAAATCACCTGTGTTCCAATCAAATTGCCAATTCAATGTAACTCCTAATTTGCATCTAAATTACTCACGTTTGCAGTGTTATCGAGGTGACCTTGGGCTAACGGTGACGGCGGCGAGCTGGCGGCAAGTACACTCGGCGGTTCCATTTCCCTCGCCCAAGATCGGCGATCGAAGAAATGGGTGAGCTGATAGATGTATCTACCCTGAGCCTAGCTTAGCTGCAAGAACGAAAATCTTGAGGACGATATGCTGCTGCTGCTGCTGAGGGCCGGAACAAGGTCTCGCAGCTCGTGCATTTTTGTAGCCCCCGGGCCAAGAATACCACACTTTGTCTTTTTGTGGTACACTGGCATTATTCGTATGACGTAGTGGCGCCCTTCAGGTCAAAAGGAAGAAAATTCGATGCGTCCCATAATACCACCGAAAAGATGGAAGCCACGCGTCCCCGCGTCCCAAAAGCTCATCGCTCGGCGCGTCCCAAAAGCTCATCGCTCGGCGCTAGGCAGTGCAGCTCCTCTGCTGCTTTTTTTTTCAACGCATCGGCTCATCACTCATCAGGGTTGCAAGAACTCGCCGGTCGGCTCGCAGGAGGCAACTGAAGACGTCGACGTCGTCGTCATGCATCGTACGTCATCTTGATGTCCGCCACCACCAGTTCGCGATCCATCTTAATTATTCCAACAATGCATCGCTACCACAACAGGAATCCGCTTCTTTTACCGAGTGCAAAAGAAGTTTGTCGAGGGGAAAAGTCGGGTACTCGGCAAAGAGCTTCTTTGCCGAAGTGTGCCGGACCGAGCACTCGACAAAAGACTACTTTGCCGAAAGTGCCCCGCCGTCGGCGATGTACAACACTTTCGGAAAATAATATATTTGCCGAGCGCGTGGCCGCCGGCAAAAGAAATACACTCGGCAAAGGATAACGAGGATCAAACGGCCCGCCCTCCGTCATCTTCGCCGAGTGTCCAACGTTAGGCACTTTCGGCAAACTAGGCTGAATTTGCGAGTGCCGCCGCACGCCGCCAGGCACTTCGGCAAATGGGTTCTTTGCCGAGTGTCAAACATGGCACTTTCGGCAAATTAATCATTTTTTTTTTTTTTTCGTCCCATTTTTTTGTGTTGCCTTGGTACAGTAATTACATGTCATATTCAGAATTTGGGACAATTTAAAGTTGTTTTGCTATATTTAATGAATTATTTCTATTTTCTTGCATTTTACGGCCACTCAATTTTGAGCTAGCAGGTACATGAAATAATGGAATTTGGTCATTCAAAAATTATTATTCATGATGTTTGGCGTATGTTTGGGCTCAATCCAGGCACTCGCGCGAAATTACGAATATTTTGGTGTCGGAACATGGCGAGTTAAGAAGCGGAATAAGTGTTTTTAAATTCTATAAAATCAAACGAAGTTTAAAAATCACGAAACTTTGCAGGTGTCTTTTCATCTCATGAGGAGCTGTGGAAAAATTTGAAAAAGTTTGAGCAAGGTGTGGCCGATGCCTAAAACTCCGCACATCCCCAAACTTGATCACATGGGGATGTCTCGAGTTTTTAGGCATCCGACGTCACAACTTGCTCCAAACTTTTTAAATTTTTTTCCACAGCCTCCTCATGAGATGAAAAAGACACCTCGCAAAGTTTCGTGATTTTTAAACTTCGTTTGATTTTATAGAATTTAAAAACACTTATTCCGCTTCTAACTCGTCATGTTCCGACACCAAAATGTTCGCAATTTCGCGCGAAAGTGCCCGGATTGAGCCCAAACATACGCCAAACATCATGAATAATAATTTTTGAATGACCAAATTCCATTATTTCATGTACCTGCAGTTCAAAATTGGAGTGGCCTAGAAAATGCAAGAAAATAGAAATAATTCATGAAATATAGCAAAACAACTTGAAATTGTCCCAAATTCTAATATGACATGTAATTACCGTACCAAGGCAACACAAAAAAATGGGGCAAAAAACAAAAAATGATTAATTTGCCGAGTGCCATGTTTGACACTCCCAAGAAAGAACCCATTTGCCGAGTGCCTAGACGTGTGGCACTCGGGCAAAGACTATTTTTTAAAAAAATAAAAATGACACCTTTGCCGAGTCTTTTCGCGTTTTACGCACTTCGGAAAGGTGGCGGATAAATATCTCTGCCCTCCCTCTTCCTTTCATTTCCGCCCCGAGCCCGCCCGAGCCCATCCCGCCGGCGCCGCCGCCCCCCGCCCGCCCGCCCCCGCTGCGCCCGCCGCCGGACTTCGCCGGGATCCGGCGCCGGCCAAGCGCCGCCGCTGACCCGCCCCGCCGAACCCGCCGCCCGCCCAGGCCGGTCTCCGCCCGCCGCCATGCCGTCCGCGCTCAGCGCGGCCGCACCCCCGGCCGCCTCCGGCCCAGCGCCGCCGGGCGCCTCCCGGCCGTTTCGCCGCCCCTAACCCGCCCCCAGCGCCCTCTTCCCCGCCCGGCCCCCGCCCTTTGTTGCCGGGCGGGCAGAGGGAGAAAGGGGAGGTGAGGAGGAAGAGAGAGGAATGGGAAGGTGAGGAGGAAGAGGGAGGAGAGGAGGAAGAAGAGGAAGGAGAGGAGGAAGAAGGAGGAGAGGAAGAAGAGGAAGGGGAGGAGGAAGAAGAGGAAGGAGAGGAGGAAGAAGGTGATCGACGCCTGCCGTTGTTTTCTTAAGTGTTGCCACGACCAAGGTAAGCCCTATCCTTCTAGTAGTGTTAGTTGTAGGGTTAGTAGTAGTAGTTAGTAAATAGTTAGTAAATAGTTGTAGGGTTAGTAGTGTTAGTTGTAGGGTTAGTAGTAGTAGTTAGTAAATAGTTAGTAAATAGTTAGTAAATAGTTGTAGGGTTAGTAGTTGTAGGGTTAGTATTAGTAGTGTTAGTAGTTGTTAGTAATAGTTGTAGGGTTAGTAGTAATTGTTATGTTAATACTTGAATACTTTCATCCGCATGGTTTCGGTAAAAAGTGAATGGCTCTTGTTGATATATTGGTGGTTGGTGGCCTTCGTGCCCATATTCGGTATATGTATGTGGTTGTTGGCCTTCGTGCCATGTTTTTGCAGGTTTTAGGAACCTCCCTTGCGAGGGAGGTGTCTTTGCGAAAATTTTGAGTCGATAATAACTATTTTTTCCCTTTTTTTAGGAGGACACGTGGGAGGGACTCGGCGACCCCCGATCGTCCTCATGGGCGCTGCCGGGTCTTGCCGCACCGCGTCTCCACCGACACCGTAGGTATTCATCACCTCCGTCTGTCCTTATAGTTGTCTTACATAGCGCGACCCAGTTAGGCGTCTCCCGTCCGAAAGAGATACGGCGTTGGTATGCGCATCTGTGCATATCTGCGACCGTATCTGTTTCGGATTGTCCACGTTTTTTGGACAGCCCATGGATGCGTAGATGGGTTAGCATCCATGCTCGCCTCCCGCCGGAGCCGGATTTTCGGCAAAGACCTCCCCGTTGTTCTCCGGATACACACTCTCCCCCGCCAGACGTGTATCGAGAAAAACGGGAGGTGTCTTCTTAAATTCCAGCTTCGGACGGAGCCGAGCATGGATGCTAACCTTGTCTACGCATCCTCGGGTGGGATTAGGACCTATCCCTCACCTATTAGATGGTAGGAAGGCCGTGTAGATGCAATTGCTTTGGTTATATGGCTCGGCGACATGGGCGTATGACGACGAGGATGGATAACCGTCGCTGGATGTACACGGGCTTCGCAAGTAAGAGCCTTGAATGGGTTAGGGGACCGATGCTTTCCGAGCATGCATTTGGCCCACCCAAGCTAAAGGGTCTATTCGGATGCCGTGTCCCCTGCAAAGAAATGTAAGAACAAGAAAAAAGCAACGAAAGGTTGAAATGGGCAAACATATTTACAACAACAGATTCGTCCCAAACTATAGCCATTGGATCTTCCACGGTGAAGTCGATCATATTAGAGAGGATGTGGTGAGGCCCCTCCTCGAGGAGTATGATGCAGATGCCGGGATGGCAGACATGATGGCAGACTTTCACGATGCACGGTTCAATGGAGGATTGGAGGAGGAACCTGAGGAAACCGCAAAGGCGTTCTACGAGATGATGGAGGCGGCACACGCGAGCCCCTTCACGAGAAGACAATGGTTACGGCTGGATGCCATTTCACGCCTTATAGCATTGAAGTCGCAATTGAGCATTAGTCGAGACGGCTTCAACACCCTCATGTCGGGCTATTGGCAACCGCTTCCGCAGGGTCACATCCTGCTTAGAAGAACACGTGACGAGTCACGAGAGACTCCTTCATAGACTCAAGATGCCATATGAGTCGTACCATGCTTGTCCAAAGGGGTGCGTTCTATTTAGGGGAGACCTCAAGGAAGCAACGCACTGTCCAAAGTGCAAAGCCTCTAGGTTTGTGGAGGTAGAATGTAGTGATGGCAGGAAGAAACAGTCCAAGATTCCCGAGATGGTCCTACGACACCTTCCTTTCGTACCGAGGCTCCAACGGCTGTACATGACAGAGGAGTCCGCGAAACAAATGACATGGCACAAGAAGGGCAAAAGATACAGTCCTGAGAAGTTGGTACACCCATCGGATGGTGATGTATGGAAGCACTTCGATAATATACATCCCGAAAAAGCTATGGAGGCTCGAAATGTACGCGTAGCGCTCGAACAATCGAATGAGTTCAACCCGCACGGACAGTTGGCGCCCCGCATACACTTGTTGGCCCATGTTCGCGTGATCCCTCTCAATCTTCCCCGGTGTCATGTTTGAGCTCAAGCACCTGTTCTTGACGCCGATAATACCCGCACACCCGGCAACAATATGGGTGTGTTCATGCGGCCGGTGTGGGATGAATGGCAAGATGCTTGGCATAATGGGGTACCGACGCATGCGACCGGAGCTACAAAGACGAACTTTACAATGCATGTGTGGTACCTATATTCAATGCATGAACTTCCCCGGCTTATGGCATATTCAGCGATGGTGTGTTCATGGGAGGTTCCCTTGCCCAACATGCAAGGCAGGCCGTGATGTTCACCGGGCTTCTCAAGGGTGGCAAGTATTCTTCGTTTGACAAACATCGCCAATTCCTGCCCGAGAACCATGAATTCAGACTAGACAAAAAGCACTTCACTAAAGGTGTTGAAGTCACCGACCCCATCCCAAAATTTATGACCGGTGAAGAAGTCCTTGCCGAGCTAGCTGGTCTCAAAATCGATGAAAAGAAAGATGGTTTTGTTGGATATGGTACCACACGATGTGGACTTATATATCGGGCTTGACTAATCTCCCCTACTACAAGGATCTTCTTCTTCCACACAACATCGATGTAATGCACATAGAAAAGAATATCTCCGAGGCACTCTTCGCAACAACCATGGACCTTAAGATGTCAAAGGACAACGTTAAGGCTAGACTTGACATAGAGATGTTGTCGCGATAGACCAAAGCTAGTGATAGAGACCCCTAGCCCCGGGAGGAGATGGAAAAAGGGCCCGGCCGACTACATCATCAAAAGGGCCGATAGGAAGGAAGTACTACAATGGATGAAGATGTTATCGTTCCCCGATGGGTATGCGGCGAATCCGAGTAGGGGAGTGAACTTGCGGACTATGAAAGTCTTAGGGATGAAGAGTCATGACTTCCACATATGGATTGAGTGGATCCTTCCCGCGATGACTCGGGGATACCTCTCCGAGCCGATGTGGCGCGTCCCCTGGCAGAGTTGAGCTTCTTCTTCCCGCAGCTTTGTGTTAAGGAATTATCTCGGGATGCAATTGCTGATCCGAGCGTCTTTTGTGTTGATCCGCAAGTTGGAGATGATATTTCCACCTGGCTTCTTCCCCCGTCGATGCAAAGACCTGATTTTGCACCCCGCCCAAATGAGGCACGGTTGGGGGCCCGCGCAGCCCGTTGGTGCTATCCAATCGAGAGGCCTCTCAAGGTACTTCCGAGAGAAAATGCAGAATAAAGCCAAAATTGAGCCTTCCGTGGCGGAGGCATATATTCTAGAGGAGGTGTCGACCTTCACACAGGCGTACTATACTTTGAGAAACTTCCCAAATATCACAATCCTACCCCTCGTTACAACGCCGACGAGAGTTCATCGAACCTCGGCCTTTTCGTAGGGCAGGTCGGAAGAGGAAGCGCAGTACCCACAAGCACTTGTCCTTTGATGAGTGGTGCACTATCATGCTCTATGTGTTGTTGAACCTTGACGAAAACCGCTCCTTATCGCCAGTAAGTTCTCAATGAGCTTGTTCCATACGCCGCCACTATCCTCCACCTATCGATCCGACCCACTTGCCTTGTTTTTTTTATTAGGAATTTATTGGTCAACACCGGAGAGGAATGGGGTCGCTACCTTGCAACAAGAAGACAATCTTCTAAAGAATGGGCAGCCCGATTTTATTTCCTGGTTACGCTCAAAGGTACCATCCAACTAACCTCGTTCGACTTTGATATTCCACTTTGGTCCAAGTAACATATAATGTAACGATCTACGGGCCTCACCTTGCGTGCCCGCACGGATGCCGAAATGTGCGAAGATTTAAAACAGGTGGGCAATGGCTTATCCCGTAGGGTCAACTCGCTCACGATTTATGATGTGAATGGCTATCGCTTTCACGAGAAGCTACGAGGAGAGTCGGCCCAACCGCAAAAACAACGCGCACCGGAGTTCAAATGCGCCGGCTTGGATAAGAAAGACTATTACGACATAGTCGAAGAAATATATGAGCTCAACTTCGGGGGTCCTAAAGAGCTCAAGCTAGTGGTATTCAAATGCCATGGTTCGATCCTCGATGACACGAAAAGTAGACCCTACGATTGGGCAAGTCGAAATTCGACAGATTCCGTATATGGAGGAGAGGATGTCTATATTGTGGCTAATATACACGCCACACAAGTTTATTACCTCCCATGGGCATGCCAAAAAACACGAGGACCTTGCGGGTTGGTACCTTGTGCAAAAGGTATCGCCGCATCGGTAAAGCGCCTGTTCGAACGATGATGATTACAACCTTGACCCAAACACCGAAGAGTTCTATCAACCCGAGGGGCTGGAAGGACGTTTAGAGATAGACATTCTTTCGCCGATGGGCATGGAAGTAGACAACGCCATCGATGAGGACGAGGGTGATGAGGTGCGAGGATGCTAAGGACTTGCAAATTCTTGTACGATGGAGGATGGTGCGCGAAGGAGTTGTGGAGGGCGATGCACATGCCGAGGGCGATACGGATGATGAGGATGGTGACATTGATGATTACAATAGTGATAGTGATAGTGATGACTACATGCCGGCCTTTAGGCATTCGAGAGATAATTTCTAAATCATGTAATACTATTTTGTTATTATTGTTACCTTTCAATTATGCTTCGCTCATTTTGCAATACTAATTGGTTTACTCTTTGTCTTTGCGGGGACTCGACAAAATGCCGCGGAAGGCGGCAACGTCGACAGGGGTCCAAATCCGCCTACGCGAGGCCCCCCACCCTCTCCCCAACGCCGACGGGGAGGAGGCCGACGAGCAGCACCCCGACGGTGGAGACGCCGAGGCGCGGCCGACGTCGCCCGGCCCACGAGGAGGCTTGAGTTTGTGTCTACGCCGAGCCGCCGGGGCCATCGTCCGGCCAGCCGGGGCCGCCGGGCCGGACCTCTTCGGACTCGGACTCGGTGCCGAAGAGACACTGTCGAGACGCCTTCCTCGAGTGCCGCCAAGGTCTACCAAAATAGGGGCCTCGAGCCTCCCCCACAGGGCCGATCCCTTTGCCCGCCGCCCTAAGTGATTCGACCCCACGGTGACAAGTAAGTAGCCATTGATATTTTCACTACTTGTTCATATGACATGTTGAAAATCGAACTTCGGACTAACAATTCATCTTAATGGCTCGTGGCAAGAATCGGAAGATTGTAAGCGGAGGGGGCAGTTCGCGCCATATCAATGGCATCCGAGCCTCCCGATTAAAGAGAACTACCCCCCCTCGTGACCGCCGGGGACGTGAGGGAGCCGCCCTATACGTGGGAGCACTTCGTGCGCGGAGGAGGGCGCCCGGCCGGGAAGATCAAGGCGGACTTACGGGTGAGTCTGTATTCGTGATTACTTCACGTCGTTTAAATACTATGTTTTTTAAATAATAGAATGATACATGTTGTCCGTGTATGCGTAACTACTTCACGTGCGAGGCGGGGCGGGAGGCGGTGGCCGCTAGAGTGCGGGGATGTGGTCCGCCGAGACCGACTCAAGGACCTGTACCACGAGGCACGTGTCCAAAGGCATCGCCTCCTTCAACGCCGACGTGCTTGGCAAGGTGGTGAGGAAGAATGAAGCAAGGGAGATGATGCTCCGGAGGGAGACCGACCTCACCGGGGCCCAAGACATCCAGGTTCGTAGAACATTATTCGATTCCTTCAATGGAAAATAAGCGGGCTTCCATTCATCCTCCGCTATGTCATGCGATGTGTCCGGAGTGGTGCGGCAAAGTACAAGGACTGCTGGGAGTCCATTGTGGACAAGTGGCTCTTGGGCCGAGACGTGCGAGACCAAGAGACTCCGTCCGAGAGATATCGCTTGGAGATGGAAGGAAGCCACACCACCAAGGGAGCGTGCCCCTCCCGGTGTATATGAATAGATGGGTACGATTTTGTTGATTTTTTTTTTTATTCAAGCGCTCAAATCTCTTCACTTCTAACCATCTCTCGTGTTCTCCTCGCAGTCCGCTTCGCATAAAGGCCGAGACATCAGCGAGCACGCTGGGTTCGCCTTTGACTCACAAACGCGGAGCGACCGACCCGCCAACGTCTACGACCGGCGAAGGGGCCCGAGGCGTACACCAACGCCCGCGTCTACCCCAAGCTTACCCAAGACGCCGAGGCGGCAAAGCGGCGCTATGGGGGACGACCGATCCAGCCACCGCGCCCCCGGACACGCACCGGTGATGAGGTTGGGAGGAGGGAAGCAGCACGACCGTCATCGATGGCCAACAAAGGCGATCAACCCGTCCTCTCCGCTCACACCGAAAGCAAAATTCGCTCAAGGAGCACGACCTCCACCGACATCCCCATAGCACCTCGGCAGCAGAGCTCCACGCAGATGATGCGCGAGTTTCGGTAATTTCAGTTTCATTCGCCGCTCACTCGGTTTTACACATGTCCGCTGCCTATGCATTGTTTCAACGTTACGGTGTAATATTGCAGGCCGGATGGCGAGTTGGAGGCCAGCAGCGCCCAGCGGCGAGACTTTGAGGCCGAGGCAGCGGCCCAGCAGAGGCCCATCGGCGGGGAGTTGGAGGCATACCAGCAATACTCGGTGCGTCCGATGCGGACGTGGCGGCCTTCTTCCGTATTCTCCGGATCCCGGGTGTGACCCTCGCCTCCGTTGCCTAGCTCGGGCTGTTTGCTCCACCCCCTTCTCGTTCCTCCTCCCCTGTAGGGACTCCGTGAGAATATGTTGTTGTTTATTTATTTGGCTTGTGCGGCTCACCCGCGGTACTAATGAGATCGCCTCTTCTTTGTGCAGCCACAAATCGGGCGGGTTCGAACCCGACTCCTCCAGTGGCCCTTCTCCACCCCATCCACCCTATCCGGTCGGCCCGACTCCACGCACACGTGGCCAGGTGGCGTTCCTCCTCGGGCACGCAACAGCCACACTACGGGCTTCCATACGCCCCTCCTACACAAAGACGGGTGGACGTACCAATCGGCGCCGCAGCATGGGTGGTATCCGGGGCAAGGTGAGGGCTCCTCACCCTCTTCGCGCCGGGGAGGCCACGGGTCGGGGGTAGTTGCACTTTGTGATGGATTTCTTTTAGATGTTGGATATGTTGCACTTGTGATGGATCTCGTTTCGATGTTGGACATGTTACATTTCGTTTGGTTGTTGGACATGTTGGATTTCGTTTGGATGTTGGACTATATGTGTGAATTTGTGATATATGTGGATTATATATGTGAATTTGTGAGATATGTGGATTATATATGTGAATTGGTGATATATGTGGTTTATGATGTATATATGAATGCTATGGTATATGTATATGTTGATTTGCAGCAACAATCAACAGAAACAGCAAAAAAAAACGAAATTCCCAGCTTTGCCGAGTGGACGCTGCGAGAAAAAATGGCGGATTTGCCGAAAGCGCGCAGGTGGCACTCGGCAAAATGACCATAGCTTTGCCGAGTGCCACTTTGTACTGCACTTTCGGCAAAGGTTATTTATTTATTTTGGTAAAATAAATAGTTTGCCGAGTTCTGACATTCGCACTCGCAAAGTTCGTAAAATATTCAAATCTTTGTCGAGTGCCCCACGCTTGGCACTCGCAAAGAGGCGTCGTGTAACGCTCGACGTTACGCCGCCGAAAGACTCGACATGGCACTCGGCGACGCCTTTGCCAAGTGCCGGCATTTGGCACTCGGCAAAGAATGGTTTGCCGAGTCATTCTTTGCCGAAAAGCGCGCCGCCGAGTTTGGCACTCGCAAAGGCTTTGCCGAAAAGTCGCGTATAAGCCTTTGCCGAAAAGTGCGCCCGCACTCGGCAAAGCAGGCGATTCCTGTAGTGTACTACCCTGTAGCTTTGAGCAACAACCCCTATAATCAATTCATGAACATAAGAACCGCAAGTGCGCGACTGGACGGGATCCGCAAGTGTGCGACTGGACGGACTAGGGATTAGCACAGGTCGTACCCTGAACCAGTATAAATCCTTGAGTCTCATGTGCTACCATCTGATTCGATCTTCACGACTACGTTGACGCAGTATTGCCGGAGCAAATAATTCCGACACCTAGGGCGTTGTGTCATATGCGCGCCCCATCTTTCAACTTGGTTCTGGGCTCAATTTGCAGCCGCTGTGGTCTTGTGGGGATCCGTCATGGTCACGGTGATCAAGTCATGGTGTGTGTATCCTTTGGCCAGTCATTGTATGCAGTTCAATGCTTCGTGATTTGACAAAGAGAAAAAAAAAAAAAACTCATATCCTGATTTGGGTTTTTGCATGCAGCTGAACCGAGAGATGGGGATGATGAGAGCATGATCCGATGCATGCGTTGAAGATAGGATCGGAGCTGCGCCACCTGACCGTGTGCGATGAGTTTATGACGCGTGGCTTCTATCCATGCTTTGGTATATATGCACGGAGACATATCGGTGGAGGGAATCACAGCCTGCACCCAGTTTTATTTGCGTCGACTATCGAAAGGGAGCTTAATTGCACCGAAGTTTACTTGTATTGCGTCAAGAATAATCAAGAGGTCAGCCTGCACCGAGAATTGACTTGCTTGACTTGCGGCAATAAAAGGGAGTCTCCAGCGAACACCAAGAATTTACTGGCGTCAAAAGAGTCTCCACCGAACAAGAATCAACAAAAGAGCAGCATTATTACCAAAAAAGAACAAAAGAGGAGCATGCACCGAATTTACTTGCGTCAAAAGTGTATTATTTATAAGGTAAAAACTCAAAGCTGCATGCAAATTGCGTTACACTTTTTTTTTTTTTTTTTTTTGAGGAATCCAACTACATTTTTTATTACCACAGATTGCTGCTTTCCATTCACGATGAGACATCACACACCATGCACCCACCCAGCCATGATTTTCCTATGTCGCAAAAAAAAAAAAAAAAAAAAAAAAAAAAAAATGATTTTCCTACCGACCGCGCCTACCATTGCTGACTACCGAGAGAAAATACAAACCGCGTATTTCACTCCGTTCTTTTCTATATCTATAAAACTAAAAACGAGAGAAAATGCAAATGTACCCCGAAGTTCATAACACTGCTCAGACGACACATCGGAGAGTGCAACTAACATGACCTCATCACCGGCGATGAAAGGCGGCTTGCAAGACAGCGACGAAGAGAAGGGGCAGACGCCAGGGGCGCCATCGTCGCTCTTGCTTGGCGAGCGCATATCCTACAGCTGCTCGGTCAGTAACTTTGCCCGCTCAATCTCATTTCTAGTTTTCTCTTCTTCTTAGATCATCATGATTGCAAGGACCTGCAATCGACCCCGTACGTTTCCAGTTTAAATCCCTCATTTGCTTGTTTGTTTGGGTTCAACAATAAAAAAACTTAATTACCCAAAATACAAATCCTTTGCGACCAATGATATTAACATCAATTTCTTGATGATTCTTGCTTTAATTTGTTGAGATGACATAATGACACAACCTATGTATGGTACTTAGTGTGATTTATACCGTCCCTATTCATCCTAGCTGGTGAGGCTTCCAGGTTTTTATTATTGTGCCTGGTTGAATTATGAACCAAAAAATAAATCTCGTGATAACGATTAGTCCTGATCCATGGCCTCCTCTTACTAGACCAAGATTGTTTTCATATTTTGACAACTTCTAAACGATAAAAAATCTGAAAAAAAATCATTTTTGGGGACAGTGGATTTAACAAAACCAAAGAGGACAATGATCAGCAGTGATGAGGATGGACTATCACTGCCGTTTTGCCAACCTGACAATGATATCACGAATATCACTGTTGGGGCCATTATGAATCAAGAAATTAAAATCTTGTGATAACAATTAGTCCTCTTACTAGACCAAGATTTTTTCTACAACTTATAACTAGTTTTAAAAAACTAATGAAGATCATTTTTAGGGACAGTCGCCTTAACAAAACCAACTGATCCTGAAAGTAAAATTTTAAGGGCGGTTCACCTAGAACCCCCTTGAAAATCGATTTCTTGGAACGGTTTGAAACTGTCTCTGAAAATCAGCTCTTTTACAATTGATGGTACACAACATTTCAAAAACTAGCCGATCTAATCTCATGCACATCTTCTCTTGTATTTGCAGGCATTTCAATTTGCCTTTGCAATTTTTTATGCTCCATTCGTTCTTTACGTGACCGCAACATACACTCACAACTGGATGGAAAAGCTACAGATGTTGCCACTCTGCATCATCGCTGTTACAGCGCCAATGCTTTGGGCGATGATCATGAGCTGAAAATATCATGGATAGATGCAAAGGTAAACAAAAGTTTTTTGTTCCTTGAAAATTTTGCTGATCTTGTATACATGCCACGTCTGTTCTACTCCTGACTGTTAATAATGATTAACAGTTCGGTCTTAATTGAATAAATCACTGACAGTAATTTTAGAATAACCCAATTTCAGCTCATTGCATCGTGTGTATTTTGGCTTTGCTCATCGTGTGTTATTTTTTCCACAGGGAGGACAGAGGAGGAATTATGATCCAACAACAGCGATAGGCAAATTTGGGATGTTAGCTCTGCATTTTTATATAACTATGATGTCACTGTCAGAGTGAATCAGGTCGTATTGTTGAGTGCTGTAACAATGTACCATATGAAAAATACTGACAAACGCTAATTTCTGGATATACTAATTAATATGCTGTAACGTTGAACTGTGCTGAATCGGCATAACGCGTAGAATGGCTCCTCTATTAAGATATACTCCTGTTCCAAATTACAAATCACTTTAGGTTTTTGGTACATTCATTTTGCTACACATTTAAAAACATCTTTCGAACTATTAGCTCCCTAATAAGTTGAGAATGTCTATGTACATCAGGGCTCAAGATGTGATTTCACCGAGAATCCTGTCGATGTAGGGGACCTTCCGATTAACCAACCTGTCACCATGGCACCACCCGTGCAAATCCACTATGCACTCAGTCACTAGGGTACACATACATATTGCAATGATGCATACATAGCTCACAAGGTTCACTTGACAAAAAACAATGGCTCAATTACAACATAAGTTGTTCATCACACTTGGTTCACGTCATTCATAATTCAACACGGAAACTACAATAAGATAGTTTGAAGATACACACCCTGTCGGGCAATGCTCCCCACAAGTTACACCGCTCATAGGACAACCCATCGCTTCTCATCCACCGAAGGGTCGAGAGTGTAGCAACAACCATAAACCAAAAACTAGGGCCATGTGTAATCAACAAGACTTGACTAATAGTATAGTAAACAAAGGATAATACATTTAATTGTAGCAAGGTATCAAAGTTGTGTTGCATAAAGGCAGGTGAGCAACAAACAGAACACTACTGTTTATCACTAAGCAGAGTAAGGTTTAACAAGTTTATGGTGGCTGTCCATCACTACTCCAAGAGCCCTCTGAAGCTGGAAGTCATAAACATGCGCGCGGCATACAAATGATCAAAATAATAACTCAAAAGTGAAAACTATGCTGAGGGGTACAAGTTTTGCCCACCAAAGACTGAGGTTACTGCCTATACGACCCCATCAATCCGTAAGGAGTAATTCACCACCTCAACATTTCTCACCCCTTGCCTAGTGGCCCACGAACAGTTTGAGATTTGCCGGTGTAATAGCGATGGTAACTACCCCATGCCCCATGTTATGCCGAATCCATGGAGCTACCTGATCACGACATAATACTAGACCTACCATTCTCATACATGGGAAGTGATCTGTACAAGGGTGTTCAAGACACTACGGCATATGTGATGGTTCTTAAACGACCAAAGCGAGTTATACCATCTGAGGCCCTGTCTCACTATGATCCTACCCATTACCAGTCCTTGTGTTGGGCTAAGCGTCTCAACACGGGGTATGAACCTCCGCCCAGGCGGTGCCCCGGGGTGAGGTCGTTCGAATCGGGAAATTAATTGCAAATGCTAAAGCAGCAATGGTCATAAATGGAATTTACCAACCTCTTGACTCGGGGAGGACTCCTCCCTATTTATAGGTTTACAAATGCCTGGGAACCTAAGATTACAGATTTGCCCCCTAATGTTCCCGGCATATTCTTGCGAGCACACACACACAACGCACACGGGGCGAGCCCGTACTTTCAAGTATGTCACACCGCCGACCTCCCGACGGCCGGTTCGCCCGCCGTGGTCTCCGCTGGGGGGATCTCCGCCGGCCCGGCCGCACCTCCGCTGGTCCTTCAGCCCCGGGTCTTCGCACGGCTCGTCCCGCTGCGCCGGAGGTGGTGATCTCCGCCGCCCGATGCCACGGCCACGGAGCTATCGGAGATGGAGGGCTTCACCAAGTCGCGATGGACGAGATCTCGTGGAAGATGAAAGATCCCACCAGGCCGCGAAGGTGTATCTTCGCCCTTCTAACAAGCGGAGGTCCGGCGGTCGCCATCTTCACCTTCGGTACAAGCGGAGGTCCCTGTGCCATCACCTTCGCCCTGAAAGAGAACACAGCATAGGGGTTCGCGTTAGTGCAGATCTCCGTTCGCTCTTTGCTGAGAGCAACACCTCCGCCATGGTCGCCGGGATCCGTGTCCCAACAGTTCCCCCCCTTGAGGGCGGAGGGCCACACGCGGAGCCGTGCCTTCGCTCTCAACAGTCTGCGGCACTGGCGGAGGTGTTGAGGGTTCCTTCCCCCCCCTGGGACGGTTACGCGAGGGACCTTCGCGCTGAAGAATACGAGGCGTCGGGGTCGCAACGGACAGAAAGGCGTCTCTCCCGAGGTTGAGGTGACCGTTATCTGCCCGTTGGTCGCTACGCGGTTTTTCTGGAATGCGAAGGGTCGCGGGCGGCTATAAAAGGCACCTCTCCCCCCTTGACGGAGGGCTACTCCTGCCATCGCTTTCACTGCTTTCCACTTTTGCACACCTTCGCTCGCTTGCCTTGCTGTTCGCTCTCTTGCTCACTCGCCTTCGCTACTTTTTGCACTTGGCTTAGTTGCATGCGCGCCTGCCCTAGTTTGCATAGTGTAAGGGGCCGCTACCCCCGTCGGGAGCTGTTTGGACCATACGCGGAGCTTCTCCCGTATCGCTCTCGGTCGCCGGGCTCCGGCTCTACGAGGAGTGCATCTTTGGGCGCGTTCGTGCTCAAGATTTGGAAGAGAGCCTCTCTGACGTCGAGGCTTCCGTCGGAGATCTCATGGCGCGCGAGGACGTCGACATCACGTACGAGCTTGGTCCGTCGAAGATGACTCAGGCGATGCTCGATGACCTTGTTCAGAAGGGTTTCATCGGGGCCAACCATGAGGTGAAGCTTCCCAAGGCGAAGCCGTTCCTCGAAGCTTCCGAGCCGCGAAGGCGTGGGGCATCGTTTTTAAAGACTTCTTCAAGTGTGGTCTCCGCCTTCCCATGTACCTCGTTCCTGCGTTCGGTGATCGAGTCGTATGAAGTCCAGATCCACCAACTTACTCCCCATGCGTTCCTCGCCTTGGCGAAGTTCGTGTGGGCCTGTGAGTCCTACGGTGGGGAGGAGGACACCAACACCTTCGCCGATTTATCTGAGCTCCACAAGCAGCGAAGCCCCGGAAGATCGCCCGACGGGAGCGAAAGAGGCTGCAGCTTTGGATGCTGCACTTTCAGCCCGCGCCGCCACCAGGGCGGAGAGAAGACGGAGATCTCCTACGCCCAGAAGAACAAGTGGGAACCGGGCTGGATGGATTATTGGTTTTATGCTAAGTCTTCGCGGATTGAGAGGAATGTCGACGACGAAATAATTTGCCGCTACCCCTTCGCGTCGAAACTTGTCCCAGTGGACATTGTCCCTCGACCGGATCCAAACCAGCTTCTGCCGGAGAAGAGGAAGAAGAGTCGCGAAGCCTTTCTTCTCGCGTGCAAGTATTCGGGCGGCCGAGATCTTGTGGAGGAGATCTGCGCGGCGAAGGTCTCGCCGCTGCAGCGGCATAAGGCGGCCATCACTGTTGAGAGGGTGAACCTTCCGGTCTTTGGGGACGCGGAGATGGTCCCATGCCCGCGTCTTGGAGCTCGGTTGCCCGAAGATATCAGCGCCGACGCTTTTGTTATGCGGGTTGAGATGGAAGCCCAGGAAATTTTGGGCCCTATCTCGACGAAGGAGTTTCTCGCGCGGAGGTCACAAGCGGGGAATATGCCTCGGTTGAACCGCGTCTTCGAAGAGATGGGGGTCGTCTACGGGAATCACAAGGTTCCTGGCAAGGTCCTCGCAGAGATTGAGCGACGGGAGGCGGAGGAGGCCGCTAAGTTGGAGAAAGCGGCTAAGGAGGCGGACCCTGCTGCGCCTGCACGGGCCAATAAGAGGAGGGCCTCTCCTCATACTCGAGGAAGATCGAAGAAGACCAAGGTTGAGGAGAGCACCTCCGCTCGCCCTCCTGCCTCCGCCGCCGCCGCGACGGCCAAGGAGGAGGCCAAAAAGAAAAAGCAGTTGGTTGGCCACTGGTCAAAAGCAAGTCGCGCGAAGGGGACCAGCGCCGATTGCCGCCGCGGTGGAGGAGCCCCGTGGAGTTGAAGTTCCCCCCGCAGGCTCTTCTGGTGCTGTCGAGGCCTTAGTTGGCGGTGGTGGGGTTGGCTCGGTGCTTAGGTCGGGCTCTCTTTCTCCTACCGCCAACGAGTGCCGTCGGGCCTTCGAGGGCAGGGCGATGTCGACTATGTCGAACGCCATGGCGGACCCAATGGCTGGTTTGCCCTGCTCTAGCGATAGCTCCGCTGAGTCACGGAGCCGAGCGTCCGGGGAGCAAGCTGGAGTTGAGGTCCCCCGTTGGGATTGCGGAGCATGAGGTAGTTGTTTTCTCTGCCTTTGAAGATTTGTTTCTTCCGTTCGCCGTGGTAATTGTTACTCGTCTCAGTCGCAGGAAATTCATGGCGCGTCCCAGGGCAGGGTGCCGAGGCGAGAGCTCGGCGCGGGCTCGCGAAGGCCGCGGAAGTGTTAGGGGCGCTCCGCACCGGTGCAGGCTCCGCTCACGACGCCATTGAGGGTAAAGCCTGTTCGTTTTTTCTGAGTTTGATCTTGTTGCGTTATTGCTCGGTTAACGTTGTCTTTTTTCTTTATACCAGGTGTTGGCGGAGCTACCCCCGGTCTAGTTGCAAGTCCTCCTCGCGTTGTTGCGGAGGGTGATCTGAGTAAGTATCTATGCTTCGCCTAATTTTCCATGTTCTGTTTGCAATTATGTAGGCGCTTGCTTATCTTCCTGATTTAGACGATATTCTTAAATATTTTTCAGAAGGAGATGTGTACGAGGTTTTCAACAAGGCCATCGACCAAAGCCTCTCGGTGCGGAGACATTTTGCTTTCTTTTAGCTGTCTTTCTTTTTGTTTTGGTTTTTGGCGGAGGTCCTGACGCTTGTTTGTGCAGATGACCACAAGTCTTGAGTGTGTTCGCGCCAAGGTTCACGCAGAACTTGTGGCGCGTGACAAAATATTGAGGCGAAGACGAAGGTCTCTGGCTGGTCTGAGGAGAAGAAGGCATTGGAAGTCGCGGTGGATCGGGAGCGGGATCTCCGTCAGAACGAGGCCACCGCGGCCAAAGAAGCGCAGGATGCCCTTGCGGTTCGCGAGGGGGAGAAGGCTCTTCGCGAAGTCAAGCTAAAACTTGAAGAGGCCAATGCCAGTTTGACTTCATCGCGCGCCCAATCCGCTGATCGTCAGAGGCAGCTGGACGCGATTTACGCGTCTAGCACCTCCGCTGCCCGCCAATATGCCGAGGCCGTGACGTCCGTTGGGGCGGTGGTGACGCCGTTCCCTACGGACGGAGGTAGTGCCGGTGTATTGGCTTGGATGTCAAGGAACTTCGCCAAGCTTCCTGGCGTTCTTCAAGGGGTATCCGACTTCGGTGCCCGATCCGCGGCGACAAACATCGCCCGCATTCTCTCTAGTGAGGGTTGCGGAGATGTCGCTCGGGTTCGGGTGAAGGAGGCGCACCAACCTTCTCGCCTTGCGGAGCTTGGCGACGGAGCCCTAAAGTTCGTGGCTTCGTTTATGAAGAGGTTCTGGGCGGTCCACGGGCGCGCGGAGGCTGCGTCCTTGGCTCGCTCCCTTTTCCAGGTAATTTTCTTTTGGTCTTTGGCTTGTGTTTTGGAATTAGCGCTTTTATTGTTTTGCTGAAATGTGATGATTTTTCTCTCTTTTCTTTAGGGTGGTGCTTCGACGGAGACTCCGGCTCCGCGGGTCGAGGCTGTGGAGAACTTTCCGAGGGGGGCTACTCCGCCGCGGGCTCCAAGTGCTGCTGAGGGGTCGCGGACCGATGAGGATGCGGAGGTGGAGATAGTTTAGGTTTCTTATTTTTTAAGTTTGGAGCTGCTAACGCTTTTGCGCGGGAGGAAACCTCCGCTTGTAAAAAGTTAATGAATTTCAAGTTGAATGGACTCTGACGTTTTGCTTGAACCAAAACTCTCCTGCGCAGGTTCCTGATGAGGTGCCTGCGCAGGAAGTTAATCCCTTGTGTTTTATCGGGATGGTGTTTACGTTGACGGAGGTCTTTGGCTCTTTTGGAAGGATACCTTCGCCAACCCTAGTGTGGATGAAATGTATGAAGACGTTTTGTTTGATTTAGGGGATGAGCGTATGGCCTTTACAAACGATGTAGCATGGGAGGGGCCTCCGCCAGGTTCTTTGTGATGTTTATTCGATGTAATGATAACTCTTGCACGGGTACATGTTTTATGAATAAAGCGGAGATTGCTAAATTGCACTAAGGTTACTTCATCTATTACATTATTTGTTTTTGTTTTATTGTTTTGCTTCCGGCCTCCGCTTGTGTATTTGACAGCGTAGGGTAGTCACTTGTTTGCAGCGCCAATCCGGTCTCTTTCGCTGCGGTAACTTCGTGTGCTGGTCCATCTTATTTATCGGTGGACCTCCGCTACACGTGTGGAAAGTGCTGTTTGTTGGTGTACTCCGCGGGTCTTCGCCAAGGATCTCTCACTTGGGTTTTAGATAGGGTTTTAAGGCTTCGGGGGGATGTTACAAATTCTTACGCGGTCTCCCCCCTTGACCTGCCCAAGTGCTTGGCTTCTTACGACTTCTCACTCGGTCTCATTTTGTTCGAGGATGTGGTGGCGGAGGTCAACATCTTCACCCATCTGTTGGTTCTGAGGTCGTACATTTGATGATTTTCCTGGTGGGTGGTTGAGTGGTGGGGGGTTTGGGCTTGTTTTATAGTGCCCAAGTAATCAAGTAGATTTATTGGTTTCGTCCTTTGTTTGGTGTATTAGGTGGACTTGGTTAGTATATAATCTACCCCGGTTCCGCTACCCTACGCCTATCTAGGTTAAGATGGGTTATTCTAGTGGTGGCTTGCTTTGGGTGTGCTGGGACCGGGTGAGGATTCGTATACGGTAGCGTAGACATTGTTCTTTGTTACCTCCCTATTCGTTGGCTGGAAGCCCAGACTAAAACAGGCACGGAGCTATTAACTCTTGCCTGTGTACTATCAATTCTTGGCGATGAGCTACGGTGGTGTTGATCTCAGCCTGGCGTGTTCTGGGAGTCGTCTCTTCGGGTGTTGGCTCCACTAGAGCTTCTTCAGGTCTGCTACGGACTCTCCTATCGGAGGTCGGCTCAGTTGGGGATGCCCTATGGCGGTCTGCAGGCTGCACGAGAGGACGCGTCAACGCTGGCGGAGGCTCTCTTGTTTGAACGGCGTGAAGCGGTTGCCTAGCCTAGGGGTGTGGTTTACCTTCTTCGTTTTGTTGTGTCTGTTCTACCACTGTAGTAGTCGGTGCTACCACTGTACCATCTTCTGCGGAGATGTAAGAGGCTTCGACAAAACAATGTCGAGCACCTTTGTACTTTGTGAATATGATAAGGGATAATAATATCTACGCTGTATTATCACTTTTGGATTCATTCTCCTTGTTTGTTTTGTTGGCGGAGGTTTCGCTGATGCCTGAGTTGGACAGGTCTTTTTTCAGCTTTTTAATAGTTGGCACGTTCTTTTGTGCCACCTCGATGCCTACGCTTCGGGTAGGGCTTTTTTCGAGGGTTTTCGAGACCGCTCTGTGGGTCTGTGGAGGTCATTTTTGGGTTAGAACCTCCGCGTTCTATCCGGAAAATGTCCTCGCGTTAGTATTTTCGGTTTGGTCGAATTATGTGACTTCGTTGCTAGTCACTTTCGACTTTCGCTTTTCTTTCTGTGTTGGGGAGAAATTCCTCTTTATATTTTAGAGGATTTTACAATAGTCTCGCCTCATTAAAAACCTCACCTCCGCTAGGAGTTCCCCTGTGAGGAAAAGAGTGCGAAACCTGAATTGTAAAAACTGTAAAACCTAATGCTACTTTGCTAAAAAGTAAAATATTAGCCGTCCTCCGCTTACATTTGTGGAGGATGGCCTTACATGTAGTATTTGCGGAGGTTGTCCACATTCCACGTGTGATCGGAGGTGTTTCCCTCCCCATCAACTAGGCGGAAGGCTCCTTGTCTTGATGTTGCTTTTGCGATGTATGGGCCATCCCATTTTGCTTGCAGTTTTCCTGCTGTTGAAGCGTTTGGTTTCCTTCTGAGCACGAAGTCTCCATCTCTGATATTCTTTTTGCGGACCTTGCCATCTCTCCATTTTTTGGTCTCCGCTTGGTATTTCTGTATATTTTCAACGGCCTCCAATCTTGTTTGTTCGAGTGTTTCTTTGGCATGTTCTTCATCTTCGGCCATTTTCTGCTTCATGACGCGGAGGCTTTCATGCTTTAATTCTTCTGGTAGCATTGCTTCTTCTCCATACATAAGCTTGAATGGAGTGAATCCGGTGGCTCGCGAAGATGTTGTGTTATGGGACCAGATGACCTTGGGTAGTTCATCTGCCCACTTGCCTTTGCGGAGGTTGAATAGGGTTTTTGATACTTGCGGAGAATATTATTCCATTTGCCCTTTCCACGCTCCATTGGACTCGGGTGGTAGACCCGATGCGAAGGCTATCTTTGTTCCCATTTGGTTCTGAGAATTCTCTGAATCGTCCGAGTCAAACTGTTTGCCGTTATCGATCAAGTATCATTCTTGGAACTCGAATCTGCAGATTATGTTTTGCCAATAGAACTTGATGATAGATTCTGAAGTTATCTTCGCCAGTGGTTTTGCTTCTATCCATCTGGTGAAGTATTCGACCGCTACGACTGCGTATTTGTTTCCCCCTTGCGCTGTTGGCAATGGGCCGACAATGTCTATTCCCCACCTTTGCAATGGCCAAGTCGGAGGTATTACTTGTGTTTCTGCTGAGGGGCTTTTCTGGTTTGGTGCAAAGTTTTGGCAGGCTTCGCATGTCTTCACGATTTGTTTGGGTGTCTTTTATGTGTGTTGGCCAATAGAAACCTTGACGGATGGCCTTTGCCGATGAGCTCTTGGGCCGATGTGAGATCCGCACACACGGAATGTATTTCATTAAGTAATTCTAGACCTTAAACTGCGAGATGCACTGAGCATTGGTTGTATTAGTCCCCTTTTGAAGAGTTGGCCATCGATGAGGGTGTAGTTTCTTGCTCGTGCTTCCGTTCTGGCTGCCTCCGCGTCGTTTTCTGGGTAGCTTAGATTGCTTAGGTTGTCAACTATTGCTTGTCTCCAATCTTCGCCTTCTACCAGCATAACTGTTTTGAATGCTTTTTTCAGTGTTTCTGTCGCTGGCTTGTGCGTCACGTTGTAGATGGTGTTCTGGGGCATGCGGAGATTGTTTGCTGCCGCCTTAGCTAAGGTATCTGCTTCATTGTTCTGTTCCCGCGGGATGAATTTCACTGTGAAGCCTTGGAATCTTTGTTCCATTGCTCTGACCACCGCTAGGTAATTTACGAGTTCCGGCTCTCTGGCCATACACTCCTTTTCCACTTGGTCTGCGGCCAGCATTGAGTCTGTTCTGACTTCGACCAGCCTTGCCCCGTAGGCCTTCGCCTTTGTGAGTCCTAGTATGAGCCCTTCGTACTCGGCTGTGTTATTTGTCTGCGGGCATTCCAATCTTGTAGCGAAGTATGATTTGACACCCTGTGGTGACATTATGACTGCGGAGGCTCCTGCTCCGTTTCTGCCCCATGCGCCATCTCAGATAAACCGTCCCACGCCGACCGATCATTCGCCTTTATGTTTGTGTGGTGTCCATTCAGCTACGAAGTCGGCTAGTACTTGGGATCGTATTGCGGATCTGTGGACAAAGGTTATTTCAAACTGGGAGAGTTCCGCTGCCCACTTGCTAATTCTGCCTGATGTTTCTTTGTTTCTTAGAACCTCCGCTAGCGGCTGTGATGTGGGTACTACTATTTTGTATGAGTGGAAATAATGCTTGAGTTTTCTCGATGCAGTCAAGAGAGCGTATGCTATCTTTTCTACCTCCGTGTAGTTGATTTTGGCTCCTGAGAGTGCCTCTGAGACATAGTATACTGGGAGTTGAATGATACGGTCACTTTTCGTCTTCTCTTGCACCGCTACTTTACCGATGGCGTAGTCCGATCTTTGCGAATACAAGAGTATGGGCTTGTCCTGCTCGGGTCTTTATTCATCGTGAGCTGCTCTTGCGGATATTCTTTGAGTTTTGCGAATGCCTCCGCTTGCTCTTTTTCCCATTTGAATTGTGCTTTTCCCCGAGGACTGAAAAAGAAGGGGAGGCTTCTCTCTGCCGACTTGGAGATGAATCTATTGATCTTTGCGATTCTTCTGTTAGCTTCTGTACTTCTCTTTTTTGTCTTTGGCTCCGCCATATCTCGATTGCCTTTGTTTTTTTTCGGGTTGGCTTTAACTCCCTCGGGTGACGATATAACCTAGGATCTTCGCTTTGGTTGCCCCGAATACACATTTTTCAGGGTTCAGCTTGAGGCCTGACTTTTTTAAGTTGGCGAAGGTTTCTTGTAAGTCGGAGATGTGATCTTGCTCTCTTTTGCTTATGACTATTAGATCATCTACGTACGCAATCATGTTTTTGAGCAGTTGCATCCTCAGGACTTTCCCATGTCATTCTGGCGAAGGTTGCACCGGCGTTTTTCAGTCCCTCTGGCATTCTTACGAAAACAAGTATGTTCAATGGTGTGGTGAAACTTGTTTTTCTTCATCTTCCTTTCTGAGCCAGATTTGATGATAACCTGAGTAGCAGTCGAGCAGGGAGAACCTTCGACACCCTGCTGCCTTGTCCACGGAGGTATCTATTCTGGGTAGAGGGTAGTTATCTTTCTTTGTTGCTTTGTTGAGGTCAGTGAAGTCTATGCACATCCTCATTTTTCCTGATGTTTTCTTTGGGACGAGGACAACGTTTGCCAGCCATTCGGTGTACTTGACTTCCCTGATCACTTTGGCGTCGAGCAGCCTCTGAACCTCCGCTTGAGCTGCTAGTATTCTGTCCTCCGACATCTTTCTCTCGCCGTTGCTTTTTGGCCTCATCTTGGGGTTTATGTCTAGGACATGTTCGATGGTTTGCTGTCTACTCCGCGGAGGTCCATGGCGACCAAGCGAAGGTCTCCTTGTTTTTTGACGAGGAGTTCCGCCCGGTGTTTTTTTCTTCTTCCGTCCGCAAGTTTGCGTTGATTGTTCTTGTGTGATCGGGGTTTTTCGTCTATTTGTATCTTCTTTGTTTTTTGCTGTCCTTTGACGCTTGTTTGTTCTTTCTTCATGTCTGGAGGGTCTGGGCCTTCGCTCTTTGATTCTACTGAATTGACATTTCTGTGAGCTCGGTATATAGCCTTTTCTATGTTTCTGGCTTCCTTCTGGCTTCCATGTATTGTGATGATACCGTGTAGTGCTGGAATTTTCATACACAAGTATCCCATGTGAATGGCGGCGTTGAATTTGTTTGTAAATCCTCTACCAAAAATAGCATTATATGGAGAGTAGACGTCGACGATGTCGAAGGTTATGTACTCTGTTCTGGCACTCTTCTCCTCTGCGAAGGACACCGGGTAGAACTATTTTTCCTGTGGCTCAGACTTGTCTTCCGCCCGAACCCTATGAGTGGTGAATCGGCGGTATGGCGATTCCTATTGAAACCCATTTTGTCAAAAAAAGCGTTGGCGAAGATTATATCGCGGAGCTTCCAATGTCGACCGTAACTCTTTTCATTTCCCATGTTGCTATATTTGTTTGGATCACCATCGCGTCAACGTGAGGGTAGCTTTCCAATCGAGATCCGCTTCGAGAGAAGGTGATGGGAGTCTTCGACCATTCTCCAAATCGGCCGAGGGTTGAACCGCCACGTTATTTACCGGCGGAGGTGGTCCTTTTCTGTTTTTGGTTTCGTGTTCCATCGAAGACCCTCCGGCTATCGGCATTATGGTTCCGATGGATGGCGCGGAGTGTGGGGATTGTATTGGTTTTCCGGGTTTGGCTCATTTTTCATGGGAGCGGTGGGTGGTGGTCCCGGCGGAGGTGGCGGTAGTAGACTTTGGCTTGATACTTGGCTAGCCGGTACGCACACCCCGTGGGTAGTCCTGTTTCGATGTAAGTTAGGGGTTGTCTTGGACTCGAGTAAGACATACTCGATTCCGGTAGGTAGTTTTGAACTGATTGTGGAGGCGATGGTCTCCATGCTTTGGTAAGAAGCCGGGGTAATAGGCGTTTGCGGCAGTAGTGGGGTGCACTTGGTTTGAGGAGAGGGGGCGGGTACACCGGGCAATCACTGGCGATGTTGCCCCCGAGCCGGCGGAGGCTCGAGCGTGAGTAGTTGTAAGTCTTTGTTAACCTCCCTTGTCGATTCGCGGGGGTTTATTAATGGGATTCTCATTTGTTTTGTCCCTTGAGTGCCTTGTCCCTTTCTTGAAGAATGACCGGGCAATCCCCTCGGTATAGTGACCCTTTTCTTCGCCATGGATGGCGCAGAACTGCTTTCTGGGTTTCCTATTCCAGTTTTTCTGGGGTCCCTTCTCCTGGTACGGTTTCTGAGTGTCCGGTGGTCTTGCCCCCTGATTGCTGCGCGGCTGAACCGGCTCCGCTGTCTGACTCATTGTTAGGACCGGCTGCCCCTGTGCTTGTTTGGGCTGCTGTTGCGGAGGTTCGGTCGGCTGATTCCTCTTACTGCCTTTGACTTGTTGCTTGTCCATGTTTAGCTCTTCCAGTCTCTTCCTGTAGTCTTCGTCCGAGCGGATCCATATCTCGAACTGCTCGCAGAGGTACTGCATTGTTCTTGGCTTGTTTCTCGCCAGTTCTCCGGCGAATGGTCCCAGGCGGAGCCCTCTGATAGCTGCGTCTATGGCTACTTGGTCGGGGACGTCTGGGGCCTTCGCTTTGAGTTGGAGGAATCTTTGGAAGTATTCTTTCAAGGGTTCGTTGTAGCCTTGTTTGCATTGAAATAGGTCCATAGAGGTGAGTGACTCTACAAACGAGGTCTTTGAAGTTTTCTAGTATTTTATCGCGAAGGTTCTCCCATGAATAAATGGTGCTAGGTTTCAGCATGGAGTACCATGCCAAGGCATCCCCTTCAGCAGCGATTATGAAAGCCTTCGCTAGTACCGCATCGTTGCCGCCTGCAGAGGCTACTGCTGCCTCATAACTCATTATGAACTGATGAGGATCTGTCTTCCCATTGAATCTGGGGAGCTGGGTGGGCTTGTATCTAGTTGGCCATGGTGTTCGCTGTATTCCTTCTGACAATGGGGACTTAGGGTCGAAGGATCTTCGGTCCTGCAGAGCATTGTGGTCAACCAAGGGATTGGGCGAAGCTCCCGAATCACCGCCCGCAACAGTGTGACTTGGTAGCGGAATCGACGGGGTGATCAGTGGCGGTTGGGCTGTTGGAGGCTGACTGATGAATTGCAAGCTTTGAATCTCCGCCTGCAGGAGCGCCATCTGCTGTCTGATCTCAGCCGCCTGTGCGGATGCCTGTTGTGCCTTGAAGATTTCTGCATAGGCCGCTGCTGCTTTGTCTCTTTCTTGTCGCAGTTTCTGTAGCGAGGCTTGCAGTTGGCGCAGCTCCTGTGCCTGTATTGGGACTCCCCCCCTTTGCTCAGCTGTCTCTTCATCTTCGCCCACTTCTTCCTCCGCTTGTAATCCCTCACCAAGCGGAGGTTCCTCTTCAGCCGTAGCGTAGGTGCTCCTCGTGCTACGCCTGGGGCGGTTACTCTTTGGTGGGGGTGGGGATTTTGTTTTGGTGGCGGTGCTCTTTCTCTTTTGTGGGGCCATGGTTTATCTGTTCGGGCCCCACGGTGGGCGCCAATGTTGGGCTAAGCGTCTCAACACGGGGTATGAACCTCCGCCCAGGCGGTGCCCTGGGTGAGGTCGTTCGGAATCGGGGAATTAATTGCAAATGCTAAAGCAGCAATGGTCATAAATGGAATTTACCAACCTCTTGACTCAGGGAGGACTCCTCCCTATTTATAGGTTTACAAATGCCTGGGAACCTAAGATTACAGATTTGCCCCCTAATGTTCCCGGCATATTCTTGCGAGCACACACACACAACGCACAGGGGCGAGCCCGTACTTTCAGTATGTCACACCGCCTTCGACCTCCCGACGGCCGGTTCGCCCGCTCGTGGTCTCCGCTGGGGGGATCTCCGCCGGCCTGGCTTCGCACCTCCGCGGGTCCTTCAGCCCTGGGTCCGCGACGGCTTCGTCCCGGCTCTGTCGGAGGTGGTGATCTCCGCCGCCCGATGCCACGGTCAGCGGAGCTATCGGAGATGGAGGGCTTCACCAAGTCGCGATGGACGAGATCTCGTGGAAGATGAAAGATCCCACCAGGCCGCGAAGGTGTATCTTCGCCCTTCTAACAAGCGGAGGTCCGGCGGTCGCCATCTTCGCCTTCGGTACAAGCGGAGGTCCCCAGGCCATCACCTTCACCTGAAAGAGAACACAGCATAGGGGTTCGCGTTAGTGCAGATCTCCGTTCGCTCTTTGCTGAGAGCAACACCTCCGCCATGGTCGCTGGGATCCGTGTCCCAACACCTTGCATCAAGTTCATCAGGTTAACCATATTTTAAATTAATCATAACTAAGTAAACAATTCCTATCTCGCGCTAACCATGAGAATCCATCACAAGTCAGAATTCTACAGTGTCTTAGCAGTTAAGCAGGGATTACGTGGTAGAAGGTAAACACTCAATACTTCAAGTTAAGGTTGTGAACAATAAGGATGATAGCTCAAGTCAACTATGTGGATCATGGAGTCTAGTCATAATATATTAATATCTGCATATAAGTATAACATAGTCAATTATGCAATTATAAAAGAGAGATGCTTAGGAGCCTATCTTGGTGCTCCATGGGTTCAACAGGTTTTGGTTCATTAATGTACTCGACTTTGGACTCAATGGTTGCGTCCTCAGTCACTTCAGCTCCTACGCCATAAGTAAGATGATGCTCATGAGTTACTCTGATATGATACGCATGAAAGGAACACTTAGGGCAACACTACTAGTAGGTCATGAGCTAATAGGCTGTCAGCTATCACACACGGATTGTCTGAGTGTAGGGTCACACTGTCTGTGTGGACTACCTCGGTCCATCCGCAAACAAATCAGATCCGATGCAGAATTGTGGCTTGGCTGTGCTCTCACGGACTGTCCAACTGCTGTGGTGGACCGTCCGTTTGACAAAATGTACCCTCTCTATAATGGAGATAGACATACACGGACTGTTCGTGCATCTGTGTGAAAACAAGGCAGTAAAATCCATCCCAACCGGCACCCTATGTATTATATACCGATTATGTACTGTATTTTCTGGAAAAACAGAAATAGTAAAAAAGAAACTAGAATCTGGTGAAATCGGAGCCAAAAACAATTGGAGCTGTTTCCTGACAATATTTAGGCTTCGTTTCGCACAGAAGGAGGCATAACCCACAAGAGATATCATCCAAGGAGGGTTTGGGTTGATCCCCTTCCCTTAAACCAATCCCCACCCACCTGTTGATTTTAATCCCCAAAATCCCGTGGCTCATTTGGAGGTGAGCTTGATTAGCTTTGGATTCGCTGGTTGCTAACAGTGCAACAATTATAGAAGCATGCATTGACTTCAACATAGAAGTAACTTCTAACATAAGATGCGCATGCTGCTATGTCTCTCCAATACCATTAAACATGCACAAAATTTTTAAAACATGCACAAAGATTCCAAAAAGAGAAAGGAAAATGATATAAGTGGCCACAGAAGTTTTGGACTCTCCATTCCAAATTATGACTTTACTAGATACATAAAACTAAGCTGCAGAAGATATGAGAAGAAATTATTAAGATACATGTGAGGAGCCGCAAAATTTCAAACTTAGCAACAAGCAATGAGTTGTCCTACAAAAATTAAAGCCTTTTCAGCTGGTATGGACCTGATACATATTCTCTACAACATAAAAAAAGGATGAAAAGGAGGCCACGGTTTCGTGCGGTAAAAATTTGGTACGTCGCTTCCGCCCGTGCGTGCGGTGCTCCTGCCTCCATTAAAAAAAAAAAAAGGAAAGAACATGCACAAGAAGGAAACATTTATATCCGCGATCCATTCAGGAAAGAGCACGCACAAGAAGGAAATATTTATAGCAGCGCAGTAAATAAAGGAAACCGTTGTTTGTGCCATATTTGCCCTTTCACCGTGATTCCCCAGCGGAAAAAAAGGGAAACAAACTCCCTCCATGCGACATCACCTCCTCGCCCTTGATTCAGCCTCCATCCGCGAATCCGCGATTTGTCTGCCCGTCTCCGCTTGGGAGCACCCCAATCGTCGTCCTCTCGCAGCTGGCCGTGCCGACGCCGCCCGTGCCCGCCCGCAAGTGGCTGCGCCGCCGCTGCACGCCGCACACACTCGGCCGCAGGTAGCCGCGCCGCCGCCGCCGTGCACCCGCCACAGCGCAGGTGGCCGCGCCTCCGCCTCAGTTTGTATCCAGAACATTCGGATCAGCTATGCATACCATGTTATAACAAGAATATATGGGATAGTGCACTTGGTTTTCTATTTTAGTGTCTACTGTATTGATCTTGTGTGTTACATGTTCTAACTGTTGGATTTGAAGTAACACACCATTCGAACTAATAGAGTGATTTCTTCTGGTAATCGCTTTCCACTTGATCACTTTATGGATCTAATTATTCCCCGCAGGCAGAACAAATTGGCAAGCAGATGGAGGTGAACCATCGGCGGATGATTTCTTTCCTGGCAAACCTTGAACGAGCGGTGGGGAAGAAGCTGCGGGAGAAGAAACTAGAGGCAGAGGCAATGGACAGGAAGAGCACGGAGCTGATACGCTTGATTTTTTGGAGGCAATGATCAGGCAAGTCGCCATGGAGGTGCAGTCGTGGCAGTCAGCAGCCATGTGCAACCAGTCGGTCGCCAATAGCCTGAAAACTAGGTTGATGCAATTGGTCGTGCAGAGCACCAACCTCACCAGAGAAGGCACTGGCGATAGTGAGGAGGCAGACAATGCAGCCTCTAGCCAGAACCCCAACGCCGACGAAGCCACCCAGAGGGCTTCTTCCAGTCAGGCCTCCTGGGTGGCGGCTGCAGGGGCACGACGACGACGGCTACCGTCGGGCTGGGGGCCTGCAGGTGGTGCAGCGGGAAGGAGGCGTCGGTGCTGGTGATGTTGTGTCGCCACATCTGCTCAAATGCGAACGGTCTCCGACGTGTGCCCCATCTGCTGGTTCTCCAATAGTGGCAGCGTGGAGATCAACATGTCCTGACAAGTGGGAATTGATTCTGTTGCCATTCTGTTTTGCATTATAGACACCGTTCGGTTGCCATGCAAGGCAAAATAGTTTGGGGATCGTGGGCCACAAAACAGTAGATGCAGGAGCACCAACAGGTGTCAGCCCCCCGTGAAATTACATTTTTGCCCCCTTATTTCATTCTACACACAAACCATGCAGATGGCACACAGGCCCAATACAGTCAATACAAAACAAACATTCATTCAACTTTGTTCTGGGTAAAACAATAAATTCTCAACATTACAAACCAGCCGCACATAACAGTTCCTCATACACAGTTTTAAAAAAAAATAACAGTTCTCAATCATACAATGGATCCATACACACATAACAGGTTTATTTCATGTCCTCATACACACAGTTTCAAACAGCCGATCAATCAAATTGTGTACGGTAAAAATAACAGTATGCAAGCACCTCACGAAACTGATTCATGTCATCAGCTTCATCTTCCACTATTTGACCATCCGGTTGATCCTTATACGCTTGTCGCGCACGTAATTGACATTATGATCACAGCGCCCAAAATGTTTATCCGTCAACCCACTTTCCCTAACGAAATTATGCAATGCAGCAGCAGCTTGAATAAGTTTCTTTTGCTTCTCTACTGGGTACCCAGGTATCTCCTTCAACATCCTCCATTTCATTTTCCACACACCAATTGTCCTCTCTACCACATTCCTAAGAGAAGAGTGTGCATAGTTGAATGTCTCTTCCATACCTTGTGGTGGTGTGGCATCTCGAAACTCCGCAACATGGTACCTTGTTGTCGCACCCTTGAAAGGTGCTAGGTATCCCTTCTGTTGCGATATCCCAAGTCCACTAGGTAGTACTTCCCTGCACAAATGTTCAGCAGTTAGTTCATTAACCACTTTAACATGACTTTGCACAACAAAACAGCATTAACCAAGTTCACCTGGAGGAGGATGAGGAAACTTATCGCTATGTCTTGTCAATGCATCGTTGAGCGGCGTCATGTCGTGAACAGATCCCGCCACCCACTAAGCACAAATGTAAACCTCATGTCAAAGTCACATGCAACCATAACATTACGTGTTTGTCACCCCTTTCCCAAGACTGAGATGATTCATGTACTGTTCACGTGGCACAACACACCGCACATGAGTACCATCTATGGCCCCTATGCAATCCTTGAAGTATGGAAAGAACCTACGGCTCCCAAGTCTTTGATGCATTTCCTTGAATTCAGGGTCCCGAGGTTTAATTATTTGAGCTGCTAGCCTATCCATACTTTCCAGTACTCTAGTGATCATGCTGCTCACAGTGCCAATTGACCTCTCAAATCTGTCATCAGCTTGCCTAACTGATTGAGGGGCCCCTATCATCCAAAGGAACATCGCTAACGCCTCCGTAGAGGTGGACTTATTATTTGACATGAGGCCACACTTCTCGACGAGCCTCTTATGCAATCTATGAAACATGTCTAGGCTCATCCTAAACATGGTGTAACATGCCTTGGGATTGGCCAACTTCGCTTTTACCCAATCGATACCAGGTACAAGCGGTGTCCTGTACGGTGCTCTAGGCAAAGGCTGTGAGTACGTACCCATGAACATTGATTCCTCTTCTTCATCGTCTTCATCATCCATGGTCAGTTGAAGGAAGGCTGCTACGTCCTCAGGGGCAACATAGCCGGTTTCGGCTATATTGCGGATGCATCGCTCCATAGCACTGTCGTCGTCGAGCACACATGATTCTTCGGTTGGTATACTAGGTCCTGCAGCCTGCACACACATACAGCAAGCAACAATTTTTCGTATTAGAAACTAGATGAACAAATTATTTGCTTACTTAATTATTTTGTACATAAATACCTTGCTGATTAAATTATTGAGCGTGCTGAATAATGCACTTGCATTAACAGCAAGCAACACATTTAGCTTGCTGAATACATCCACACCAAAATAATTAACTTGCTATGAAATACACCATGCTACAGCAAGCAAAACAATTAGCTTGCTCAATAAATTTATTTGAAAATAAAGAACTTGCAAAATAAATAACTTCGAATCACAAATATCACATTGCTGGAATATAAACTTCACCAACACACATATCACATTGCACTTAAGTCGACATAATTAGACATTGTTCAGACTTAGTTCATTACACATTTAAATTAGACCAACACACATATCACATTGCACTTAAGTCGACATAATTAGACATAGTTCAGACTTAGTTCATTACACATTTAACTAATAGTCTTAGTTGCACCCTGCCAACATGATTAATAATTAAGGAGGGGTCAAGTTGACGACCCTCGATGCTTGCCCTTCCTTCCATGCTTCCTCCAGGTTGGAAACGGCAATCGTCAAGATCAGCTTGGATGAATGTCGCCGAGCTAAAAGCGTTCTTAGAGATCGCAGCCACCCTTTGTACAAGTCCAGTTCGATCTTTGAATTGACGCCCTAGCTGGCGGCATATGTTTACGCCCATTGCTAGCTTTGCATCGATTCCCATTCCCAATGCACTTTGTCGAGAATTTGGTTCCGTTTGTATGCGCAATCTCGGCTTGGCGTGAAGAGGTCATTTGAGATGGAGCTGTTTGCCTGCGGGGCGCTTGCTCTTCTTTGGCTTGCTAGGGCTCTCTTTGGTGTGGTGCCCGCTGGGGTTCGCTTGGATGGGTTGGATAGAGGGGTGCTTGAGGTTCTTTTGCTTGGGTTTGATGTAGGGGTAGGGCTGGTCAAGGGGTGGCCTCCCCAAACTGCTCCTCGGCCGTTCGGCCGTTATCGGTGTCATCCGAGGACTCAATTGGGCCCAGGCCATCTGCGGTGGGGGATCGTTTTGACCAAAGCAACATAAGAGCGAGACGAATCTATCTCGCCCACGTACATTCGGTCCATTAGTTCCAAATGCGGAGGCATTCCCCACCCGGTATACTTCCAATCTTTTGGTTTCCCTGAAAAACGAGAAAACACAAGAGAAAGTTGAGAAAACGTTCTTAAATTTGAAACACAAAACACTAGACGAAGACAACGGTGGAGAATACCTTCAAGTTGGCATCCCACCACGCTGGCGGTCGGCCTTAATGTTGCCCGCTTGATCTTGTCCTACGCCGGTTGCTTGGAAGCGAAGCCAGCGGCTGAAGGTCCATTCGTTTTTCAGTGTCTGGCGGAAAAAAGTTGACAACTGTTCTGTGGTGTGAACCGAACGGTAACCTCGAAGAACCTTTTCTTCATTGCAGCCCATCAATTTTGCTCAACCGGTTGTTGGTGCGATTCTCGGCTTCTAATTGCTCGCAAATACAAGCTGCGAGAATGTATGGGTCTTGTCCACATTCCATTCGGCCCTATTATTGGCCCGGTTCGACCCCAACAATGTTCACATGCACACCACGCTAGAGAGCTAAATCGCAATAAAGGATCAAACATGTATTTGTGCGGGGTCCTAGGATATGTACATGTGGAGTGAAGAAGTTGTCGCTCTCTGTAAGTTGGGAGCTGCTGAGGACGACATCTTTGAGCACGGCCACTGCTCGCGGATGCAGATCCGCCCTGACCACCGGCGGTGGTGTGACCAGGGAAGATGAAGTGCTTGCGGCGTTCGGGGGCTCCACCCGGTGCTTGGAAGAAGACACCATGCATGAACACGGGGATGGGTGTGGCGAAGACCCGGGCCCGGGACATCATGTACTTGATGCACCATGCCTTGCATCGGTTGACCGGAGGGGAAGAAGGAGCCGTCTTGGGCCACCGTGGCACCGGGCCGCCGGAGTTGGGCATGGAGCTAAAGGGGTAGGGGTGGCTGCTGCCGGATCCATGAACAAAGTTGGGAAGCGGGGCAACCGGAGGGGCCGCACCGGGAGCCACGCGTTGACGCCGAACGCAGGGACCGCCGGGTGCGCGGGGAGGCCGCCCGGAACGGCGTCGTTGACGCAGATGTGGGGAAGCCGGATCGCGCCGCCGGCGGGCGTGTTCGCCTGCCGTCAAAGCCGCCGGGCGACCGTGTTTTTGGCTGCCGTCGGCCCGCCGGCCCGGTCTTCTGCCGCCGCCGGGGTATGGATCCATCCAATCGATCCGAACGGAAGAGCGTGGATCTAGATCTCGCAGGGAGAGGGAGCGACGGGCGGTGGATGCGGGGACAGGAGGCAGCGGCGGTCGATGCCGGGAGAGGAGGCGACCCGGAAGGAGGGAGAGGCCGGAGCGGGCGGTCAATGGGGAGGGATCGAACGCGAATGGATAGGGTTCGGCGACGGTCACGGGGAGGGCAATTGTGTCCACCTCGTGGGCTGAGCGGTGGCGATAGCAGGCCGAAATATTTCGGCCATCGTTGCTGAGCCAGCGGCGAAATTTTTCGCCTTGCATGGCAACCGAACGGTGTCATAGTTTTGTACTTACAGGACTTGTATACGAGACATATCTTTATTATGTCTTGTTATGAATGTATTTCAGATTATATTTATGGTCATACAATTGCGTGACACAATCTAAGAAAAAAAAATCTTTTTAAATGCTTTTCTTAAATAAAACTGTGGCAACGCACGGGCACTATACTAGTAGTACAGAGAAAATTGTACCTGAATAGGGGGCAGCACCTCTATTCAGATTTTTAAATGCTTGAGCTTTGTATTGGAAGCACAGTAGCCCTTTAGTACAATTTTTAAATGAGAAGACACAGTAGCTCTAGATTTTAAAATGCATAGAAATGCCAAATGTTTTAACTGCGTAAAAGGGTATGTAATCTTTCCAATTGAAATGTGTAAGGCTACAGACATTACTGCTAACATGATCTAAATTACTAAACTTGCTAGTCATGCAGAACTGAGCAAGGTAGTGCAGAACAAAACAGAGGGCTGGACAAGGTGCTTACAGAGCTACAACCACAAATGACACCATGAACCAAGATGTTTGCAGATCACAAATAAAGAAAAACTAGACTTTTATTGTTCTTAGAAGAAATACTTTATGCACACATTATACAGTAAAATAAAGCCATTTTGGTCTATTATTTGTCACTCTCTGAACATAAAAAGAAAGCAAATGGAGAAGTAACTAATGTCGTAACTGGTGATGCCCTTAAGGTGTCTCTGACCTGTATTCTACATTGCTTATATCACGCTCTGACCCTGTAAAATTTAATGGATTAGAAAAATGTCAGAGTATGCTGAAAATGAAAAATAAGAAAACAGCTAAGAAAACAAGTACTCCCTCCATTCCAAATTATAAGTCGCTTTTGACTTTTTTTGGTTCATCCATTTTACTATGTACCTAGACATATTATTATATCTAGACGCATAGCAAAATGAATGTACCAAAAAGTCAAAGCGACTTATAATTTGGAACAGAGGAAAAAAACTTAAAAACAGTAGACTAGTGGCTGGTCGGCTGGAGATGGCTCTGTTTAATTCACAAGCCCAATTCAAAAACTAATTGTAATTCATGTTAGTCAGCATTTTAAACAATAACTGAGGTAGCTATATATCACTGCCTCTCCTACTTCTGATCAATGGAAACACAAACATCATCAAAAAATAGTAGTCTAAAGCCCACTTCTCCTGTTTGAGCAGAAGCAAGAGAAAATGAGAAAATAGCTAACTTGAACCCATTTTGTAAATAATTTGGAAAAAAATGGAATAAATCCAAATAAAAAATTGTAGTGACCTATGCAAATCGGTAAATTCCCAACTAATCAAATATTTGTTACAAAACATTGGTATGTATTTGTAATGAACAATAAGGATTGAACTGGTGATCTTGCTGGACTTGTAACACAGAGTACTTGGTAAGCACAGAGAAGAAATAGCACCATCTGTGAAGTAAATATCTATAATATTTTGGATGCAAACCACAACCAATACAAGAATATAAGTCTTAGATCACCCCATTCAGTTCAGCGCGATTAACTATTTTTATTTTCAATTTGATACTTGCATTCTTTTGCAGTCAATGCTTCAAACACTTGTTTGTACAAGAGAAAAAGAATTGGCACGATTTTCAAATGAGAAAGACACATTAGCTCTAGATTTTTAAATGCATAGGAATGCCAAAGGTTTTTAACTGCATAAAAGGTATGTAATCTGTCCAATTGAAATGCATAAGACTACAAGCATTATTGGTAACATGATCTAAATTATTAAGCTAGCTAGTCATTGAGAACAGAACAATGTTGTGCAGAACTAAACAGAGGACAGGACAAGGTGCTTACAGATGACACCATGAACCAAGATGTTTACAGATGACAAATGAAAGAAAAACTAGACTTTTCTGGTTCTTAGTAGAAATATTTTATGCACACAATATACAGTAAAATAAAGCCATTTTGGGACTATTATCTGTTACTCTCTGAACATAAAAGAAAAGCAAATGGAGATGTAATTAATGTCGAAACTGGTGATGGAGATGTAGCTAGCTCTTAAGGTGTCTTTGGCCTGCATTCTACATTTCTTATATCACGCTCTGGTCCTGTAAATGAAAAGGATTAGAAAAACTGTCAGGGTATGCTGAAAATGGAAAATAAAAAAAAGAGCCAAGAAAACAAGTAAAAGTTAAACAGTTGTCTAGTGGCTGGCTGGATGACTGATGGCTCTGTTTAATTCAGAAGCTCAATTCAAAACTAATTGTAATTGTTGCTAGTGAGCATGTTTCAAACAGTAATAAAGGTAGCTATAATCTCACTACCTCTCCTACTTCTAACCAATGGAAACACAAACATCAAGAAAAATAGTAGGCTAAAGCCCACTTCTCCTGTTTGAGCAGAAGCAAGAGGAAATGAGAAAATAGCTATCTTGAACCCATTTTAAGTAAATTTGGAAAAATGGAATAAACCCAATAAAAATTGTAGTGACCTATGGAAATCGGTAAATCAAATAATTGTTACAAAAAATTGGTATGTATTTGTAATGAACAATAAGGATTGAACTGGTGATCTTGCTGGACTTGTGTAATACACAGTACTTGGAAAGCACAGAAGAAATAGCACCATATGCGAAGTAAATATCTATGATATTTTGGATACAAACCACAGCCAATATACAAGAATACAAGTCTTTGATGCCCCCATTTAGTTCAGAACGATAAACTATTTCTATTTTCAATTTGATACTTGCATTCTTTTTCCAGTCAATGCTTCAGTACACTTGTTTCTACAAGGGAAAAAGAATTGGCAGAGGCAGGCCAGATCTAGAGCTCCAATGCGAAGCACATGACAAAAAGGGAAGGCCATACCAGTTCGATGCTCGTCAGTGGCAAAGCCAAAGCGCTCGACGGAGACTTGGCGAAGGTCACGCCGCTCGCCCTGCCATCGCCGAGGATTAACGCATCTGGTGACTTGAGGAGCCGCCACTCCAACCGTAGCAAGAAGGAAGAGATGAGCCAAGGAGGAGAGAGGGGAAGAGGGAAGGGACAAAGAGCTGAACCTGGATCCGCGGCGCCGTCGTCGGAGTCGACGACGGCGACGGCGGCGCACGGTAGATTGGTGGGGAATGAAAGTAGTAGGTGGGTCGATTCCTAACCAAATGGAGATTCGGCCCAGGAAGACCAAATTCCATATTCAGCCCACCGCTGAACATGGACCTCATTCCACGGATGGCGGTCTTTGGGCTCCATTCCACGCTGATTCATGGGCTTCAAAACGAGACCTGCGAAGCCCACCGCCCTCACTTTCAGACCACAGAGACAACTCCTGGTCCTGGCCAGATGCACATTGCACAATCCAGTTCAGTGATTTCAGTCCACACTTGATAGGCATCCAGTGCTGCAGCAATGTTGTTCGCAGGCTTGCAGCCATACAAAGTTATAAAACCATGTTGAGGATAACAGCGAGACAAAATTACAAACCATGTTGAGGATGACGATGGTGGTATATTTAGACTGTCTGAGATTCATGGTACTACGGTAGAGCACATATACAATGCTATCAGTTCAGCAGCGCTTGCTTTTCTATCCTTTAGCTCTCATACGCCATTGGCACTACGTGTGGGTGTGGCACCAAGCAAACAAAAATGTAGTGGTGCTTAATGCATGAAGGGTTTGGAGTACACTCATGATAAATCAACGATGCATGGACAACTTTGGATGACCCGCACTACACCAACATAGTTTGGGTACTTAACAGCTTACCAACTTTGATGCCTATTATATATATATAGTCATAGCCCCATGACTAGGACAACATCCAAAATGTTATAAGAGAAAGAAAGAGCCCGAGTTATTATAGATATATGTTGGCAGACTAGCAAGCGGAGTTACGAGATGGTGGAAGAAACCAAACTATTATCGTGAACCACTAACTTAATAACCAAACATTCATTGCCCATTTTTTTCTTTTTATAGTTCAAGGGCCAAAACACCCCGACCTTCCAACTAATAGCCAAAAAGAAGACCATGATCCGATTACAGCACAGGTTTACAAAACAGTTTAGAATCTCACACCAGTCGGCATGACAAACCAAAGTACCAGAAAAGAAGGACAAAAGGATCAAAATGAGCGGTCAAAGTTATGAGCGTCCAACATGGACTCAGCAACATATGAAATAGTTTCCATGTCATTCTCTACCAACTAAATCCCTACCATGTACCAAATAAAAACCAAAATACCTACATTTGACCAAGTGCTAACTTTACAAAACTTGAGATCCTTTGTAATACAAAATTTCCAATAAAGGACGTTTGAGTTCAAAACCACCAAAGTCAGATATGGTGGAAGCTACTATCAAGGCTTGGTACGTCCATACATTATATATGGGATTGTGTCAAAGAATCAATATTCTTAACTACTTTTTGGTGGATTGTCAGAGAAACTAAGGGAAAGAACATGAGATACTACCAATTTTTCTAGCAAGTTAGACCTATAAGCTGTAGTGTTGTTTGTATTAGCAATACAAGATCTATATCTTAGGCATGTTTTGCATTTGTTGCTTGTAGTTGCGGATTGAACCAATCCCTGCATTTATTATTTTGTTGATTGAGACTCTTATTTTTGAAAAAAAAAAAAAACACTAGAAGTTCAAATTCTAAGTAGAGTTCAAATTCAATAGAGGAAATGTCATGTCGACGCCCTCATAAAAATGAAGGGGTGTACGTATAGATCAATAATGAACAACACATGATCTTATCAAATATACTACTTTCCACGCTACTCTTCTTTTTTTCTTTCCTCAAACACGAGTTGCTTCTTGTTCTGTCAAGTGCAGCGATGCAACAGTACTGGTCTGATTGCTTCGTGAAACTAAATAACGTGGCAAACCTTTTGGAAAAATCTTGAGGACCGAACTCTGTTTGTTGAAGTGTGCTGTGTGATTGATAATTTAAACCTGAAGTATTCTTGCATTGTTACAACTAAACCAAGTCCACCCCATCCCAGTCAAATAAACCTGCAACAAATCGGTGATAGCAAATTCTTGTCATTCACAAGTTAGGCCTTGTTTGGATGTACGTGTATTCACTCCAATTCACATTTGTTAAAGTGAAACTTAGTTTAATCCCATACCAACACTTCAAGACTTGAGGATTGAGATGAAATGATGAATACATCCACATCAAACAAGTCCTGAAGGTGACCCTGTGACTGATAAAGACGCTGCAGTATGACGTAAGTAAAAGGCAAAAAGGTTTGTAAAGAAGAGTTCAAATATCCTTAGCTGAAGCCATTGACATCCATTTCTACCTATACTATAGTACTCTTTACTACGGTAGTATTATTTTTCTTTCATACCCTGCACTGCACTGCACGGCAAGTTCGTCCTTTTCTTGTGTTCGATTGAGGAAGAAGGAAAAAGAAAATAGCTCCTCGTCCACAGCGTTCAGACTTCAGACATGATGCACCGTGGCCTTTCCCTCCAGCTCCACGTCGGCGTCGGCGGCTGCCGGCTTCTTGAACCTGTACCAGCGCGCACAGACGACGTAGTAGACGAGGTTGACGCTGTTCATGGCGGCGATGAGCAGGTAGTAGAGGTCGACGTGTCCCTGGTTAAGGTCCTGCGCCAGCCAGTCGGGGCGTCCGTCGCGGCCGCCCGTGGTCCGGTGCACGACGCTGATCATGAGCCCGCTGACGTAGTTGGCTATGGCGAAGCCGACGGAGAGCAGCGCCCCCGCGACGCTGCGCATGTTCTCCGGGAACTGCTTGTAGTAGAACTCCACCTGTCCGATGATGGCGAACCCCTCGGAGAGACCCCGCCAGCATCTGCTGCGGCACGAGCATGAAGCAGGAGGTGCTGTCGCCGACCCTGCGGCGGTGTCTCTCGACGGCGGCGGCGACGAGCATGGTGACGATGGAGAGGAAGATCCCGACCCCGATCCGCTGCAGCTGGCTGATGCCGCCCTCGCGCTTGGTCACGCGCTGCATCGCCGGCGCGAGCACCTTGTCGTAGAAGGGGAGCCAGAGCGTGAGCGCCAGCATGTTGAAGACGACGAAGGTGCCCGCCGGGATCTGGAAGCCGCCGCCGCCGACGTGGCGGTCCGTCTGCATGGCCTGGAGCACGTTGTAGTTGCTGAGGTTGCTGAGCGCGATGTAGTAGACGATGCCGGCGGACCAGACGGGGAACAGGCGCGCCAGGCACTTGACCTCCTCCACCTGCTGCAGCGTGCAGAGGCGCCACGGGTTGTTGGCGTCGTCGTCATCTGGGGTGCGCACGGCGGCCTTGTCGAGACAGAGGAACTGGTCGGTGTAGGCGATCTTGGAGATGAGGCTGCTCCGGTGCGGCGGGTCGTAGAGGTCGGCGGGCGAAGGTGCGGGGAGACGGCGCTTGCGCACGGCGGCGACGAGGACCTGTGCGAAGCTGGTGAAGGGGCTGCCCTCGGGGCGGACGCGGACGTAGAGTCGCGTGCCCATGAAGAAGAGCGCTACGGAGAGGCCCATGAGAACGGTGGGGACGGCGAGACCCAGCGCCCAATTGACGTTGCTCTGGAGGTAGATGATGACGGTGGCGGAGATCATCATGGCGATGGTGAAGGTGAAGTAGTACCAGTTGAAAAAGCTGTTGATGCCCTTTCGCCCCGCCGGGGTGCGCGGGTCGAACTGGTCGGCGCCGAAGGCCAGGTTGCAGGGACGGATCCCGCCGGCGCCGACGGCGAGCAGCCCGAAGGAGGCGAGCAGCACGGCCATCTGGAGCGACGATGGGCCGGTGGGATTTGCGCCGGGGTGGAGGGACGGCACGGCCGCGGTGAGGGTGAGGATGATCATGCCGATGAAGGAGGCGATGGAGGCGAGCGCGAGGGTGGTGTAGCGGCCCAGGTAGCTGTCGCTGAGGAAGGCGCCCAGGAGGGGCGCCATGCTGACGGTGCCCGACCAGAGGCTGAGCAAGGTGGCGGCGCTGGCGCCCGTCATGCCGTAGATGGTGGTCAGGTACACCAGCAGGTTGGCCGTGGTGCCGATGGTGCCCAGCTTCTCGCACGTCTCGTTCCCTGCATGCATGCGCCATGAATCATGTATGATCGATTACGATTACACATTGCATGCATGCGCTTGCACTTCTTTCGGTTCATGCATCTTTTTAAGAATCCGTTTGTGGATCTTTTTAGCTCACCTATGACGTAGGGCATGGATTTCCATCCGCGGTAGTTCACCTCTGGCTCGCCGGTGTCGTCGGATTCATCGGAGAGCTGCTTCGTCGCCATCTCCTCGGCGGCGGCGAATGTGGACACCTTGTCATGCTGCGGCTGCGGCGGCCGCTGATCGTCGGCTGCTTCCATGATCGTCGGCTGTCGTGCTTGGATCGAGGAGTGACAACGACGGCGGGCAGGCTAGCTAGAGGTAGAGCTGCTGCTGCTAAGTGCTCAAACGCTGCTTATATAATGGATGGATCTCCTAATAAGGTATTAGTACCAGGTCTGCTCTGCTGGTGGTTTGTTTTGAAAAGAAAAAGGTGGTCTGAGGAGAGCGAGGAGGCGCCACCTGGTCGGCCGTACATATAAATAAGCAAGCGAGGGAGCCAGCCATAGAGAGGCTAGTTAAGTATGGCACGGCTGAGAATGAAGGGAAACAGGCAGGCACGGGACAGGCACAGGACCAAGCTTGTCCGTCGTCGGCAGCGTACAAACAGAGAGACGCCCCAGAGAGCGACAAGAAACAGGCCTGGGGCCAGGGTGCCATACCTTCAGCAGTTCAGCACCTACCTAGGCTTTGATGTATGTAAGAAATAGGCCTATATATCTCCGCTCGAACTTATCATATCCGCGGTACATTGTTCTTCTCCGGTAGCAAATGAACTTCAGCCGGCTTATCAGCCATAGAAACTATGGCATAGAGAGGGAGAGAACACGGTTCAATGTTCTTCTCTTGTAACAAATCAACTCAGCCAGCTTATCATTTGCGAAACCATGGCCAAATATAGAGGGAGAGAGATGAAAAAAAATTAGGTGAGCCCCAGGCTCTGGGTGCGCCCCCTCTAGATTTTGGTCACGTGTCCACACAGCTGATCGGATGGTTTGAACAATGCTGATGTTTAGGAGCTAAGCCGAGCCGATCCCACACTCGGCGCAACATGCAAAGGAACGCACAAACTGGATCCGGAGTCAAACCATCCGATCGGCTGCATGGACATGTGGCGGAATCCAGGGGAGCATGCAGGCGCTGGTGAGCCCGTGGCTCACACCCAATGTGCTCACCCAATTTTTCTCAGATAGATGCACCTGCTAGATGGTATGCACGCAAATGCATGCATTTCAGACCCATTACACATGCATGCACATAGAGACACACGTCTAGTCTTTCACGCGGGCACCCCAGCGCTCTCAACGTGCCTAGCATGGACCTCTGCAAGTCTGTAACGTACGTGTCGCTACCACCGGTCCACCTTACGTTTACTGAATACTCCCTCTATCCCAAATTGTAAGTCATTCAAAAATTTTAGAGAGTCAAAAACATTTCAATTTTGACCAAATTTATATGATAAAATATTAACATTTAGGATGTCAACTATGCATCGTTGGATTCTTCGTTAATTATGTTTTCATTGTGTATCTGTTTGATATCATAAATCTTTATAATTATCTCTATAATTTTGGTCAAACTTAATTGACATATTTTGATTCTTCAAGATTTTTGAAATGACTTACAATTTAGAATAGAGAGGGAGTACTTCATACTTCCATATTTGTTATTCTACACTACTAGAATTACGGTTAGATTATTAGGGCCTCTATGATATGGTTCCTGATGCTCCGGTGGACCAACGTAAACTCCTCGTTGTACCGAGATAGAAAAAAGATTAGAAAAACAAGGTACATCATCACAATTGACACATGAGGAAGGTACAACCGAAGCATGAGGTAGTAGTATATATATATCAACGGTACAATCATACATCAGGAGTTTTGGCCGGTACAACCCCTCTATCCTCCAACTTGCAAAAATAATAAACGTGATTAACCCAATTCTGGACCATCTTTTGGAATCCTATGACTATCAAAAGTGAGTGACATCAGAACTGTTCTATATAGTCCGAATGCTCATATGGTTGATACATATCTTATCACTACAAAATTAATTAAGTAATAAGTTAATAACAAAACTACCTAATTTGTAAGGGAAAAAATAGCCTCACTAAACTAATTAAGAACTCTTGCTAGGGTATCTTGTATTTAGGCCGGAGCTGAGGGAGTAGTGGTTTGGTGGTGTGTCTACCTGCCTGCATATACCTGCCTGTTCACCCCACCATGGCATGGGCGTTTTCCTCTGTCACAAACATACACTGCTAATTAGCTAATTATAAAGTGAACAACTGGGCCTTTGCCACTATATGATATGATATAAACATGACTGATACTCCCTCCGTCCCTAAATAGAAGTCATTTTGGGATGCGTGCGGTCAAACTTTCTCAACTTTGACTAGATTTGTAGAAAATACGTGCAACATTTATATCTCCAGATAAATTTATTAAAAAACTAGACATAAAGATCTTTTCAATGATACTAATTACTTAGCATAAATATTTATATATTTTAATATATAATTGCCGGCAGTTTGAAAACGTTGACTTCTCGGGAAGCGAGAATGACATCTATTTAGGGACGGAGGGAGTATATGACTAGGTAGCTAATGATGATAGTGGCCGCGATGAGTGCGTCACACTCTGCAAAAAGTACTAGAAATATCTTCTGTGAAAAGATACACAGATAGCAACACTATACATATATACTGTACTATGTAGTGTTGGTTGTCATCATATTCCGATCATTTAATTTGTGGGCATCGATCCGAGTCGAGGTCGACGCATACGACGATAGGAGAGAGAGAGCATATACATATCCTCGATCGATCCAGAAACCGATGGATGGATCCAATAATTAATCCAATCCATACGTACTTATACATATACATATGCACACAACAGCTCAAGAGAGATTATATATATTTATTTGCTGTCCTTTTCCGACCGGCCGGACGTGTATTGTTTTGTGCTCACCGAACCGGAGATCGCGAAAGGTATTTCGCTTTAATTGGCGATGGCTCCATGTGAGCATCAATCAAACTAGCTAATTAATCAGCTTTCCATGCCATGTATCCATGTGGCCATTTTATTTATTGTGGTCGTTATCACACGCACACAATATATACATGCAGTACATAGTCGCTGTACGCATGCTTCACTCCAGGATCTACTGAACAATCACGGCGGCTCTAATTGACCAACTACGTGTACTTTCCCAATTGAATAAGCTAGAAGCAATAATGCATGATGATAGATTGTGTAGTCATGGTTTTCCCTCTCTCTCTCTCTCTACTGAATGGAGTATCTGTACAACTACAAGCTAAGGGTGTTAGGCACCGCAACCTACGCTGATGACAATACCTAGTCGCTGTCGGTTGCGCCAATATTTTCAGTTCAAACAAACAATTCAGAGCAATTTACGGTTGTCATCAGCACATCTGAGGAGGAATTGAACGCCGCAATTGTGCTTTGCTGCTAGATGTGTAGTCCAATTCATACTTAATCATCTGTTTGCAGCTAGTAATCTTTCTGGTAGAAGAGAATTATCAATGGTTCAACTTAGTTGTTCCATGAGCAAAGGGATCCCAGTTGATTCTAAAATTGTTTTTAGGATCTTTCGGGTGTCACCGGTGATATATAGGAAGTTAATGATATAAATTATCTGCTTCGAGGATTACGGAGTTACCTACTTGCTAGGTTGCTGGTGGCATGCAGCACAAATTTGGGAGTTAACGAGGTGGGACGGAGTTTGAGTTCAAACATAAAATTCAGTACAGTTCATGAGTTCATGACCCCTCTTTAGAGCAAATGAGCGGCAAAAGCAACAAATTTTGATATGCGCCCAGGTGCATAGTCCAGTTCTCTTCATCTTTGATAGTCATCCAAGATAAGAGTTTGCTATCTCCACATGGCCATAGAAAGTTACAGATCGTGGTACACCAATTCATGCTTGGGGTGGAACCTGACGCGATTGACATTGTTGTGTCAAAGCACGTATATATATAGTGCCATCAGTTCAGCAGCCCCTTCTTTGTTTCCTTCAGCTCACACGACCTTGGCAGTGTGGCAATAAGCAAACAAAACTATGATGCTTAATGCATCAATATTTTGGAGTACACACAGTCATGATAAATCAATGATGCACGTTCATTTTTAGATGAATCACACCACAATTGTGCATATTGATATTCCCAATCCCCAGCCAGATGCACAATCCAGTTCACTTCATCCTTGATAGCCATCCAGGTTGACAAGAGTTTCCTACCACACCACACAGCCGTAAAAATGTTAAGATGGCACTGTAAACCTTTTCATCCTAGGGTTGGCAAATTTAAAGTGATGAGATAGGGGCAATGATGTGGCATATTCACACAATACCACTGCCATCAGCTTAACAGCCCCTTCTGAATTTCCTTCAGTTCACGACATTATTTGTAGTGTGGCACTAAGCAAACAAAACTGTGATGCTTAATGCATGAAGGTTTTGGAGTACACACAGTCATGGTAACTCAATGATGCATGTACAATTTTAGATGAATCACACCAACAGTTTCCATACCTACAACTTACGGCTTTAATGTCTATTATATATAGTCCTAGCCCCATATGACTAAATACCAGACCACGAGGGAGAGCTATGTGCTACCATACTATATATATAGTCCTAGCCCCATATGACTAAATACCGCACCACGAGGAGAGCTATGTGCTACCATACTATGAAGTAGAGCTATGAAATGTTGGAGGAAACCAAAATATTTTGGTGAACCACAAACATTGAGTGGCATATGAGCCCCGTGGACTAGCCATTGCTTCTCCACGAGGCTCATACCATGCGCTCTGGCGCTGAAGTATGCAACCCATGCCATACTCCCGGGAAAAGCTTGAACGACCTTCAACGAAATGTACATGTACGAAACCGATACATGCCAACTAAATGTCTTTTTGACCAACTTACCTTCCAACCAAGCCCTTCCGATCCCGCGGCTGCTGCTGGGTATATAATCTCGGTCCTCCCCATACTTTGAAGCCTACAGCTCCACAATTCGTTTTCCTGTAATTAATGGCGGGAATCCAAAAGATACTATTTTTCTTTTTTATTGTCTTTTTTCTGCTTTTCATGGAATCGAAGCTACGCGAGGGAAAGCGATGCTGCCCACTCTGCCGCAAAAGGGCCGGCTTTCTTCTTCCCAAACAGTTCCACCATCGGGGCCCAAAGATGCAAAAAAATTCTATATTCCATCCTTTGGTGAAAGGTAGATGGTACCTGAATCAAGCAATCGGGCCTGGGACTAAAAAACAATCAATAGCACACCCAAAGGCTAAGAGTTTCTCAAGATTATAAGGAGAATTGTTCATTTAAGTATCCGGTTGATTGAGTCTTCCTATGTATCCTTTTGATTGAGTCTTCCTATGTATCCTTTGGTGAAAAGTAGATGGTAACTGAACCAACAATCGAACAATCAATAGCACACCCAAAAGGCCAAGATGTTCTCAAAATTATAACGAGAGTTGTTCATTTAAGTATCTGGTTGATTAAGTCTTCCTATGTGCTAGAGTGCAGATGAATTTCGCAAAGGTTTATCTACTTCATTCTCAGTTTATAGTCGAGTGTACCACAATTACTAAAAAGAACTGCTAGCTTGTCCGACGCTGTGGATGAGGAGTGAAGCCAAGAGGCAAATGCCTTCCCTAATAGCCCCTAATAGCGTCTCTAGGTAGTTCCTCAAAATTATAAGGAGAATTGTTCATTTAAGTATCTAGTTGATTGAGTCTTCTCATGTATCCTTTGGTGAAAAGTAGATGGTATCTGAGCCAACAACCGAACAATCAATAGCACGCCCAAAAGGCCAAGATGTTCTCAAAATTATAAGGAGAGCTATTCATTTAAGTATCTGGTTGATTAAGTCTTACTATGTGCTAGAGTGCAGATGAATTTCGTAAGGTTTATCTACTTCATTCTCAGTTTCTAGTCAGAGTGTAGCACGATTACTGAAAGAACTGCTAGCTTGTCTCACGTTGTGGATGAAGAGTGAAGCCAATAGGCAAAGGCCTTCCCTAATAGCGTCTCTAGGTGCTTTTGTTGGACTTGATCATGAAACTTGCATGCATTTGAACAACGTGTGTGTGATGTTTTAAAACTACGCTGTTTCCACTGCTAAATTTGAACCTCATGTTATAATAATTCTGATGTATGTCCACTACTGAACTTTATGTAACATGTGATGTGTCCATGCTGAATCATGTACGATCTTGGTTGTATGTGGCTGGTATTTCAAGACCCTTCGTGATACTCGTCGGACCGTCGGATTTATACGTGCTCAACTGTGAGAGTGCGACTGTCTCGGTAGCTGCCATTACACTTGTGCTCTTATAAATTGGATTTACATGTGTTCAAGTCTTTAAAATGTGTTGAGATATTTGTTAGAATGTTTTAGGAAATTTTTAGATTTTTTATGTTCCTCGCGTCTTAGACTATCCGTACTCATATTCCTCTATACATCTTGGTTATCAAGATTCCCTCCTCTGGAGCCCTTACATACTCCCCGCACCCATTCACGGAAATGAATCTTTTCTAATTCCACGTCGGCCCTTGTGAAAGCCGCTGGCCCCGACGTGGACCTCGGCAGCAGATCGAATCGTATGGGCCTGCAGTCCAGTCCAGCCCGGCATTCCACAAATGGGCCCCACTAGCACACGGACACGAGGGCGAACCGGCCGGACTACCGTCCCCACCACGGCGGCCACGGCCGCGGTTGCCCGCCTCGGCTTCCGTGCCTCGCGTTCCCGACCAACGGGTTGGCCGACTCGATCGCTTCCTCGGAATCGGAGAGACCCTCAAACCCCTCTCCATCGCCTCCTACTCCTCCTCCTCCCGGCCACCGGCCCACCGCCCGCCGCATTTCTCTCCGCCCAGCCCTCATCGCGCCATACCCCGCGTTGCCGACCGTCGGGCGTGCGTGCTAGGAGTTCGGCGCCCGCGGGGCGGGCTGCTACCTGCTCTTCGGCGGGGTCGGCATGGGGTGGTGCACTACCCGATACGGGCGGGTACAGACCTTCTCCGTGGCGGTCCCGGCGCCTTTCGCCTCGTCGCCCGACCTCAAGCGCTGATCGCCCGCCCGCGGCGCCCATGGCGGCGGCGGACCAGGGGCGCGGTCAGCGTGGCGGCATCCGGCTCTGCGACCCCTGCAGGCGATGGTGCGTGCGTGCGTCACGATCCGGCGTTCCGATACGGCGGCGCCCGCTTCGTTACTGGCTGCGAGGGCGTGTTTGTGCTGAACTGAGCCGACTGACGATTCAAGAGACCACCACGCACGGAAACAGAGCTATTGATCTTGCTGTAGATAGGCTGATAGAGAGGGCACATCACAATTCACAGGGCAGGGTGTTCCTTGTTCGTCGTGTGGTGTCCTTTGTCCCGATTTAGGGGACATCCATTTCTGTATGCCGAAATGTACTTGTTTTGGGGACATCCATTTCTGATGTATGCCAAAATGTTCTTGTGTTGGCCTGCGTTTGCAAGAGGGAAATTAATGCACTGTATACCACAGCATATGACACTGGCAGTTTATATCGATTTTTCTTGTTATAGGGTGTCTTGTTGGGATGTTATAGGTAGTTTTGTATATAATATAATTTCACATCCAACAAGTGTGCTCATCTACCGTCATGATCTAATAATGTTTTGCTTTCATGTCTGTTGCTGGTGGCTACAGAGTATGTCGATGAGAATACCATGATACCTCAGAATTCCACGGTGCTGGTTCACCGGATTGCTGGACGCTCGACAGACGCGATCCAGATTGCTCGAACTCCGACATACGCGATTACTGCATTGTATTGCCCCACTCATCATCATCCCATAAATCTCTAGAATTTCATTTGTTGCTACTCTGTTCACATGGAGGTATTTCTAGTATTTGTGAGTGAGAAAAATTGAGTGACACAGCTTTGGATCATGGTTAATGCTGGGTGTACATCATTGTACAGGGTTAACATTTGGAGCTCGGTCTCCTGTTGATCATTATCTTGTTATTTCCATGCAAACAAATCCATATTTAAAATGCATGTCTATATTCCTGTGTAACTGAACTTTTATTTATGTTCGGTATCCAATTTATCTTCGGTATCCAATTTAATTTGTATCAAGGGAAAAAAAAAACTTGTGTAGGCAATAACATACGAATACATGTCTATATTCCTGTGTAACTGAACTTTTATTTATGTTCAGTATCCAATTTATCTTCGGTATCCAATTTAATTTGTATCAAGGGAAAAAAAAAAAAAAACTTGTGTAGGCAATAACATACGAATACATATCTATATTACTGTGTAACTGAACTTTTATTTATGTTCAGGCCCATAATCTTAGAGAATGATGCTGTGGCATCCAACAAGCCAGTTACTGAATCAATGCAGAAATCCGGTGCATTTACGGGAACAGATGATGAAGAGATGACAGCAATTAAAACTGCCACTGATGCAGCTGGGATTAAGTGGTAAGATATAGATGTTCCTGGGCCCTTTTGTGGTTGTAACCTAGAAGAATTAAATTGATATTTCTGTTTGTAAATACATGCTGTAATATTGATTGATTTTGCCTACTTATGTAGGGGAGGTTCTTTATCTGAAGGTGGATATGATGGTGGACAGTTGGGCCACAATTGTGGTAATGTACTACTGCGTGCATATACTTTTCATTTCTGTTTTGACATTTACTTATGATTAGTCACTTTCAGGCCAATTACACTAGCCTGGTTTAACTGCAGTACTCTCTTGATCTATTGCTTAATGTTGATAGGCTTTGTATGGTATAGTTAAATAACATTCTTGTGAAATGATTATGATTTAACTGAGAGTGTTGTAATTATATAGGTGCCATTGGAGTTTGTTCACATTTTGCATACTATGTTTTTATTTTTGCCTTATTTTCAATAATTTTCATGCATTCTGACTCTGAATATTTATATGAAGGTCGTCCAATGGAAGGGGAGGCACCCCCTTCTGGCTATGTTTGTCGTGTGTGTTGTATTCCTGGACATTTCATTTGGCAGTGCCCAACAGGGAACAAGCCGCCTCCACCTGGCTATATCTGCCACAACTGTGGAGTCCCAGGGCACTTTATTCGTTCTTGCCCAAACTACGGCAACAGGAAAATATGATTCCAGAAGAACGAGTTCACTGATCCCCATTGTATCTAGCTTTGATGATATCATCCCAGCAGAAATGGTCCAGGACATGTCTAGCAGTGTCAGTGATAGTTTGCCAGCAGAACTCCACTGCCCACTATGCAAGAAGGTCATGACAGATGCAATGTTGTCAAGCAAGTGCTGTTATGATAGTTTCTGTGATAAATGTAAGTGGTGCAGATTTTGTAAAATGGATTTCATGTGTATCCTTGGAATCTTTATTGATAGTCGATGTATGACTCGTGTTGCATGATAAATAATCCTGATCTACTTGTTTTTCTGTCCTCAGGCATTCGGGACTACATTATTACTCAATCGAAGTGCTTTTGTGGTGGCAAAATACTTGCAGATGACCTCATACCCAATCAAACCCTTAGAATTACAATCTCCAGCTTGTTATCATCAAGGGCTGGTGGCCTTTCAAGCGGGACAGGGAATCTTGCAAGCTCCAATAGCAGCAATTTGGATGGCAAATCTGTCATCGCTTCCGCTGTGTTAAAAGGGGACACTAGGCAGCATGTGGATAGTGCACCGTCAGCTACTACTGAAGGCAGTTGCCTGATAACTGCATGCAAGAATACAATGGAGATATCGAAACATTGTGATCTCCACAGTAAAACTGAAGACACTGAAAAAACATCTGTGAAGAACACCAAAGCCGCGGCAGGTGCCACAGAAACCTTTCCTGAACCAAGATGCCAGAAGCTGCCGCAACCTGATGGTGTAGCAATAATTTCAGGGAAGCTTGAGCGAAAAGTGGTTAGGACCAAGTCAGAAAAGAAGCAAAAGAAGTCTAGCGCCACTGGAAATGGAAACACCAACTGTGCTGAATATGGTTTCAACATTCCATTTGAACCACCATGTTATGACTCTTTATTTGGACTGGGTGAACAGCCTTGGGGAGCCAATCCTTACATGTACTGTATGCCAAATATGCCTTCGTTCGGCTACCCTCTGGGACCCTATAATGTCAATGGCATCAGTAACTTACCATTGCACGGTCCTGGATTGCAAGGCTACCCAGGAAGCCATTATAGGTATGTAGTGTTGCAAGTCAGTTAAGCCAAAATGGTAAATTCAGAACAAACAGTTAACGACTAGATATTGTACCACAAATTAGTCACTATAAAACCAAATTTTTGGATATGTTAATTGTATGAAGCCTTTTGTACCAGGAGACATTCACTAGTTTATCAGTTCCTTGCCTTCCATTCCATTGCCTGTATCTTCGATCTTTCAACTTTGAACTGCCACATTAACCGTTTTACTATTGATTTGATTTCTTCAGCAATGAATTCCAGCTCAGTGTTCTCCAAGATCCTGAAGCTTCTGCACATGCAAGGCAGTACAAGAGAAGCAAAGGCACAGGACGGCAATCTCACAAACCAGAATGTTATCATTCCCACACCTTAACTGAGGAAGGAGGATCCAAGAGAAGGGGTAGGTCGGTTCCAGAGACGACGCTGGACAGCAGCATTGAATCTGACGCCTACTATGAGGAGTTTCATGTTCGGAAGAAGGTGGGAGTGCATCCTACTACTAGTCCTAGGGACGGTGGTCAGCGTCGACATGCCCAGGACAGTAGTATCTCTGAATTACATGACAACAATGAGGAGCCCGGCAGGAAGAAAGCTCGAGCGCGTTCAAGAAGAAGTCGGAGATCCAGCTCCTGGCACTCGTACAGGAGACACGCATATGAGGGCTCGACGTCAAGTGATGAGGAGAGCAACTTCAAGCGAAGATGGTAGCACACACTGGTCACAAAGCAGTTGTCCTGAATTTTGGATTTTTTTTTTTTTTTGAAGCGCCATGAACCGGTCTGGTGTTTGCTGGTATGTATATGTTGTTAATTTGATGTCAGAAGAACTGTGAATTCGAAACCCAGCTGGATCTATGAGCTGATATTTGGACGACGACTTGTGTACTTGGATCTTAGCCTGGAGATGAATTTGCGTAAACGTGTAACTGTGTTGTAGTACCTTCTGGATTGGATTTGCCTTGTCTGAAACACGGAGCGTGCAGTGCATAGCTTAGGAGCGCGTTCTGTACAGAATTTGCTGGCTGTTTGTTTGTCAAAGGAATTTTTGTCTTGTCGTTGCATCAGGTAGTTTTTCCATGGATTATTGCAGGCGCTTTCTTTCTTTCTTTTTTCTTTTGAGAAGTACAACGCAGACGCTCAACGCACGCACACTCACCCCTATGAACACACGCGTGCGCAAAACATTACTCCTATGAGCAGCTTCGAAGGACTGGGCGGCCGGCAAATCTGGAGATTCTCGAAGTCATCAAAGGCGCCTCGTCGTCGGCGGAACGTCGCTACCAATTAATGCATAACGCCGGTAAATCCCGAGAAAATCCCAAGAAAAGGTCTGCGAGCACCAGGATTTGAACTCTGGTGGGTAGTGTCCCACCGACTGTCCTACCATTGGACTACAAGCCAATTCGCGGCGCTTTCTTCCTGTTGGGTTCCAGCAACAAGAATTGTACAACCATAACATGATTAAAATTTTTTGACAACTTATAACAAGGTTAATTGAACCATGAACACAGCATCATTGGCATGTTCGGGACAGCCGACGGCGGCTATACCAACAATAATAACAGTGTGCTGCACAAGTCTTTATTTGATTGGAAGGCTTTATTAAATAAATAAATAAATAAACGTACCAGAAAGATTATATGAGGGGAAAAAAAAAAACAAGCCTTAAATAAATGTATCAATGACACGTAATAAGAATATATAAGGGTCAAAAATATAAAAAAAAAAAAAGCTAGGCTCATGATTTTTTTATATATGAGGGGATATAATGATGGATACAGATACATATTTAATTGGGACAATTATGCAACTGCCCCTGTTTTGAGGGCTAATTGCTCATTTGCCCCCATTTTTTTAACTTTGCTCATTTGCCCCTCTTTTTCTTTCTTCAAGCCACCCGTTTGCCCCTCTTTTCAGCTGCCGTCGAGTTTTGGTGGGATAAAGAGTAAAAAAAAAAAGAAAAATAAAAAAGAAAAGAGGAAGTCTAAACTACCCCCTGCATACGACGCACGGCCGCACGGCCCTTCTCTTTCTCGCGACGCCGCGCGGACGGACCCGTCCTCTTTCTCTTCGCACGGAGCGCGACGCTTGGTAGGGTTTTAGGCGGCGCCGGCGGCGGGCTTCGTGGCGCGGGGTCGGCGAGGCGGGCGCGCGGGCGGGCGAGCGCGGGCGCGGCCGCCCGGCTTCCCGGCTCTCGTCTCTCACCTTGGCACGGGCGCGGCGGGCCGACCACTGCCGCCTGGCAGCGTCGGGGTCGGGTTGGGGCGGCGGGCTGGTGGAGGAGCATCACGGGCGACGGCTGCGACATGGAGCCGACTATTGGGTAATTTTCTTGTGCTCCATCTTTGGTCTATGCCCGATGGGGGTCCAAAGAGCTATAGACACATAGAAACACCGACCACTAATGTTGGCGTAAATGACTTTACCTTGCTGAAATTGGTAAATCTCATTGGTGAGAGCTGTGTATGGGGTTCAAAGCAATATGTATCTCTTCGCCGGGCACGAGAAGATGAACTTCTGAGTGAGTGGTTTGAGCTCAACAAAGGGGAAGTCCACATTGAGATTACAACCGATGAACAGTATTCGAAAGTGGTTTGAGCTGAACAAGGACAAAGGGAAGTCCATATTGTTGCTGAAATCAATGATTTTGAAGGGGCATTGCAGTGCTCACCAACCAAGCGCAGGCTTCACCCTCTTGTCGGGGAACCTTCCAAGTCTTGCACCTATTGACAGCAGCTTATGACTCGAGTTGGCTGCATCTTCGATTCTGAATTAGATTTATTTTTTGACTCGGGTTCCTCCGACACTGAGTATGATCCTACTCAGGAAATAGTTGATGATGATGACAATGATGTAGATCCCCTCAAATTTGCCCGAGGCAGGGAGGAAGACTTGTGCTTTGCTCAATGTGTACAATTGACCCAAGCTTGGAATATGTAATAATTAGTGGATCATTAATTATGTAATGCTAGGCCATGTATGACCTGAACATGTTTATTTGCATGTGGAGACTTTATTTTGCCTTATATATTGGGCAAATATTATGCTATCGGCATGTTCAAATATTATGCTTATAATATATTGGGCAAATATTATGCTATCGGCATGTTCAAATATTATTCTTGGCTATCGGTTTGTAAATTGTGCAAATATTATTCTTGGCTGTATTGTCATTTGACCAAGATAAAGTTTGTACAAAAAAAATGGAGTGATTCTTGGGTCATTCATGTTGAGGGCATTTTCGCCTTTTCACCCTCAACTTGACACCGTTAACTAGACTTAACGGGATAGGGGCAACTGGAGTGTTCAGTTTCAAAAAACAGGGGCAAATGAGCAAAGTTAAAAAAACGGAGGCAAATGAGCAATTAGCCCTCAAAACAGGGGCAGTTGCACAATTGTCCCTATTTAATTTAGCTCCTGATCCCCTCTTGGTTCGGGCCAGACAGACATCCCACTACTGAGCTGATGCAGGCCTTTATGGAGGCCCATTGATAAATTTGGTGGACCAGGCTCGCTCTAATTTTGGGCCCGCAAATTAGCCGTTGAATAAACCTTCCAAGCTGTCGTCATCAATCTCAATCAATCTCCGCCAGGCCACCACAAATGTCTGGGCAGCCCGCCGCCGGCGCCGGCGCCGCGGAAGCGCGCTCGGTGCGCCGCCCCTCCTCCCCTACCCCATCCCGCAAAAAGGCTCTCCTCCTCCGGCACCAGCACCACCAACAACTCCTCCGACGTGCTGGTGGTGGACGAGGTCGTCCTCGACGACCCGACGGAGGCGCGGATCGAGGCGGAGATCATGGGCCACCTCTTCCGCGGCGCCGCGCCGGAGGCGTACAGGCAGGCGGTCGCGCAGCAGCAGGAGCTGCGGGCGAAGAAGGCGGCGCTGCGGCGCGAGGTGGCGGAGAGCCGGGCGCAGAGGCGGAGGCTCACGGCGTACACGGACCTGCTGCTCAAGACCGACGTGTCCGGGTACACGGTGGAGCAGACGGAGGAGTACCGGCGGGAGCTTCAACGACGGAGCAACGAGTGCTTCGGTAAATGAAATAAGAAAGTAGGTGTACCATTGTACCAATCTGCTGGCTGTTGGCGGTGGATTGAGTTGCCTGGAATCCTCTAGAGATTGATTTGTGGTGCAGTAATCTGTATGTATGCAGCTATGAATGTTTGTGTTAGAACAGAACTATGAACGTTTCAACATAGCTGCTGTCTAGGTTGCTCAGATACGGATACGTGTATCAGATACGATACGTATCCGATACGCGGATACATTATTTTTGAAAAACCCATGACACGGGGATACGGCAGATAAACATTTTTTTTAATATTACATTTCGTGACTAAATACAAACTAACTGCAAGTGAGTTCAATAAATGAATATTTAGAGGATATGTAAAAGGTATGAAATGAAATTAAAACAGGGTATATACATATATTAGTAAAAAATCAAGTTACTTGGTATACGACCTGTCTAGGGCAGTGGCTACGCATGTTCCTGCTGCAACCAGCAGCCAATGACGCACGTCCGTGGGAGAGCTCGTGGTGTGGTGGTTAATTAGTCCGTGTGTGTGCACGCCTCTACCGGGAGGGGATAAAGGCGTCGTCGGTCTGTGTTTCCTAGTCCACACGGGAGAGTGGGCCGGCTGCTGGAGTCCATTTGACGTGTCCATCGCAGCCCAGCCGTATCCAGTACGTGTGTCGGAGGTGATACGTATCTGATTTTCACGACACGCCTAGGATACGTATCTGGCGTGTATCTAACACGTATCCGTATCCAGCACGTATCAGATACGGGATACGCTACCCTCCAGACGTATCGGCGCATCGTAGGCTGCTGTTCCATGAGAGGAGGGATCTCAGTTGATTCTAACGGCGTTTTAGTTTTTGGATTGTTTGGGTCAGAGGTGGTAGGCTGGTAATGATCGAATACCTAATTTCACCATTTGTGTCGGGCCTGGCATTGGTGGTGGCAACACAAAATTGGGACTGAGTTTCAGTTCAGGCATACAATTCAGTACAGTTGAACTGAGGAGCACTTGCCTGAACTCTGTATTTTGATTGCCTCAACTCTGTATTTTGACATTTCCAACTCTGTATTTTGCATAGTCAAGTTAAGTTCATAATTGATAGCCATCCAAGCTGAGTTTGCTGCCACTGCGCATGTAGATTTGTTTATTATTCAGCCAACTGGTAGCAATCTAGTAGATATATAGATTTCTGTATTAATCCAGTATGTGGTAATCGTTATGCAACTATAAATGTTTCAATTAAAAAGAACTATGCATGTTTCAACTTAGCTGCTCGATCCATCAGCAGAGTGTTGATTATGGAAATCATTTTGAAGATTCCCAGTGGCACAACAGCAGTAGCAGCTTCAACTCGAGAGTTGCAGAGTTGGGTTGGGACTGAGTTTCAGTTCAGACATTGTACGGTTCACGCTTGTGCATTTTTTGATATTGCCAACTCCTTGTCCTGGCTAGATGCACTTTGCACAATCCACTTCATTGACTTCAGTCCACACTTGATAGCCATCCAATGCTGCCGCTGCAGCAAGGTCATTTGCAGGCTTGCAGCCATACAAAGTTACAAACCATGTTGAGGATGACGATGGTGGTAAATTTAGACCGTCTGAGATTCACGGTAGAAGCACATATATAGTGCCGTCAGTTCAGCAGCCCCTGCTACGTTATCCTTCAGCTGTCATACGCCATTGGCAGTGTGGGTGTGGCACCAAGCAAACAAAAATATAATGCTTAAAGCATGAAGGTTCTAGAGTACAACCATGATAAATAAACGATGCATGGACAATTTTGGATGACTTGCGCCACCACAGTTTGCATACTTAACAGCTTGCCACTTTTGATCTCTATTATATCTAGTAGTAGCCCCATGACTGTGATATCATTCAAAATGTTGCAAGAGGAAGAGAAAAAGAGTAACTTATTACTCTGAGTTATAGATATATGTTGGGAGACTAGCAGGGGAGTTATGAGATGGTAGAGGAAACCAAAATAGCGTTAAGCTAAATATATAGGCAGAATAGTCATTTTGGTCTCTGAATTATTACTCCAGGCTCCGTTTCATCCATGAACTTTCAAAACGGTCGTTTTAGTCATCAAACTCTATTTTTAGTCCCAGTTTCATCTTCGAACCATGCAGATGATTATCTCAGTCCTCAAACTTTGCGTTTTGAGCTTAATTTCATTCTAGAACTATGAACACGATCATCCCAATCCTTGAACTTCAATTTGCATTTCGGTGTCTAAACTTTTATTTTCAAACTCAATTTTGTCTATCGTTTTATGTGGAACGCTATGTTGTTGCATGGTCAGCTTCGACGCCATTAGCGATTGAATACAAAAAATAATATTCATCAAAACACTTTGGTGGCCATTAATAATTCCAAGATGTTATTGTTAATGTTACCTTATAATGGTATCATTTATATATATATGACTATAAATGATTTTTGTAGGACCAATTACAGTTGCTTCAAACGATATACAACGATCGAAGATGTGCCTAAGTACATTTTGATAGTTTATGGATGACACTGTGCCTAAAATATAAAGTTTTTCTTTTTGGATAGACAAATTGAGTTAAAAATAAAAGTTTAAAGACCAAAATGCACTTTGGTAGTTTACGGATAAAATTGAGCCCAAAATGCAAAGTTTGAGGATTGAAATGATCATCTTCATAGTTCTGGGATGAAATTGAGCATAAAAGTATAGTTTGAGGACTAAAGAAACCGTTTTGAAAGTTCAGGGATGAAAATGAGCCTAAAAGTAGAATTTGAGGACTAAAATAGTTGTTTTGAAAGTTTAGGGATGAAACGGAGCCTCGAGTAATAGTTGAGGGATCAAATCGCTATTCTCGCCAAATATATAGCAAACAAAGATTTCTCATATCGAAGATCTCACCGCATGCCTACGAATGCGACGTTGAGTGCCGCTGAGTACGCCAAGGCTATCACCGAGTCCGAGTCACTTCGTGGGCCGAATTGGAGGCCCTCGCCAAGGAGGCTCCCCGATGCCAAATGGTCTGCAGGCTCCTTTGAGCCCGTCGAAGGGATTAAGGAGGTTTCCCTGAACCCTGGTGAGGACGACGGCAAGACGGTGCGGATCAGCACCACCCTCGACCCCAAACAGAAGCGCGGTGCTCGTCGACTTTCTCCGCGCAAAAATAGCGACATCTTTGCGTGGAGTCCCTTTAACATGCCCGGCATTCCGAGGGATGTCGCCGAAAGCACGCCTTTGGAGATCCGGCCCGGTTCCAAACCGGTGAAGCAATGACTACGCCGCCGACGAGGAGAGGCGCGAGCAATCGGAGAAGAGTTACGCAAGTCGCTAGCGGCGGATTCATCAAGGAGGTATTTCATCCCGAATGGCTAGCTAATCCTGTACTAGTAAAAAGAAAAATGGTAAATGGAGAATGTGTGTTGATTATACTAGTCCCAATAAAGCTTGTCCCAAACACCCATTTCCCTTTACCGCGAATCGATCAAATCATAGATGCCACCGCTGCGCGAAGCCCTTTCCTTTCTTGATGCTTATTCCAAGTTACCACCAAATTGCGATGAAAAAGAATCCGACCAGCTCGCCACTTCTTTCATCACCCCCCGCTCGATTTTTTTGTTACGTAACCATGAATTTTGGTCTCAAGAACGTGGGAGCTACATACCAGCCGATGTATGCTCAACGTCTTTGGGGACCTCATCGCCAACCGCTGAGGTCTACGTAGATGACATCGTAGTCAAAACCAAATGGGTAGGGAGCCTAGTAGATGACCTCGGGTTAGCCTTTGAAGCACTCAAGGCTAAGAGCATCAAGCTCAATCACAAAAAATGCGTTTTCGGGGTACCAAAAGCCATGCTGCTAGGCTTCATTGTTTCCGAGCATGGGCCCTATCAAAAACATAAAAAGGGAGTCCAGCGAATCATGGGATGTCTCGCAAGGCCGAAGTCGCTTCATCTCTCGCTTTTGGCGAAAAAGGGTTGCCCCTTTACCGCCCCTGAAAACAGATCGATTCACATGGACCCCTCGAGGCCCAAGAAGCACTTGACAAACTCAAGGCGCCCCGACAAACGTATTCCAATCCTGCATACCCCAAAGGGAACCACTCCTATTGTACATCGCGGCCACCACCTAGGTGCTAAGTGCCGCCTCGTAGTGGAGAGGCAAGAGGAAGGCCACACCCTCAAAGTCCAATGACCGGTTTACTTCATGAGTGAGGTCTTATCTCGAGACCAAGATGCGTTACCCCCAAATCCAAAAACTCCTATACGCCATCCTCATCACCGAAGAAAGCTATGCCATTACTTTGATGCCTACCCGTTGACGCAAAAAGTGGTATGCTCATGCCAACACACTTGGCGTGCCGGAAGACTTGAGCCTGAACGAATCGGACGTGCGGTCAATTTGACCTGTAATTGACAAGGAGAAGAGAGCTTATCAAGATTACGAAATTTTAACATGCCGGGTGTTGCCGCATGCTCGAAAAGGTGACTCAGGGAGTCGAAATCATGCATTGATCGATAAAAACTCATGAAACCGGCTAAATCTATCTAGACATGTAAAGCATAAGCATCAAAATAGCCGATTAGCAATTTGCTGTGGGACAAAAAAAGAAACGTATAAGTGTTGATGGATCCTTTTACTACAACCGATCAAATGTGTGCGTTTAACCGACTATCACAAATTGTCATGACATAAAAAAGAGCAAGATCATTCCATAAATATGAACATATATGAGGAATATCCGAACAATCTCACTTAAACATAAAAGATAGAATGGATACATGTGTTGTTCGATGCCTAGACATTGGGAATTCTAAGATCTATTCCGACCGACTGCCGAACGCCTGGCCTTCATAAACCTCAGATGCGTCCAAGCTAGATAGATCCACATGCATGCATTACTTGTGAAAAGCATAACCGCGTCGGCTAAAATAGCCGAATCGGGGTCCATGAAGCGTGAGCAAACATATCTAAGCACAACTAAAGCTTTGCATGGCTAAACAAACCGGGTAATCCAACGGTTATCTATTAACTGTCCACTCTAATCACATCTAAATATGTCTGAACCCACAACATGTAACGATCTAGATTGATAGACTCTGGCCAATAAGCACGTGAAAACAACCATCAATGGTAAAAATAAACAGAACAAGCATTCAGACGATCATAATCAATATAGAGCTAAGGCCAAAGCTCTTATCAATCTAGTCGGACAAAAGGTGTGTTCATATGATAAATATAGACAAATCTGAGCATAAACATCACGGGTAACTTAATGAATCTACTAGACCTAGCCATATCTAATAGAGCCGATAACTCAATGTTAAGGCTGGTCTAGAAGGCCAGCGGCCTTAACACTGCTACCTCGCCATCAATTACAAAGTCCGCCGGATGACTAGGTAAGATATAACGAAGGTTGTCAGAACTTACGAGCGACGCGGAGCGGATCACGAGAAGCTGCAGAAGAACTCGACGACTCGACTAAAGGACTCGATAGGTGGCCGGAGCCGGTTTTGTTGTTGTATTGATGTGTGTCTGTTTGATTACAATGGCCAGGGCTTATATTTATAACCGTGGGCTTGACCGACGTACAAGACTTGCTTTAGAAAAATATCTAGACAAAAGATAATAATACTAAGATACACGGACTCGTATTTCCTTTCTAGAATCCTACCTAAGAAAACTCCCTTGGCCGACACGTCCTCTTCTGTTGCTCTCGTAGCTGGGTTTGTACATGCACGGTTGTGATACGTGTCCTTGCTTCTTACACCGTAGAATAATATTTCCTTCTTCTCCGTGCATAGACTCTGGTGGTGCAAGTATACAGCCTGAATATTCCCTAATCAGCAATAGAAACCGATTTGCCCAAGCCTGACGTTGCCGTCCAAATAGATCACGTAGCATAGGTCAAGATTTAGTGCACGTGCCTTCCGTGAACAATTGTTCCTCTTAGCTTTCTTTGTTTCACGTGATGGACTTTGAATATTTATATTAAACTGATTTGTGTTCCCGTATAGGCGTATAGCACTTGGACTGGACCCATGTATGTACTCCCGGCTGCCTTCCTTCTCTTCCCTTGCACGTATTCCCTCTTCTCTTCTATTCACATGATGGGCCTCTGAACGCCATATTTCTCTGAATATACTAAAGAATATTTCCTTGATAATTCTCGGTTTAACCAAATTCTGGTGCCAGCACACTAGATTTAGCCGATTCAACGCATGGGATTTAGCTGAGCCGATTCTCGGATCAATGACGACAGCTTTGTCGATTGCTGACTCTTCAGGATCTTGCCGACCAACCGTTTTGTCGACTCTGCTGACGTTTCTTTTGCCGATCATTCTTTTCTTTCCTTCAAGTCGGCGATCTCATCTGCACGCGATTTGGGCTGACCCCTCGAGCTAGCACCGGCCCAAAATCGGGTGTTAACACAGGCCCCCCCCCTAGTTCGGAGTATGAATTTTCTTGCTTCGAACTATTTTTATCTAGCCATCTTCTTCGAAGAGCTGAGAGACCCACTGGCAGCAATAGTGCATCGAGGCTTTCTTCCTTCAATCCTCGAAATACGCTCGTTCGAAAGACAGCCCTCCCCATATTTCCACACTTCTGCATGTAAGTCCTGTAAAACAATAATTCTCCAATATATGTGGAAATAGGTTAGTAGCAAATGCATAGTTTTCTCCATTTTTGTCGATCAGAGATGCTGCAATGCCGGTTACATCTCAAGAGTATCATGTTTATAACCAAGATTTCTTTAAAAATTTGAATAAAATGGTACTCTACTCATCCATCCATCCTTTCAACCATGGGGCTTTTAATTCTTACTAAGTCCTCACGCAACTGCAAAAACAGAACAGCTACAGAACTGCTTATCTTTCATCCCTTGATCATTTTCCTTCTGTTTTTTTTTATATTGCCTTATAAAATTGTATCACATAATATTGCAAAGTCCAAAAACTGAACCATAAGGAGATACAAGTCATATTCTTAGATCAAGAAGTGCAAGTGGATATTTTTTATATTTTTATTTTCCTTGTACATGTCATTCTCTCTAATCATTTCAAAACTATGAGGCTATTGGGCCTTTGGCCATCTTTCATTTTATTCGGCGATCACGTGACCGTCATTTTTTAGGGCGGGCATCAGAGTACCCATTGTTTTAATCATGGCGGACACTTATCCGTCGTTTTTTCGATATATATATGTTTTTTTTTCAGAATAGCCTTATATCTTATTTTAATCAAAGAGAGAATGTCCATGCATCATCAAAGAATTTATTATTTTATAACGTGTACATGAATCTTGACCTTAGAAATATGACTATAATCTCACTAGTGGTCAGAACAGCTTGACAAAGCTCAATATGACATCAAGTAAATTTTATCATTTTATAAAATTCTCTGGATTTCAAGTATCTCTTAGAACAACGTCATAGCAAATTCTATCTCCATTCATATTCTACAACCACTTTCAGACAAAGTTCAAACTTTATGCAACCCACAGATTTCAAAGATTTCAAGACGAGTATTAAACCACTAAACCCAAATCTCAAAGAAATCGAAGTTATAAGCTAGACACGGGTGAAACATAAAACAGAGCATCTATTTATTATTTCAACAATGGATAAACTAAAACATTTATATCATAGTGAAATTATTATGATCATGCAGATGTAAATGTGGGTTACCTTCATGGGGATCCATTTCCAAGTTGATTTATTGTGAGCCAATGATAGAAATAAAGTTGTCCAATTTATCCTGTTTGCTTTGCACTTCTGAAAACATCAGCTTCTACACTCGTTGCCGTTTATCATGGCCGAACCACTTATATTTTATTGTAATTCGCTGGAAGTAAGAATCGGCCTTCCCTCTTTCAAAACCTGGATTAGCTTGCTGACATTCTTGTAAAGCTTTCTATTTTTAGCCAGAACCGATATGCCATGCAAGCTTTGCCGATTGGAGCATTGGACCTCAAGAGAAAACATGATCGGCTAATGGTTGTTACTGAAAGCATGACGTCAGCTGACCCTATATTGGATTTGTTCAAGAAAAACCCCAGGTGGACCCTGACTCTCAAGAAGCCGATATTCAGGAGAAGCGATCGGCATGCATATGAAACTAATTTGCCGATCAAGTATATGCAACCAGTCCACGGCCTCGTACACGCACCTATATCTTCTTGTAAGCCAACTTGATCCTGAATTCCGGCTGGCTTCCGTTTCTCCAAAGTACACATCGCCTGGTTTCTTACTGCTTGCATCTGTTGCTGCATCTTGTATTGGAGTTGCAAGTTTCAAAAATCCAAAATATGGCCAACCGATTCAACATTCTTTTATTTGGTTCAGGGCCGATTGTCAGCGTCAGGTTGAGTTGCATTACCCTTTACGTCGTTCGGTCAACAAGTTCTGCTTCAACACAACTTCACCAAATTTGATTCTGACCATTGGTCGGCCACCCTTTTATCATAAGAGTGAAACGTATCACCACTGGAAAACATGCCGTATGCAACCTTCCAATTGTCAATCTTGAATCCTTGGTTTCTTATTAATTCCATCAACCATCCTTCTGTTACTCAACCATCAGCATGTCGTTTGTGTAACTCTATCATCATCTAGCCGATCAACATAAATAAGTACTTGCGCCTTAATTTATATTGCAGCTCTGTTCGTATAAGAAAAGCTGAGTGGATATCGGCTTGGTTGTGGCTGCTCCCTTCATGACATGCAGACCACGATGCACACTTTGGCAATGCAGATGATGAAGTCTGATGAGACGACTACCAGTAGTGTCAAAGTGGATCTTCCATCAGCGAAGAATTCTCCTTCTATTGCTTGGCTTAATCGCACCGTGCAGGTAGCTTTGAAGATCATCACGGCGACGGCACCGACGTCGGGTGTGTCGTATAGCCCGGAGATGAGCTTGGCGGCACGCAGGCTCATGCAAGACGGGTTCAGGCCCCCCAGGCCTGAGACAATGGGCTCATCCATCTTGCCCAAAATGCCACGCATATACTGGAAACAACATACTGTGCCCTCTGCTCAAGAGAATCCAACAGCCAATTGAAATAACTTTATCGGCTACTTATAATAAAGTAATTTTATCAACTGACGAGGTAGATGGCGATGATCTTAAGAAATTGCAGCTACTTCCACCTCATTAATCGTTTTATGGCAGACAGTCAACAAATTGTTCCAAAACTTGGTTACCTGACCTCGTGCGTACTCCTCGTGTATATACATTCCAATTTCTTTCACCAAACAATACGATCAACGTGATGCACCTGGACTTGTAGACACGTTTATGCAGAGCTTCCCATTCTTAGCTGGCGACATAACAATTAATATCTGACCTTGGAGCCGATGGGGTGAAGGAGCACTAGAGTCTTTTCCGTATGATTTTCTCCCAATCTCCCTGATGCATATTTCCGCTGCTGATATTCTCCAAGCCCATACTCTTCTTCAAGTTACTAGGAAAATAAGATCACTATTCCCAATAGCAGCCGATGCTTTCTAGTGTGGTCCACTAGCTCAAAATTTCATCAGACAATCCCTTCTAATATGAATGTTGATACTTTTCATGGTAAAACCAGCACATGAATCTTGTATCGGCAAACGAGGAAGGATCGGTGATCGGTGATCGGCAAAGATGACATCATCAAGATCTGGAATCGGCAATTGCCCAGATCGGAAGTGTTGGATGTCTCCGGTAGGTTCAACTATCGGCAAAGCTGACGTCACCAATCTGTGAATCGGTAATGAGCTAGGGGCGAGCTCGACAAGGAAACGATCGGCAGAGTTGGTGGCTCCATAGGCCGAAGACGAAGATCCTGGGCTTCCTTCTTGTTTCCTTTGACCTTGCATGGTTGAACCTGACATATGACATCCATATAGAGTTGTTTGGCCAAACAATTAATCCCATCTGAGTTTCTAAATCTCGGACTAGAAAAGGAACCCATATATTTGCCGAGACCCCTCCATGCTGTCCATGATTCATGATACAAAGTCATAACTCCTAATACAAGATCTGGCATAGTTCTTGTAATCGGCTATCGAAATAATCTTGGATCAACGCCCTTGATGATCTTCTGTATTAATGGAGCAATTTTTTCTTTTGGGGGGCCAACTGAGGTGTCTGATGTGAGGTATCGAACTTCCCCAGAGCTGGCCGTTGTTTGACCTGATGACTGCTGCGATGGCAGCTGCCGAAACTGCTTACGAACCGGTTGTTGACTATCTTGGAATCAATTGAGGTTTTTCTCACCAGGCTGCAGTCTAGCAAAACACAAGTCGTGTTCAGCCATATTTATGCTTGGATGCCTGGTCGCCATGTCCAACCACGGCTAGCATGCACATGCGTCTTCTATAATTATCCAACCTTCCATGTACGTGTAGTGCTCAGACTCCGTGCGCTAGATGTATTCTCGTCTGTGCGTAGCTTAGCATGTCCTGAATTTTGTCGAAGCTTCTGAGCAATAGCTCATGGTTTTTACAACTTTGCCTCTGATTCCCTTCATGAGATATGATAATGATTTCCTTATTCGCTCAAGCTTCCCATGGTAGCACTAGCACCGGCCCTGAGACGAAGAGTCTTTCGAGAATCCACTTATGGCAATTGATATTGACTTACCAGCAGCCGATGCATCTTTTCTGACCGATATTCATCACGAAGAAACTCAAGCGACGGTCGTCATGTTTGGTTTGCGGGCGACCAGGGAGTATCTGCTCTGTTGCTACCATTGGCTTAAATATCAATATGATAATTCTAATGTAATCCATGGTAGAGATAAGATGTCAAACTCTCTCTTGTTTAGCCGATGTATACCTCCTTTAGGCCTCGTTCGGTTATCTAGAATTCAATCCGGACCCTGATTCCTTCCGGCCTAGGAAGTAGTGAATCCATGCGGTTCACTGCTACCCTGTCTGGAACTATTCCTTGCCTGTAACTAATCCTTGCTTCCTCCATCAGCTGTTCGGTTAGGCAGGATCTAAAACAGGTATTGCTTGGAGCACTACAAAATCCTCCAATCACAAGATGCATGTAACAATATTGCTGTCCTAGATAAGCTGCTAGGATGCGTCTCTGGAGTGATGCAAATACATCTCATGAAATATATTACAAATAGATTGCAGACTTGAGGTCACGAGGGACAGAAACCTGAGCTTAGGTGTGTACACTGTACAAAACTGTGCTTGCCAGATTGCTAAATATTTCAGCCGGTGGCCACTGTCAACTAGCACATATGATTCATGAACAAAGAGACAAGTATATAGCTGGTTCAATTGGCACATAGGCATCAAAACTTTAACAAGTCGATTTACTAGCACACATCAGTCTTAAGTTCTGAACAAAAACCTAAAGCACATAACTTAAGCCTTCTAATGGAAGATCCATTTCTTTGATGCAGGAAGTTCTCCACAACAGCAGTGTAGATTCTTCAACTGAAAGTGCAAGAACAAAATATATGAGAGGCAGGCTAATGTAGTAAAAAAAAAAAAAGCTAGCTTCGCAGCTCTACATGGAAGGCATCTGAAGCCATAAATATAGCATTGAAACAATTTAAATAAGATAGATAAAAATATAGATAGACTCACAATATAGTCAACCGAAGCATAATTAAATCAATATGTCAATTGAAAAGTACCGAGCTCACTAGGCACTACCTAGACATGATATTGTAACTTCACTGGCAGATCCATTTAAGTCCAGAAGAACTCCTAAAAAGACCAAATTATGACATGCTAGTCGCCACATACTGGAGTACATGAAGCTAAAATGTTTAAAATGATGGAAGAAGGAAACATTAATCCTGATGGGTTAGCATTTTCCTCAATACTTTATGGGTTAACATTAATCCATACATGGCAGTTCTTGCACAGGAAGAGCATTATGGTTGCATTGTTGATCAGTCAGATATTGCAGCAAGGAATACTAAGAAAAACAGAAAAACATTTCCTCAAAACAGAACCTGAACCTGACCAAAATGCATTTGCTTTGTACACACACATCACTATTGCACTTAACAGCTGAAGCAAGTAAAGCTCGGTCAGGGTGGAGCTCACATAACCAAGAGCACACACACACACCCCATGGAGCTCAAGTCCTCGGCCTCAACAAGAAGAGTAAGCAAGCAACAAACACTTCCTTTCATTCACCAATTGCCTCTGTTTTCTTCACCCAAGAATATCGATCAGCAACAGAGCAACACTGCCTGAACCCAAGGTTGAGGTTCAGGCAGCAACCGGAGGAGGAAGAAGAGGAGGTGGAAGCAGCAGTGTGTTCGAGCCCATGTTCAGTGACCCACTCTGCAGCCTGAACCTCAACCTGAAGGAGGCCATGTTCAGTGGCCTTGGCCGTTTGTTTTTGGGTCCGCCAATGGCATGGCCCTGCCTCCCTGTTCGTCCTCGAGCACAGCCCCGCGAGGTCGCAAGCAGTCGGCCTCTGGCGCTGCCCCCGCCGCAGCCCCCTCTGCCGCCGCCACAGCCAGCCTCCGCCGCCCCTTCGTGGAACGACATTGCGAACGAAACCACTACGCCAGAAACCAAGGGTCATAGAGAATAGGATATAGATAACATTATATCTTTCTTAATTCTAAGATTGTATGGTTAGACCATGACAAATGTAAAGGGAATGGGAAATCAACACTGACATAAACGGCTTGAGCTAACTAAACAATTTGTTTGGAGGACTGTAAACAGACAAAGCATGAGCAAGCCACACAGAAGTGTAAAACAACCTGAAGCTTAGGAAGAAGGAAACGAAACTTGATAATTTGCATTGATTTTGCACAAAGGCACAGGCTTTCTCAAACCAGAAGCAAGAATCAATAAAATATATCATGCGGACGCCAGGCAGTCAAGGTCTCAAGGACACATCCACACACACACCTGGGAATCGGAACATGACTAACCATCGGAGAATTGGAGCAGCGGAAGAAGGGGATGAATCTAGACGTACCTACCAATGACGAGGGTGATACAGCCATGCATCTGAATTTGATACAACTACATCGTTGCTGCTGGTTGCAGTTGCAGTAGGGAACCAAGAACTACGGAGCGTAGCGTCGCGAGAAGGGAGGGGAACCTTACCTTCGGATCTGAAAGAACTAGGACCGAAACCGACGGCCACCGGCTGGCGCTCGCTGCCACTGAAACCCAAAACCAAGAACCAAGAATCGGATCCTCAATCGGCCGCTGGCTAGTAACTCCCAGAGATTGGAGGCCGGACCTTGCCAACCAAGAACCCTAGCCTAATCGGAGAGGAGGTCGGATGGTTAGGAGGCGGCGCTTTACCGGAGAGAAGGCGGCGGGAAGCGTGGACGTCTGATGGGAGGAGGTCGCCGTCGCCTCGCGCCGCCACCCACACGGTCGCCTCGCGCCGCCACCCACCAGTCGCCAGTCGCCCGTCCGGAATGAAGCCCGAGGGTGGGAGGTCAGGCTTCGATCCGAGCCGGAAGGAGATGGAATGAGGCCGAACCGTGCCTGTTTCCAATCCAGGCGACCCAAACCGAACAACGATTCCGGCACATACCTGGTTATAAACCGGCCCACCTCATTCCGGCCGGAACAGAGCCCGTTCAGGGCCGTTCCCGGTGAAACCGAACGAGGCCTTATAAGACTTGCATCCCGGTCAATGCTGTATCCATCGGCCGTCAGGCACTCAGGCTTCCTAATTTCTCTCACGTCTCGGAGGCAACCTCTCATCTTATTATGTTATTGTTTATTCAGAACAAGTTTCTCGTCCTTCACTTCATCATCAGACTGGGATTTGCATCTTTTAGGAAGAAACAATTATATTATTAGGAGCCGACGCACCTGCCTCGTCGACTTTCCACTTAGCCCATCTTTGATTTAGCTCTTGTCGAAGATCCAGGCCGCCTAAACAAGCGCTCCATCGAACAGCTTGCGGATGGCCCTGAAGATTCGTCATAGCGATGAAGTCGATGTCGAACACGTCGTAGAGTGTAAAGATGAGCTTGGCAATGTATGGCTATGCGTGCAGCAGATTCGGGCCCCCGGGCCTTGATGCGTAGCCAATGAGAAAGGCCACCCAGTTTGTAGTAAGTGACAATTTCTGCAGATTAGCTTTCTTGGGTCAGACGCTGTCTTGACTTTGTAGCAGGAATTTAACCGATCAACCCATAACAGCCACGACTAACATTAAAAGTTAAGTCGGCTTTCGAAATATATTCTTTAACTCAAGATGTAATTGTCAGCAGTCTTTGGAAATAATGCACATGTAATCTTCTGTCTTCGTACTTGGGTTCATCGAACAATCTAACTTTGTCGTCAATATTCCAATACTATCGGTCTCTGTTTCCAACCAAAAAATCCATTCAGAGCATAATGAGCCGATATATATGGAGACGACTGAATTTCCTCCTCTTGTTTGCTTGGCTTGAATACGTGGCATAGTCCCAAGGCTAGTGCATAATTCCTCAGAGTCTTGATTGAACTATAAGTTTCGATCGGTATCTTCCAACGACATTTTCAACAAGTGCCGATCCCAATGGTCCAGTTTTGCCAATTTTAATATTCCATTTGGCTTCAACGATGGTCATCAACTCTGTTTAGCAATCTCTGTAACCATTGTGAACTCACTCAGGTCTAGAAATCCCTGGGCTTCACTTTGTCACATACACGCAGCGGTTCATCATAACACCCAAGCTTTTTATCTCATCGGTTTTTATGCATGTGTAGTACTTTCTTGAATTCTTGATAAATATCTTCTGATATTACACTTGCAGCCGATGTATATCACGTGGACTCTAACCTCTGGTCTATTCGAAATATGTCTTCGTTCGTCTCAACGAAACCGATCTCTGTGTATATATTCTCTGCAGCACCTGACATAATTTTGCCCAAGGACAATTTGCACTTATTCTTGAATTCCTCCATCTTGTGCTTGATGATATCATCTATCACACTGATCCGTTTGGAAGGCCGTCGGCCAATTGATCAAACATAAGCTGAATGGCACCTCATCGTGATCGGGAAAGTAACGAGTGTTTGGAGAGGATCCGACTTCCGATCAGAACGATTGTGTCCCACGGACGAGCCAAAAAAGTGTGTTGGCGCAAAAAGTGGTATGCTCACGCCAACACACTTGGCGGGCTGGAAGACTTGAGCCTGAACGAACCGGACGTGCCGGTCAATTTGACCAAAGAATTGACAAGGAGAAGAGAGCTTATCAAGAATTCTGGCGAGCGGAACATGCGGGTGTTGCCAGACAGTTCGAAAAGGTGACTCACGTAGTCGAAATCATGCATTGACTGATAAAACTCATGAAACCGGCTAAATCTATCCGGACATGAAAAACATAAGCATCAAAATAGCCGATTCGTGCGAGCTGTGGGACAAAACGGTAAGCGTATAAGTGTTGATGGGTCCTTTTACTACAACCGATCAAATGTGTGCGTTTAACCGGCTATCACAGCTTGTCATGACATAAAAGAGCAAGATCATTCCATAAATATGAATATATATGAGGAATATCCGAACAATCTCACTTAAACATAAAAGATAGAATGCATACATGTGTTGTTCGATACCTAGACATTGGGAATTCTCAGATCTATTCCGACCGACTGCCGAACGCCTGGCCTTCATAAACCTCAGATGCGTCCAAGCTAGATAGATCCACATGCATGCATTACTTGTGAAAGCATAACCTGCGTCGGCTAAAATAGCCGAATCGGGATCCATGAAGCATGAACAAACATATCTAAGCACAACTAAAGCTTTGCATGGCTAAACAAACCGGGTAATCCAGCGGTTATCTATTAGCCGTCCACTCTAATCACATCTAAATATGTCCAACCCACAACATGTAAACGATCTAGATTGATAGACTCGGCCAATAAGCACGTGAAAACAACCATCAATGGTAAAAAATAAACAGAACAAGCATTCAGACGATCATAATCAATATAGAGCTAAGGCCAAAGCTCTTATCAATCTAGTCGGGCAAAAGGTGTGTTCATATGATAAATATAGACAAATCTGAGCATGAACATCACGGGTAACTTAATGAATCTACTAGACTTAGCCATATCTAATAGAGCCGATAACTCAATGTTAAAGGCTGGTCTAGAAGGCCAGCGGCCTTAACACTGCTACCTCGCCATCGATTACAAAGTCCGCCGGATGACTAGGTAAGATATAACGAAGGTTGTCAGAACTTACGAGCGACGTGGAGCGGATCACGAGAAGCTGCAGAAGAACTCGACGACTCGACTAAAGGACTCGATAGGTGGCCGGAGCCGATTTTGTTGTTGTATTGATGTGTGTCTGTTTGATTACAATGGCCAGGGCTTATATTTATACCCGTGGGCTTGACCGACGTACAAGACTTGCTTTAGAAAAATATCTAGACAAAAGATAATAATACTAAGATACACGGACTCGTATTTCCTTTCTAGAATCCTTCCTAATAAAACTCCCTTGGCCGACACGTCCTCTTCTGTTGCTCTCGTAGCTGGCTTTGTACATGCACGGTTGTGATACGTGTCCTTGCTTCTTTCACCGTGGAATAATATTTCCTTCTTCTCCGTGCATAGACTCTGGTGGTGCAAGTATACAGCCTGAATATTCCCTAATCAGCAATAGAAACCGATTTGCCCAAGCCTGACGTTGCCGTCCAAATAGATCACGTAGCATAGGTCAAGATTTAGTGCACGTGCCTTCCGTGAACAATTGTTCTTCTTAGCTTTCTTTGTTTCACGTGATGGACTTTGAATATTTAAACTGATTTGTGTTCCCGTATAGGCGTATAGCACTTGGACTGGACCCATGTATGTACGCCCGGCTGCCTTCCTTCTCTTCCCTTGCATGTATTCTTGGTTGCTTTCCGATATGCCTGGAATGTGGAGACGTATTCCCTCTTCTCTTCTATTCACATGATGGGCCTCTGAACGCCATATTTCTCTGAATATACTAAAGAATATTTCCTTGATAATTCTCAGTTTTAACCAAATTCTGGTGCCAGCACACTAGATTTAGCCGATTCAACGCACGGGATTTAGCTGAGCCGATTCTTGGATCAATGACGACAGCTTTGTCGATTGCTGACTCTTCAGGATCTTGCCGACCAACCGTTTTGTCGACTCTGCTGACGTCTCTTTGCCGATCATTCTTTTCTTTCCTTCAAGTCGGCGATCTCATCTACACGCGATTTGGGCCGACCCCTCGAGCTAGCACCGCCCAAAATCGGGTGTCAACACTACCCGGTCACCGTTGTATCCTCGTATGGCCTCGGTGAGGTCATCCAAAATCAAGGAGCAATAGGGAAGGATGGCCAAATGGGCGGTAGAGCTCATGGAGGAAGGCATCACCTACGCCCGCAAACGGCCATCAAGTCTCGTGCCTTGGCGGACTTTGTAGCCGAATGGACCGAGACAGGGAATGCCCCAGCCCCTGTAGAACAGAATACTATGGACAATGTACTTCGACGGGATTGTTGATGAAGACGGGAGCCGGGGCAGGGATCATTTTCGTCTCTCCCTCGGCATGCGCTTAAGGCACATGATCCGAATCCATTTCCCTGCTTCTAACAACGTGGTCGAGTAGGAAGCACTCGTTAGCGGCCTACACATTGCTACCGAGCTCGGGATCCGGCGGCTCGATGCCCGAGGGGACTCTCAGCTAATCGTGGACCAAGTCATGAAGGAGTCGAGCTGCCGTGACCCCAAGATGGCGGCGCACAATCAAATGGTCTGCCGTGTGGAAGATAAGTTCAATGGCCCGGAGCTCAACCATGTCGCGAGGCGCTTCAACAAAGCAAATGGACAAGCTTCGCAAGGTAGCGGCGGTCGAGGGCGGCACCCACTGGTGTTTTAAGCCAGCGATCTATACAAGCCCTCGGTTTCTTACCAGGAGCAAGTACAAGATGGCAACAAGCCATCTGAAGTCGACATCGAGGGGACGGCTCAAATCTAATCCCGTGAACCCGAGGTCATGGAAATTGACCGAGGCTCCGCCCGCGAATGACGACCCCATGCCCGATTGGAGGATTCCATACCTAGAATACTTGGTTCGAGGGGAGCTCCTTCCAACAAGGAATAGGCTCAACGCATCGCATGGCGAGCCAAATCCTTTGTGCTATTAGAACAGGAACTATACAGGTGAAGCCCCTCTGGCATCTTACAGCGCTGTATCACCATCGAGCAAGGGAGGGAGCTGCTTGAGGACATACATGGCGGCGTCTGTGGACACCATACCGCAGCGCACCCTCATTGGTAACACCTTTCGACAAGGCTTTTATTGGCCCACCGCAGTGGCCGATGCCACTGAAGTAGGGCGTTCTTGCGAAGGGTGCCAGCACTACGCGCGATGAACCCATCTGCCCGCTCAAGCACTCCAAACGATCCCCATTACATGGCCCTTCGTGGTCTGGGGCCTGGACCTCGTCGGGCCACTTCAAAAAGCGCCCGGTGGCTTCACCCACTTACTTGTCACCATCGACAAATTCACGAAGTGGATCGAACCCGCCCGGTTGCCCCGATCAAATTGCAACAAGCGGTGTTCTTTTCACTGACATCGTCCATCGTTTAGGGCGCCAAATTCCATTATCACCAACAACGATACGCAGTTCACGGCAAGAAGTTCCTCCAGTTCTACGATGATCACCACATCCGCGTGGAGTGGGCCACCGTGGCACACCCCAAATGAACGGGCAGGTCAAGTGCGCAAATGGCATGATCTTGCAGGGGCCTTAAGCTAAGAATCTTCAACCGGCTGAACAAGTTTGGCTGACACTAGATCCAAGAGCTCCCTGCGGTGCTTTGGAGCCTATGGATGACCCCGAGCCGTGCCACAAGGCTTCACCTTGTTCTTTATGGTCGTGGGCCCGAGGCCATCCTCCTCACCGACTTAGAGTATGTGGCGCCGAGAGTACATGTGTTCGACGAGCAAAGAAACCAGGCATCACTCGAAGATGCCCTGGATCAGTTGGACGAGGCCTGAGACGTGGCCCTGCTTCACTCGGCCAAATACCAACAGGCACTCTAGCGGTATCACACCTGACATGTCTGGGATCGAGCATTTAATGTAGGTGACCTGGTGCTCCGACTTCGAGCAAGACAATAGGGGTGGCACAAGTTGACACCACCTTGGGAAGGACCATTCATCGTCGCGGAGGTACTCCGACCGGGCACATACAAGCTGGCTACCAAAGGCGGCAAAATCTTTACCAATGCTTGGAACATCAAACAACTACGACGTTTCTACCCATAGAACGGTACGTCGCCTCTGCCCCCTACTTGCATTACAATTACCCCAATCTTTAGCTATCGCCTTGAGCGTATATAGCCATGACTTGCACGTGATTCATACGAAAGAGGGCGATCACCCCAAATCACACTTCGGCCTAGAGTTCGAAGGCTGGCCCACCGAGGGTTCGACAGCCACTCATGGCCACCTGAGCGAGGGATGGAATAGGGAGGGACACACTAGCGGTCAATACTGTGACGCGGGAGCATCACGAGCCTCCTCGATCCGGGTTCGAGTTTAGGTGTCGATGTCAGTACCGAAGGGTTTATTCAAAAAAGGTAGCGAGCCCTCGAGAGCGGTCGAACGATCTCGGGAACCACCGGACTGACCACCAGTAAGGATTGGAATCGGTCACTAGCGTACCTCCATTAGACCCAAGCAAACGGGAACCAGGATTCCTCTCGAACTAACCTAATTGCATCTCACCGGGCCTCATGATTCAACTACCGAGGAATCTCATGAAGTTGTCCAACCCTCCTCCCTGCGAAGGGGATGCGTGAGGGGCGAACTCGAAATGACTAGATGCGTTGCCACCAAACAACGTCCAACCCTCCTTCCCGCGAAGGGGACGCACGAGGGACGAGCCCAAAATAACCAATCTTGTCACTTCGAACATCGTTCGTCCCTCCTCCCCGCGAAGGGGATGCGTGAGGAACAAACCCAAAGTGACCGATCACGTTATTGCTAAAACTACACCACCCATCCTCACTAACATCGCATATCGGCGAAACAATGCATGAAATCACAAGAGAAGGGGCACAAATAATCACTCAAAAAAGAGCCAAATCAAAACAAACACTGCCAAACAGAGGATTTCTTTTTATTAGGAGAAGGATGACCTAGGTACAAAACTACACGGCCCGTCGATGATCTCATCGACGGAGACCGAGGTGACGACGGCATCCACCGTGGGTTGGTAGCCGTCCCAAAAGATCCGTGTAGTTCTCGTGCTCTCTCCCGAAGGAAAGCCCTCCACCCCACTCGGGTCAGCCTCCACCATCGATTCGGCCATCGCCAAAGCGGTAATGGCGCCGTGACAAAGACCGTGCACCACCGCGCTGCGCACACGATCGCAGGGAGCGTTCAGCTCTGCAGTACGCACTATGTGCGCAAAAGTCAGCATTAGGATGCGCAACGGGCAAGCAGAAAGCCAACGAAGAAACTTACCAGCGAGTTGCGCCTCAGCCTCCGCTCGCTGCTGACGGGCATGCTCCACCTCCCTCTCCGCAGCATCGATCAACCTCTCGGCGGCCGAGAGATGCTGATGGAGCTCCTAGAGTCGCGTGGATGGACCCCTGGGATGAACTTGACGTAGTGCACGATGAGCCATCGAAATGGTCCTAGGAATGTGGCGGCAGTGGCTACCAGATGACCCCCCAGCCCTTGCTCTGGCCGAAGAACCGCTCTCCATCACACTCAGAGTAGGGCAGGAGGAGTAGAAGAGGTGCGGAAGAGTGAGAGCAGTGGAGATGCCAAGCACCAAGGGAAGGATGCTATTTATAAAGCAGACGCCCAGCCAACCCTGGTATACGAAGCGCTGGACGCCCACTGGCGCAACCCTTTCCACTTCCTAAAGACGGAAACCTCAAGGGGCACTCCGCCTCCCACGTGCCGCTCGCATTAACCACGGCTGCCCACTTCCCAGAATATTTTGAGGAATGTGCGCACGCCCACGCCTACGCACGCCCACATCACTAGACGCCGTTCGCCCACGTCACGAGACAGAATCCTGGCACAGTGCGAGGGCTCTTGCTCGCCGCACGATCCTAACAGGACCGCCCCGTCCTAAATAGACGGGGCGGCCTCCGTTCCCTCCAACCGTTGCATCACCGCACTGTGGCAACCGCGCCCAATGCACGCAACGCTAATGGCACCGACCCATTGGTTCCCGTGCGGATGATTATCCCGGCCGACCTGCCCGCGCCACGGCAGTCAAACAAAATTAGGGTTAGGCTCACCCCGTGGCCCATCTAGGGCCCAAAAGCTGGCCCGACCAGCCAAAACAGCCGATAAAGCATGTCTACAAGGCAATGCCTGTTGACACCTGTTATAGCATAATATTACTAGTCAATTAAACATGGAATAAGGGCATAAAATGAATATCAACATAAGTCTAGGGGTCTAACTAACATATTTTCACGAGTTTTGGTATTCCATGACTTTGCAGGGACTGAACAGATAAAAGCAGATAAGAACGGTGAGAAACCTAAGAGTTTACATCCCATACGATGACAAGACTTAACCGTGAAGTAACTCAACCCAAAAAGTGGACTAAAACATTCTAGAAGACACCGAAGACACCGGGAGAAACCCGACACGGTTATGCCACGGGACCCTGGCGGCCGCCAGGCCAGTCCACATGTCAGCCTCAGATTTTTATGTCGGTTTACCACCGACCTTGAGGTTGTATCTACACCATTATTGAAGGTCGGTTTGATCCAAGGGTCCCTATTCATCGCCGAGGGCTATATAAGAAGACCCCCTGACCCCAGGGTTAAACCCTAATTCATTATCATTCAGTATCAATAGGCTGAGACCCTGAGTCTCCCTCTAGGTCTAGATAGAACTAGAACTAGAAGAGTTAGCATGCAAGAGAGGATTAGATTTAGATAGATCTAGTCTTTAGAACAAGAGATAGATAGAGAGAGGGAAGGGAGGAAGGAAGTGCCTACCCGTCGGTGCTACCTCCATACTTGTACCTCGGTGGAAGTTAACCTACACTTGGAATTACATTGGTAATCTACTTCTTTTTCTAGTAAGTACTAGTTCTTATTGTTCTTATTGTTCACAACTCTTGTTTGAGTACTTTAATTTGTAGGACCCTATAGATTAGAGGAGTAGCTTAGGTTTAGGCGTGGTGCTTAGACCGAGGTTGCTTGTGAATGCACCCTACATTCGAATTCGTGTGGTAGATCGCGGGGTGACAGATCTGTTGAGTCCTTTGGAGTCCACCCCCTGAATGATAGGCCAAGCAGGACCATGTTACTAGAGGATTGCACGTTTCGTCCCTGCTTTCCTTTGAGTACGTTCCCCTAGGACAATATCATCATAGCTTATCAGGATAAGAACTAGATATCTTAGTAATCCTCTCTACACTCTCAACCTTCTTAAGTCTTGTGCTACTCCGGGTTAAGAATAGATCGTAGTCTCCCTCACCCCGTTTCCTTGTGGATTCAATATTAAAACCCTCTCCCGGTGAAGTGCTCACCATCCGTTAAACTTATGGATTATACAAATTATAAATATTTCTGTAGGCTTAGCAAATACCAACAAGCATTTCTGGCGCCGTTGCGGGAAAACGATTCTTTGAGTTGACTTTGAATCTACCTTATCCTTGTATCATATTCTTTTTATTCTTTTATCTTTTTATCCCTTCTATTCTTTCCTTTTCTATTTTATTATGGATTCCACGCCTATCTATAAATATCATATACCCACAAGCGAAAGCTTTAGGCAACCAGAATCTTTAGAGCCTATCTTAGCAAAGTCCTATGAGCTACGCTTGGGTTATATAAGAATGGTTCAGAAACTAGCCTTCTGGGAGAAGGCGAGGCCAACCCACACTCACACCTATGAAAGTTTGAGGAGATTATGGGTTGCCTTCGTTTGAAAACATATCCGATAATACCTTACGCTGGAAGTTCTTTCCGTTCTCTTTGACGGGAAAAGCTAAACAGTGGTATTACTTGAACGTAGAGAGAGTGAAAGGAGATTGGGGAACATTAATGTGCAAATTTTGTACATATTTCTTTCCCACCTCCAGAGTGGCCCGTCTTCGTATAGAACTTCTAACTTTTAAACAACATGAAGAAGAGTCTCTTCTTGCATCATGGGATCGTTTTTAATGACCTCATCAACACCGCCCAAACCTTGGTATTCCGCACCCAATCCTTCTTCAACATTTTTATCTAGGTCTTAATAAGGAAGATGCAGGGGGAGCTTAGTGCGCCTTTGGGAGGTGCATTCCTTTCTCTATCGATAGAGAAGCAAGAGATGTCCTTAACAGATGTTGTGGATACGCCACCTCCACTAGAACTTTTCCCAAGAAAAAGGAAGAATCACCCTCCGATCAAGGAGAGGAAACTACGATAGCTAATTCGCAACAATTTCAATCCCAAGACTTAGCTATCCATCCCGAACCATCAACATCCCAAAATCCCCCAAAGGAAGGAGATATTCCACCTTTGGAAGACCCATATGATTTCAGCCTTAGTGATTTTGGGAGAATAATAAATTCTCATCCATACAAGAGACCTTTAAGTAACCACAATTCAGATTCTTTTGAGATGTCTCTAATTGAATATGCTTATAAGAGATCTCCAAGTGACTATAATTCAGATTCCTTTAAGGAGAAGTCTCTTGTTGAATATGCTTATTCTTTCAAAAGACATTGGGAAGAACCCAAGGATGGCATGTCTGATCATGCCATAGAAGGAGAAACAAAGCTATCTAGAAGACAATCTTATCTTCTCCCCTTCTATGCCTAGACAAGATGATTTATTCGAACCCATCTCTAAACTCATCCTTGTCCCCGATGAATCCACATATGCTTCCTTCCTTGAAACTCATAATGACCCTAGAAATTTACCACAACAACCTAAGCATAGGAATCATCAAGACCACCAAGAAGACCCACAACAATGGTTTAAGAGTGTTAAAACCTATGTACCATAGCCATTGATTGTATGGACGACATCTTAGACATTATCAGCCCGAGAGACACAAACCCAAGGGATTCCTTAAACAGCCATGATGAATTAACCTTGGAGTTTGAGAAGGAGGACAACATCAGTGAGTATGAGAGCTGCTTCATAGACACTTCATCTAGTCCATGTTCACATGATCACCTTCCTGAATCACCTAGTCTCTCTATCACTATCCCCCACGAGATCTTCAACCCCCTCATTCTTTCTCCTCCTATAGATTTTGAAAGGGTCGTTGTAGATGCATACATCCATAATAAATATTCTAGATCTCGTTGGCATAAAATCTTGAGGTAGATTGATGTTGGAAGGGAAACCACTTCATCATCATGAATCACAATTCAATAGGTTTCCCAAGGACGAGCTTGCTTTGTCCTTAAACAAGCACTTCTTGAGAAATAACATGAGTGTTTACCTTATTGCTATAGTACCCTTGTGAAATAAGCATAGAGATATAAATGAAGAAATATTCCTTCGGGTATTCTTGTCACTAACATTTCAGGTTTAGAGCAAGAAGAACGAAGGATGACAATGTAAGGTATGTACAACCAATCATTGTGCAACATGAAATCACATGCATATAAATATTCCTTGTCACGTTGCTATACTATCTTGGTCGCCTCTACCTTTTGAAACATGCTTAATCTACTAAATAACTATTGCCATGCTTTTCATCTCCCTGTTTGAGTCAATTCTTATAATGCTTTCATGCTACTCTTGTCTACTATAGTATGCTTTGGTTTTGGGAATCTTTGCTAGGGTGTTCCCAAAGGCTTTTAAATTAAGCATGGTGCTGAGGTTAGAACGTCTTCCTTAATTGAATTAGACATGGAGTCTAGTTTGGTTATTGAACTAAAAATTGTTTGTGTAGACATTGGTATATTTTGTTGGACTAACCCCTGCAGAAAAAAGACAAAAAGAGAAACTCTCAAATAAGCTTGGGGAGAGGTCCCGATGAACTCACGGTGAGAAGAAGCAAGATACAACAAACCTTTCACAAGGAGGACACGCTCGTACATAGAAGAACCTTATGGAGTAAAGAGAAAAAGAGCAAGTTAGGAAGAAGCTACACAAGAGGCCAAATAAGAGAAGCTTCAAGCAAAAGAAAAGCACCACCACAAGTTGCTCACGGTGCCAACATAATAAGGTAACATCTTGAGGTGAGTTGTCGTTAAATAAAGCTTTCCTTAATTATGGCATGTTCATAAATAAAGAACCAAACATGTTAGAGTAACACCCTTGCTTTTATTAGCTCAACATGTTTTGTTTTTGCTGTAGTTCCTAACACCACCTTCTTGATCTCATAGTCCTAATCATACTAGCAATTGTATTGCAACATTCATGTTCCATCTTCTGATCTTATCACCCTTGTTATAGAAAAGGAAACATATAAACATTAACTTTATCTTGTTTGATGTGCCTAAGGATTTAGAGAAGAATGAACTTTTGGTTCTGTTGGTGTTTTCCCACCAACAGGGGCCCATGCACTGATCTCTACCTTGTCTTTTGCACGTAGGACACACTTTGAGCAAAAATATGGAGGAGCCTTCACTCTCCCAAAATTCTACAAGAGAATGTCCTGAACCCACAAAACATGCACACAAAACAAGAAGCTACCAACCCCTACTATCAAATTTTCACTTCTAAATGTTGGACCAACAAAAGAACATGGGTGACACCGTTACCAAGATCAAATGATACATTCAAGGAGTAACCAAGGTAAGTAGTCTTGTTCAAAGGACTTAAAACATTGAACCCTCAGCGAAAGGTAACTTCGGTAGTTACCCATATTTAATTCTTAGCATTGCATCTTTAATTGCATATCATATTTATCTTTCTCGCATCTTGCATCAAGATATTTACTTCTTTGCATAATCATTTTCCTTTAGCATATTTAATTTCTGCATTATCATTGCATTGAAAAACCTTAAAGCCCCATGTGAATAATCTTGTGGTGTGTAATAACCCATAAGGATATTCACCGTGGTGGCATAAAAATAATTATTCATTCATTTAGTTGCATTTGCATCATAGTTCTTTGCATGCATATAAATTTATTAAACTCCAAAAATATTTTCCTCTGCTAAAGTTTTACATAGAATAATCATGATCCATCTCTAGGTACATGAAGCTAATGTGGCTAACCCGTAATGCTTAATCAAGTTCCACTAGCTTTGTTGTCTATTTGAGTTCAGCCGGTTCGAAGGAAGAGAGACATGATAGGTCGACATCATCATCGCCATCTACCTCAACTTCCTCATCATCAATAAACCTACACTTCAATCCGGCTTGGGGAGAGCACCCCTAGTTATCTCGATAAGTATCTCTACTATAATATTATTATTAGTTAAATATTTAGTTTGCTTGGTTTGCTAGAGAGTTTGCTAAAAGTCTAGTCGTTTAAAGAGTCTTTGCTAGAGTTTGGGAATAAATAAATAGGAGTGTACCAGAGTTCTCTTTTCCACCAACATAAAATGATCTCTGAAGCTAAATCTCATGCATGGAAATGATGAATAGTTGCTCCATCGTAATTCCTTTTTTCAGTACCTAGCTTTCAAGCTTAATTTCTCTTGAGCCTTAAATGCAAAACTGTTTTGACTTGAGACTTACTTTGAACACGAAAACCTGTGGGTTACAAATTGCTTGCTCTAAAGTCTAGGTAATTGACCGGATATGATATATATGAGTCTGAGCTGCTATTGATCTTACTCCTAGTGATGCTAGATTTCTAGAGATTTATTTTGAAAATTTAAAATGCACATGATAAGTTCTGTGTGATAGAGTGTTGAACCTCCTACCACAGACCATATATATATATGTTCCCTAGATTAGGAAAACCCCTTTGAGATATATGTATAGGTCGCTTGCTTTGCATTGAGTTTGTTCAATCTTTGTGACCCTTAGAAACTTGTCATGCTGATCATGTATACTCCACTCCACTCAACTCCACTCATTCATATGCTATTTCTAACCGGGAACTATGCATCCACCACAAACCTCCATATTATATATATTATATATCCACCAAAAATGTTCTACTCCTATCACGGGAGAGAGCAACCAAAAATATTCCCTATATCCATCCACTCACACATTTCTAGCCAATATCTTACAGAAGCTCCATAACATTTGTCTATCTCTCAAAAGTTATTGCAAAAGAGATTTGGGTTGTATTTAAAAAAAATAATAAAAAAATAAAATATATAATAGAATAAAAGGGGAGATGAAAAATGGACAAGTGTCCTACGGGCAGTAGAGCCTACCTCCCTAAGAAAAAGAAAGAATAAAGGAGAGTTAAAAATGGACAAGTGTCATTTGAAAACAATGGGTACTTAGATGCTCGCCTCTCCGTAAAAAGAAAAATAAAAGAAAAAGAAAGTGATACAACCAAAGTTCTCACAAAGTTTCCAGATTTCAAAAAAAAAAAGATGATTCCTCAAGGAGCAAAAGTAGAATTAGGCTTTCCCCTCATTCATTGCATTCCCTACCATCACTTACCACCATATTCATTCCACCATACACATGCATCACTTGATCGGTGTGACTCGTGACTTTGGATCCATTGCTTGAATTTACAATATATGCTTAGTAAGTAAATATAGTTTCTCCCACCTATGAGCTCGGATATAAGCCTTAGATATAGGGTGAGAGAAAAAGAAGGCATAGTGTCCTACTTGCCTTAGTCCAAAAATACCACATATCATGATGAGAAAGGCAAAACAACCTTGTTGCCTTAGTGAGGATCCACAAATACCACAAATGAGAGACTAGAGAGAGTCACACCAAAAAGGAACTTTGAATTTTATTTTAAAAACTTACAAAATCTCGGAAGGGACAGTTGAACAAAAGAATTTGAGATATGTTGCTTGACTTGATTGTTCTATCTTTCAATTACCCAAGATCCCAAGAAAAAGCTATAAGCTCCATGGTTAAAGGTAATATGGGTAAGTTGAAGGTTGAAAAAAGTTTATTCTTCTTCTGGAGGAGAAATTTGGTTTGAAAGCATGTGTACTTTGGAGGCATGAAAGCGTTGTAGCAACTCGATCCATTTCTAAGTTTGGCTTTTCTAGGGACTAGCAAAGGGTAAGCTTGGGGGAGCTTGTTGACACCTGTTATAGCATAATATTACTAGTCAATTAAACATGGAATAAGGGCATAAAATGAATATCAACATAAGTCTAGGGGTCTAACTAACATATTTTCACGAGTTTTTGGTATTCCATGACTTTGTAGGGACTTGAAGGATAAAAGTAGATAAGAACGGTGAGAAACCTAAGAGTTTACATCCGATATGATGACAAGACTTAACCGTGAAGTAACTCAACCCAAAAAGTGGACTAAAACATTCTAGAAGACACCGGGAGAAACCCGACACGGTTGTGCCACGAGGACCTGGCGGCCGCCCGAGGGGGCAATTCTGGCGACCGCCCGGGGCGGAGTCCACATGTCACCTCAGTTTTTTATGTCGGTTTACCACCGACCTTGAGGTTAATATCTACACCGTTATTGAAGGTCGGTTTGATCCAAGGGTCCCTGTTCATCGCGAGGGCTATATAAGACGACCCCACGACCCCGGGGGTTAAACCCTAATTCATTATCATTCAAGTATCAATAGAGGTTTGACCACGAGTCTCCCTCTAGGTCTAGGTAGAACTAGAACTAGAACTAGAAGAGTTAGCATGCAAGAGAGGATTAGATTTAGATAGATCTAGTCTTTAGAACAAGAGATAGAGAGAGGGGAAGGGATGGGAGGAAGTGCTTGGCCTTTGTCGGTGCTACCTCCATACTTATACCTCGGTGGAAGTTAACCTACACTTGGAATTACAGCGGTAATCTACTTCTTTTTTTCTAGTAAGTACTAGTTCTTATTGTTCTTATTGTTCACAACTCTTGTTTGAGTACTTACGTAGGACCCTATAGATTAGAGGAGTAGCTTAGGTTTTAGGCGTGGTGCTTAGACCGAGGTTGCTTGTGAATGCACCCTACATTCCGGGTCGTGTGGTAGATCAGCGGGAGTGCCACCCTGTTGAGTCATTTGGAGTCCACCCCCTAATGATAGGCCAAGCGAGGACCATGTTACTAGAGGATTGCACATTTAGATCCCTGCTTTCCTTTGAGTACGTCCCCTAAGACAATATCATCATAGCTTATCGGGGATAAGAACTAGATACTTTAGTAATCCTCTCTACACTCTCAACCTTCTTAAGTCTTGTGCTACTCCGGGTTAAGAATAGATCGTAGTCTCCCTCACCCGTTTCCTTGTGGATTCGATATTAAAACCCTCTCCCGAGTGAAGTGCTCACCCAGTATCCGTTAAACTATGGATTATACAAATTATAAATATTTACGTAGGCTTAGCAAATACCAACAATGCCCGTGAATGGCCAAGTGCCCTGTAAGCCATATGCATTATGATCAGTTTTACCCCTCTCCCTGCGAATGTGATGCCAGATGGGCAAAACTAACACAACTTCACCAAGGCCAAGCTCATCTTCATTTACTTAGGCATGGGGCTACACCACGATCGGTTGCAACTCGCATAGATCACCCGGCGCAAGGATTAAGCCCTTGAAGGGATCCATTATCCCTCCAAGGCCTCGGGAGCTACACCGCGGCGAGGTGCCAGGCAATGCGCACCCACCGGGAAAAAAACCTACATTCCCCACACATGATCCTTCATGAATGTCGTTAACCTCAAGCCTCTAAAGGAGTGCTCCACTCCTTCACACGAAAGTTTGGGGGGCTCTGTCGGTATATAGAAATGGGATACCCAACACAGGGCGACTAACGGCGTGTACGGCGCTAAGGCCCAAATCACTGGTTACACCAAAGGCCAAGCACTACCCATCATGGCCCATTGGCGCTCTTCCGCCTGGAGCCCCCGAAGGCTTTCGAGCCCGGTGACACCATGATTCGCCGACACCGCACGAGGGTCCTTGGGAAAGCACTGTTCACAAAGCGTGTCTTCAGCACCCGCACCCGCCCCTTGACGGCCATGGGTACAGGGGACCCCCTCGGCGCGCGCTCGATTCGCCCGACCCTGCGTGACATCATCATCCCGATCTTTTCGGTCGCGCCCTAGCTTGCAAGATTTCACTAAATCCTAGAGACCCCTTGAGACTCAACCACACCATACTCCCACAGTGGAGAGGCACCCTCTAGGCCATACGTTACCCTAAACACCGGCACCACGTGGCTCGGTCATGTCGGCATTACTTTGGCCATGCATGCGGTGTGGGCGACCGCAACTGTGTTTGCCTAATCCCATCCTTACCATGGTGAACATGGTGAACGACTAACCCACAGGCGTCACGGTGGTGGCTGGCTCACCTTCAACCATACCATCAGCATCGCGGCCATCCTCTACGAGATGGAGGCATGGCGGCAATCGTGCTCAATAGCGCCCGAGCATGGTAGCAACTATGCTTTTGCCTAAACCCATCCTTCTCTTGACTTTTAGCACCGCCCGATAGGGTAAAAGGCATAGTGAATGCCTTCCACCATTACTAGCGGCCATGCTCTATAGCAAAATTTGGAGCAACGGCCATGCTCCACAGCACACAGAGTACAAGCCACTATTACGCCTAACCCACGAATCCGGAGCACTGGCGACCATCTGTGACGGTACGAGAGACACGAGGGCGGCGTGGCTACACCAAGATTCTACTAGGAACAATCGACCTAGCATTAGGTGCTCTCCACGCTCATCAATAGGAAGACGAAGGACACCTGTGGGCGTGCCCATGCTACCTTCTTTTTTTTTTTTCTCTTTCTTCTACTCCTTAGCCCCGTAAGCTACCAATGTAAGCCCGCCCTCCCCTTCGTCTATAAAAGGGTGGGCCCGGCACGGACAAAGGCATGGACAATAGACTAACAAGCCCTCAAGTTCACACATAGCTCACTAGCACCCACCGATATTGGTACCTAGCCTCAATCAAACACCCCTAGAGACTTGGGATCCACCCCTCTCTCGAAGCTTGTAACCCCTACTACAAGCACCTTGGCGGTGCAAGACTACACAAGTAGCAATCGCTGACGGTAACCAACGACAAATTAAATACCGTCAACACAACACCAAAACAACCTAGAAATAGGGATTTCAACTAACATATTCCAAAGTTTTGGTGTTTATTTGGACTTGCAGGTACAAACTCAAGGGCGATCACTTTGGACCAAAAAAGACAAAGAAAAAGAAATAAAATCAACAAATAGAAAAAGGCCCAAAGGAGCAAATGGCAAGCCCAAACAAGAATCGGGACAAAACGTCAAAACCGAGGCCGGGCCAAGACCACCTTACAACTTTTCGAACAAGGAAGCCCAAATGCGGGCTCGAGCGAAAGCCGACCCCCCGTCAGTGCTTGCCCCGCGCACCACCGAATGCGGTCGCACCACTGTCTGAGCGATTCGAGCCCAACCGGGGGCGGTTTGTTACCTTCAAAACTGATGAAACCGGCGTTGGATGGTCGGTTTTTGGCGATATGGAAGGTTTTTCCTAGGGCCCGGTTTGGGTGTTTTTAGCACTTAGGCCCCTCCCCTTGTGTATAAATAGCTCCCTCCTTCACCTCTCTACACAACAATTAAAAAGGAGAAACCAGTCCACTTGTGCAAGAGAGTAGAATTAGATCTTCTTCTTCTTCTTCTACTTCTTCTTCTATCTTCTAATTCTAGAGAGTGAGAGAGGAAAAGCTAGAAAGAAGCTTTGTTCTTTCTACCCGGAGTTGCGGTTAAGCCTCTCGGTGTTCAGCGGTTCCTAGGAGGGGCGGAGTGCGGACTTGTCGGTACCCGCTTTGCTTGTACCTCAGTAAGCTACTTACACTTTGGTAAGGAGTCTTGTGATTATCTTGCAGCTACTTAATTTCCTTTCGTATATTTCTTAGCTATTGTAGACTTGCGGGATTGGTAGATTGTCTCGTTAAGAGCGTTAGTTCTTGGTGAAGGAACTCTTTGACCGGAGAACCTTGGCCAACATCAAGAATCTGTGACCAATAGTGCAAGCGTGGTGTTTGGACTAGCGTTCACCTACCTTTTGCGGTGCATCCCACGGTTGAGGGGTAGGCGGCTTGGTCGTGACAAGCCTTGTCCGTCCCCTTGAAATCCCCCCGTTCTACGTGTGTCGTTAGAACTAATTGCGGGACTCTACCCATTTGGGAGTGGGCGGTGCCCGAAGTGAGTAGACAAATGTACTTTTAGGAATCAACGCACGGAAAACTTAGCCTATAGATACCTCGCTACTCTCGGAAAACAAACCCTTGCCTTAGGTTGACATAGACCTAAAAAAGCCACCGCTAGCGACCGCCCTTGTGTAAAATATGATACCACAGCTTACCACCGGGTGAAGTGCTACAACGGTATTTCCGTCGGCTATGGATTTCTCTGTGCGTAAGAAACACCAACAAGCATTTTCTCGGCGCCGTTGCGGGGAACGGTTGTCGTAGTTATATATCGAGCCTAGTCGACACTGTGGTGACTGTAGTATCCTTTAAACAAAAATACCAAAAGAGTCCTCGTTACTCATGGAGCAACCTACCCTACAAATCACATGCGCTCCTAAGGGGCGAGCTCGTAGAACCACACCAATCGCGAAGCCAATCACGGCCTTCCGAGTATGAGCTCCCGCCCCGGCTTTATAGCCATGGTTCGGCCCGAGCCTTTTCGGGCTCGGAATATGAAAAACCCCTATCATCACTTACGGGAGTTTGAGCAGCCTACGGCCGCCGCGACAATGCGTGCATGACACAATTTACACGCCGAGGTGGAAGTTGTTTCCGTTCTCTCTCGACCGAGAGGGCGACTCAATGGTACGCCCATAACATAGGGTTGGTAAACGGAGAATGGGAAGAATCAACGAAATGATTCTCGTGGTAGCGTTCTACCCTATATCCGTAATCGCGGCCCGCGACAAGAGATACTCAACTTCCAACAAATAGAGGGTGAAACCTTAGGTGCAGCCGGGACCGGTTTACCACGCTTACACGATCCGGCCGGCACTGCCCATACCAAACCACGTGCTTTTACAAAGATTTCGGCTGGGATCGATAGGCGACGCCTGGCCGCTTGATTTAGTCTGCGGAGGGTCGTTTTCACATAAAACCACAAATGAAGGAGAAGATCTCTAAACCGTATTCTTGAGAATACTCCCCGCTAGAACCCATCCGAGTAGAACCCAAGCGTAAAACCGAGAGGAAGTCTCTTTCGGCTAAAGCCGAACCTAATCAACCTATAGAGAGACCCTGCGCTGAACGAGAACATAAGGAGACCGCATGCACGGATCTCCCGTTCTTCGAGGTTGACCTTATCGATCAATTCGGTGACACCTCGAAGTACGAACAATGGAAGAAACCACTGCCCCGGCTAGCCTGAAACAGCCCCGGATAAAACCTTCCTCCGAGAGTCTATTAAGGAGCTAACGGCTATAATGAGCACGGAATGGTTGCGAGAGGAAGGACCTTCTTTCAAGAAATTCGGATAAGTGGCCCCTCTACATCAATCCATTGCAAATATCACGGGAACACGGGTGGAAGTCATGTATAACCCCTACCGGGGGATAAACATAATGTTCGAAACCTTTGCACAAGCACGTTGTCGAGGAAGCCATTAGGACCCCCACAGCCTGACGGACCTAGCGCATAGCACCTCGTACCACCATTGAAAAGCCGTGAGGTTATACATGAACAAATCTTCCCGCACAAGGATGTCAAGTTGTCTCTGGATTTTCACATTTTTGATATCCAAGACTTCGACATTCGACGGGCATCCCTTGGAGAAGATTCTTGATCTATCAACATCCGGGGATTTAGATGTCAAACTTGGGAAGAAAAAGTTTTCTATCCCAGTTACTTTCGAGCCAAAAACTTCGATAATGTAACCCTTCCATGAGTATGACACGCCCGAGGAGGTCATGGGAGTTATGCTATATGAGAACCCGAAAATGGACCTAGAAAAGGCGCCCAATTCTTCATTGAAGAAGAGGGGCGATTCGGGGAACTCATAGAACTTCCCAAAGAGGAAGAGCTAACTTCGGCCTCGGTTGAGCTTAAACCCCTACCCCCAGGCCTACGCTATGTCTTCCTAAACGGCGATTCACAAGCCCCCCATCATAGCGTTAATGCTTAGTGACCAGAAACTACCCAAATAATAGCCGTCTTAGAGAAACACGATCGGTCTTCGGGTATTCCCTTCAAGATCCGAAAGGGGTAAGCCCGACACTATGCACACATCGCATTCCTATTGACCCCGACAAGCATTCCCCCATCATGCGAACCCCAAGCGGGGCTCAATAATGCGATAGCGTGAAGTCGTGAAGAAGGAAGTTCTCGAGCTTCTTCACGCCGGGATTATTTATCCCGCACCACCGCGATGATTGGGTTAGCCCGGTCAAGTGGTCCCTAAAAGGGAGGAATGACGATCTCATTGAGAACGCTAAAACGAACTCATTCCACAAAGACAAGTCACGGGGTGGAGAATGTGCATTGATTATAGAAAACTTAACAAGGCAACAAAGAAAGATCACTTCCCGCGCGCCCTTTATCGATGAAATGTTGGGCGGTTAGCGAAACACTCTTTCTTCTCGCTTCCTGACCGGGTATTACGGCTACCACGCATCCCGATCCACCGCGATGACCGAGCAAGACCACGTTCACATGCCCATACGGAACCTATGCCTACCGTAGAATGTCATTTGGGCCGTGTAATGCACCCGCTTCTTTTTCAACGGTGCATGATGTCTATCTTCTCGGACATGATCGAAGAAATCATGGAGGTCTTCATGGGCGATTTCTCCGTCTATGGTAAGACTTTTCGAAAGCCGCCTCGAAGAACCTAGACCGGGTCTTGCGAGATGCCAAGAAAAGGACCTGGTACTTAACGGGAAAAGTGCCACTTCATGGTCCGAGAAGGCATCGTTTTCGCACCTCGTGTCCGAGAGGGGGATAGAGGTAGACAAAGCCAAGATAGACGTTATCGAAAAGCTACCACCCCGGTGAACGTCCAAAGGTATCCGTAGTTTCCTAGGCCACGCAGGGTTTTATAGAAGATTTATAAAAGATTTTTCGCAAATCGCTAGACCCCCTTACGGCCCCGTTAGCCAAAGATGTACCCTTTGACTTCACGGATGAGTGCTTGCACGCTTTCAAAACCCTTAAAAGCACTCATCTCAGCCTCCGATCATCCAACCCCCGGATTGGTCGTTGCCATTTGAAATCATGTGCGATGCTAGCGACTATGCTGTTGGTGCGGTCTTAGGCCAAACCAAGGACAAAAAGCAGCATGCCATCGCATATGCTAGCAAGACTCTAATAGGAGCCCAGCTTAATTATGCTACAACAGAAAAGAACTCCTAGCGGTAGTCTTTTGCTATCGAGAAGTTTCGATCCTACTTAGTGGGTGCAAAAATAATCGCCTACACGCATCATGTTGCCCTTAAGTACCTTCTTACCAAAAAGGATGCGAAACCTCGCTTGATCCGCCGGATTCTTACGCTCCAAGAATTTGATATAGAAATAAAAGACAAAAAGGGAGTAGAAAATACAGATTCGGGATCATTTGTCGCGTATGCGGTAACTAACATGCAGAACTACCAATCAATCCACTACCTCGCGACCGACATGCTACTCAAGGTGTCGCACTTCAACCCATGGTACGCAAACATTGTGAATTACATGGTTGCGGTATGTACCACCTCGGGAGAACAAGCGGAAGCTCCAAATGGAGAGCGCGCGGCACCTATGGGATGACCCATATCCGCATTGGGGTGTGTGCGGACGGCTTGCCGAGAAGGTGCGTACCAAGGGAGGAAGGAATGCGATCATCGAAAAATGTCATGCATCTCCCTACGGACATTCGGAGTATTCCCGCACACAAGCCAAAATTTGGCGCTCTGCGGATTCTTCCTCGCCGGCGATGTACGACGACACGAAAGAGTTCATCGAAGATGTTACAACCGCCGAAGACGGGAACATCACAGCTTCGGATGCAATGCCCCTACACTACAACCTTCAAATAGAAATATTTGATGTGTGGGGCATTGACTACATGGGGCCATTCCAAAGTCCCATGATTGGCGAGTACATCCTAGTGGCGAGACTACGTGTCGAAGTGGGTAGAGGCACTACCATGCGAGCCGGCCGGCGGCAAACACGCCTTACGCAAGATGTTCCATGAAATCATCTTTCCCGTTTGAACGCCACGCATGGTGATCGGTGTGACGGAGGATCGCATTTCAAGGACAAATCATTCAAGGCATTCTTGAAAGAGCTCGGCACTCGCACAATATTGCCACCCCCTATCATCCGCAAACCAAATGGGCAAGCGAAACCTCAATAAACAAATCAAAACATCCCCGCGAGAAGACGGTCAACGAGATGGGGAAGGGCTGAAGAACAAGCTACCCGATGCTCTCGGGCATATCGGACGGCTTACAAAGCCCCCATCGGCATGTCACCTTACCACCGGGTCTATGGCAAAACCCGCCATTTACCGGTTGAGCCGAACATCGAGCTCATTGGGCCATCAAGAAGTGGAATATGGACGCCGGACTCACTGAAAGAACCGCGGAGACAAATTTACGAACTAGAAGAATGGCGAGAGAAGGTGTACCACGGTGCAAAAGCTCTACAAAGAGCGCACAAAAAGATGGCATGATCAACAAGATAAAAATCAAAGAATTTACCACGGGAGATAAAGTATTCCTATTCAACTCCCGGGTGAAGCTATTCGGCGAAGGGAAGCCGAGAAGCAAATGGAAAGGACCGTACACCGTCATCAACACATCGCCACATGGCGCGATCACAATCAAGATGACGCAGGTGAAATACAAAAGGTAAACGGTCAACGCCTTAAGCTTTTCTTCGAGCGATTCCGATCTTAACCAAGAGCTCGATAGAATAGATTTATGCTTTGAGAATTAATTTGTGATGATCAAGATACAAAAAAAAATCTATATAAGGTAATAATAAAACATAAAAGTTATCTATATATTTTTACTTTGTTTTAAATAAAGTATTTACTTTATTATTTTCTTTTACTTTATTTAATCCATGCTTTGGTCATTTGCTACACAAAGGATACATACCTTCTAAATTAATCAAAGCATAAACTATTTTCGAAATTTGAATTTGGGGATCAATTAGAGATCGGCAAAGAAAGGAAACGCGTTTCTCATGGCGGCAAACACCGATTCAAAACTTTTCGAGAAAAGGAAGCGGATGCGGCCGAAAACCCGACCCGAGGGGGCACGGGTGGTGCGTACAAGACCACCACACAGCCCGCACCCCCGCCGCCCCCTTCGGTCCGGGATTTAGCCCATCACCTTCTCCTTTCTCACAACCTGCAAGAGTATGGTGTGCTCTGCGAGATTTCAACCTCGCCAAACCCGTAGAGGAGAATTTGTCCTATAAAATCCACCCTCCTCCTCTCCATTCTTCACACCACTCCTTCTTGCTCTTCTCCTCCTCTCAAATCTTCCTCTCTCAAGCTAAACAAAAAGCAGCAAGGCTCTCTCTCTCTCTCCATGGCACTAGTACCCTTTAATAGAGAGGAAGCCATGATTTTTGCCTCAAGTATCTTGAGAAAAGAGAGACCCCAAAGAGAGACCTTGCCCTCCTACCTTCTCCAATTGAAATTCCGACACCAAAGAAGAGGAAGGTAGGCGGCAAGGAAAATATCCCCATAGACCACCAAGAAGAAACAATAGTATACTCAATAACCCGACGTAACATCTCTCCGTTTCTTCCAAAGATCCGATTCTTGTTTCCCATATACCTTAGAGCAAATGCCAAATGGGGAATGGAAGAAGCGGGTTCCCAAACCTCGATCCTGGGACAACCAAAAGGGTTCTTCGGGGGACGACATTGTGCCCAAAGAAGGTCTTACAGCTTGAGAGTGTGCGAAGAAGATCACTAAACTCTCAAGCTTCGTCCAGAACCCTTAGAGGCAAAAGCTAGCGTGAAAGGCATAGCGCCAATATCCGCCTTTAGGAAGAAGCTAGCGCACTTGCACGTTAATATGCATGAGGAACTTAGACTCATTTGCTAGGGAGATGGGGGTAGAGCGCTCGGTGGATCTCATTGACCTTTTCGAGTAGAAGTGCTCTTTATCAATAATTAGGCGCCGCACTAGTTTTAATTTCCAAAAGATTTCCCTTCATCATTTTGTAATTCCTTCAAAGTGTGCGCCCGGTTGAATTATTAATTCAATAAAGTTTTTATATTATATTATTGTCTATGTCTCCACTTGTTTTTTGTCCTTGTGCAAAAGAAAATTAAAAATAGGTGCAAAACAAGTGTGGGGAGGCTCACAAGTCAAAGGTACGATTTATTTAAAAAATTAAATTTTGACTTGTGACTTATCTAAGTGTTTGAAACCTAGACCAAGTTAATAAAACTCCATCTCTATGTCTACCAATTGATACATGGCATGCATACATTTTATTCCTCGCCAAAAAACCGGATCTTTGTTGAGCAACTATCCATTAGGGACCCCATGCTTATCTAAATAATTGATCTTTGTGACATGGTAGAATGACTTGACGCTTGCTCTCTCTTTGCAACAAGACTTGGTTTTATTTTTCGAAAAATTTAAAATAAAGCATGCTCATGGTTTGACTTAGCCAAATCCTACCAAAGCCCTGAACAATGATATGATTATCCACTATAGCTACTTCCTAACTTGCATTGAGTTTTGTCGGGCTCCGTTGATCCGCGTTGAGAGAGGCTCATACTCCCAAGATCGGAAAACACGTACACCCACATATACACGCCTTCGGTTCTCACAATGAGAATTGCGCACAACATGCATCTTCACCATCCACCAAATAAATACTCCATTCATACCATGATCATCTCCGCTTATCAAGAAAAATGCAAAGAGAAAAAGATACAGGCTGTAATAAAAAAAAAAAAAAGAGAGAGATGAATAATGGACATGTGTCCGAGGGCGAGAAGAGCCCACATCTCCAAAAAAAAAAAAATGATGATAATAGCACAGTATCTCTCTAGCAAGCATACAAAAAAGAAGGGGATAGGATCGTAAGTCAAGGAGTAATCGCAAAGAAAATATATATCATCAATGTTTTTCCACACACTTTTGCACGTTTCGATTTAAGGGTATGGCACCTCTTTCCAACGATCCGAGCTTGACCCGACAAAAATATGCGAGAGGTATGTATGCATCACTCCATTCAAAGGTCCACAAAACACCGCAAAATAGGATGAGTGAGAGTGAATCAAACAAGAGTGCTTTGAGAGGGAAATTCAAATAAGAGTGACTTTGTGAGAGTCAATACCATAAAGAGCAATGCCATTTCTTTCAAAAATTCAAAAACTCACCAAGTCTTTGCGCATGAGTAGTAGCAAGAAGATAGAAGTTCATACTATTCCATTGCTCAATTGTTCTAAGACAGCCTTGGTAGCCACCATGAATGCTCACAAAGCAAGTAAGGTTTGGAATAACCTTGTATGCAAGCTTACATCTTGGAGATTGAACCACTTTAGTCCCCTGTGCCTTCACTGAGGACAAGTAAAGGGCTAAGTGTGGGGAGTTTGTTGACGGTAACCAACGACAAATTAAATACCGTCAACACAACACCAAAACAACCTAGAAATAGGGATTTCAACTAACATATTCCAAAGTTTTGGTGTTTATTTGGACTTGCAGGTACAAACTCAAGGACGATCACTTTGGACCAAAAAGACAAAGAAAAAGAAATAAAATCAACAAATAGAAAAAGGCCCAAAGGAGCAAATGGCAAGCCCAAACAAGAATCGGGACAAAAACGTCAAAACCGGTCCCCCGGGGCCAAGACCACCTTACAACTTTTCAGAACAAGGAAGCCCAAATGCGAAGCCCGAGCCGCCGAGCCCCGGGTGCGTGGTGCTGCCAAGACCACCCAAAAGCGCAAGCACCCCGCCTCCTGGCTGCTCAGGGCCCAGCCTTCGGGAGGCGGTTTGTTACCTTCCAAAAGCGATGAAACCGACGTTGGATGGTCGGTTTGGCGATATGGAAGGTTTTCCTAGATCGGTTTGGGTGTTTTTAGCACTTAGGCCCCTCCCCTTGTGTATAAATAGCTCCCTCCTTCACCTCTCTACACAACAATTAAAAGGAGAAACCAGTCCACTTGTGCAAGAGAGTAGAATTAGATCTTCTTCTTCTTCTTCTACTTCTTCTTCTATCTTCTAATTCTAGAGAGTGAGAGAGGGAAAAGCTAGAAAGAAGCTTTGTTCTTTCTACCCGTAGTTGCTGGGTTCGCCCTCGGTGTTCAGCTGTTCCTAGGAGGGACTGAGTGCGGACTTGCCTGGCACCCGCCCTGGCTTGTACCTCTGCAAAGCTACTTACACTTTGGTAAGGAGTCTTGTGATTATCTTGCAGCTACTTAATTTCCTTCGTAGATATTTCTTAGCTGTTGTAGACTTGCGGGATTGGTAGATTGTCTCGTTAAGAGCGTTAGTTCTTGGTGAAGGAACTCTTTGACCGGGGAACCTTGGCCAACATCAAGAACTGTGGACCAATAGTGCAAACGTGGGTGTTTGGACTAGCGTTCACCTACCTTTTGCGGTGCATCCCACCTGTTGAGGGGTAGGCGGCTTGGTCGTGACAAGCCTTGTCTCGTCCCCTTTAAAATCCCCCACGCTCGGGTGCGGTCGTAGAGCTAATTGCGGACTCTACCCATTTGGGAGTGGGCCGGTGCCCGGCGAGTAGACAACGGACTTTAGGAATCACTCCGCCTCGGAAAACTTAGCCTATAGATACCTCGCTACTCTCAGAAAACAAACCCTTGCCTTAGGTTGACATAGACTTGAAAAGCCAAATGCGCGACCGTCCTTTGTAAAATATACGATACCCAGCTTACCACCACCGGTGAAGTGCTACAAATTGTATTTCCGTGCGCTTGCGGATTTCTCTCGTGTGCGTAAGAAACACCAATAGCAACAACCCACTAGACGTAGGGACATTCTCCCGCCCGATCCAAGATACATCTTGTGTGTCTGCCTTGCACACCATCGTAGCTTCGGTAGTCTTGACGCCAAGCACGCCGGATTCACTAGTTCGGTACTATCTGACCCCTGCCTCCCTAGACACCGACACTTATAATTGAGGCGTTACTCTGCTATAGCTAGCATCGAGCAAGGTTTAGTGTTAAACACATCATTTGTGTATCTAAAAACATAAGTATTTGTGAAAATCTATTTTTAATCAAGTTGCCAGTGGTCATACCTCTTATGCTCAATGTTGACACCTATTATAGCATAAAATATAGAGGCTTTTAAAACTAAAATTAGGGCTTAAAATGAATATCAACATAGTATAGGGGCTTTACCGACATAATTCTATGAGTTTTGGTGATTTATATATTTTTAGGGACTAAACAGATAAAAGCAGGTAAAAGCCCAGAGTTTGCACCCCATACGATGAGGAGACATGGCCGTGAAGTAACTTAACTTGAAACCCAAGTAAGAAGACTCTAGAAGACACCATAAGATCAGGCCTGGAAGGTGGGACCCACCTGGCATAGAGCCAGGGCGCCCACCCCCTGGTCCCACCTGTCATTGACCATCTTGTTAGGCCGGTTCATAACCGCCATTAAGAAGAGATCTACACCGTTTATCAAGGTCGGTTTGATCCTACGACTACGGAGGCTTGCTTGGCCCCCTACTCCACCTCTGGCTATATAAGGAGACCCCCGCCCCTGTGGTGAAACCCCTAATTCATTCAACTCACCATTCGACAAAGTTGAGACCCTAACCTCTCCTCTCTAGTTCTAGAACTAGAACTAGAACACCATGTAGAACTAGAAGCCCTAGAGTTGAGTTGAGGAGCAATTGTCAAATTGAGAGATCTAGTTTTGTAGTTCCTATGAGAGCAACTAGAGCTAGTCTTGTTTAGAGATCTAGAGCGTGGGTGAAGGGATGAGCTTTTGGAGGAAGCTTGGACATGTCGGTGACTCCTCTACATCTTGTACCTCCGGGATCAAGTTCCATTGGAGCTTGGTTCTGAGACTTCATGGCGGATCAACTTCTTATTTGAGTAAGTAACATTGTTCTTATTGTTCTTAAGGTTCGCAACTCTTGTTTGAGTACTTTAATCTGTAGGACGCTATAGATTAGAGGAGTAGCTGTAGGTTTAAGCGTGGTGCTTAGACCAAGGTTACTTGTGGATGCACCCTACCTTTCCGAGTGTGGTAACTAACGGGGTGACTTATAGCCTCGTTAATTCTTCTCGTATTCCACCTCCCGCTCGGGATAGGCCTTTGGCAGACCTTTGGCTTGGGGTTGATATTCTTTGCAAATGTCTCTCCCTTGAATCATGTCCCCATAAGACAATATCAACATAGCTTACAAGGATAGGAACTAGACAACCATAGAAATCTCCTTTAACTCTTTTATCCTCTCAAATTTTGTCATGTCTGCTCAAGGGTTTAGTTATTAGCTTCAAGTACCCTCACACCATTCTCCTTGTGGATACGATATTTAAAACCCTCCTCCCGGGTGAAGTGCTCACCTGCATCCATGCGCTTAGCGGATTATACAAGTCTTAAATATTTCGTGGCATAACAAATACCAACAAGCATTTCTCGGGCGCCGCTGCTCTGGGAGAATGGTCACTGAGAAAACATTGAGTATAGCTAAATCTTGTAAGATAATGTAGTGTAGTTTTTTTTTTTGTATTTTCTTTTCTATTTATATTTTTTTTTGTGGGATCCATGGATTCCACTCCTATCTTTATGTCAGCACCCATAAGCATAAGCTTCAGCCACTAGAATCTTTAGAACCTATCTTATCACCCGGCTATGAGTCAGTACTTACTACGCTTGGTCGAAAATGATCATGAGACAACCCTTTTTAGGAGAGAATTATGCCTTTCTTTCTACACAAGTTCGAGAACCATCCATCGACACCGCCCCTTCTCCCTTCTCTCTTCAAAGGAGGAGCTTTACCGATAGTACAATCGAACTCCAAAGAAGAAGTGAGGGAGCTTGGAAGACCATATGTTCTACCATAAATGTCGACCCCTAGTTAATCTCGGGAGGCCGATCCTATCCTTTCAAGAAAAGGATAATGTATTTGGGCTCATCCTAGAAAAAGTTGTCCCGCATGATCATCATGCGCTTCTAGAGGAACTTTTCTCTCCATTTCTAAGCAAGGTTTGTCCTTGACAAACTCAGTGGGTATGAGCTTTTTCCTAGAATTCTTTTATGAACACCCAAAGGAAGAAAAGGAATCATCCTCTAGACAAAAAGAAGAAGTTTTGATAGCTAGATCATAATCATTCCAATCCCTTAATTAAGCTACCAATCCCAAATCATCAATGTCCAAAACCCTCCAAGGGAAGAAGTAATTCTACCCTTAAAAATATCTTATGGTGATGACTTTGGGATGGAGACAAATCCTAGCTTCACAGAGACCTTGAGTGCCTATAAACCAAATCCTCTAAAAGAAGAGTCTCTTAGAAAGCCGCCCTTATTCTTACAAAGGACATTGGGAAAAGCCCAAGGATGGTATATCTAATGATGCCATAGAAGGAGAGCTTAAGCTATCTAGAATCCATTCATATCTTCTCCCCTTCTATTTCAGACTAGATAACTTATCCAAACCCATCTTCAAACATCATCCTTGACCCCAATGAATCCTCTTGTGCTCTTCTTCTTGAGTCTCCATATGATCCTAGAAATCCCAAGTATAGACATCGGAAGGATCTAAGGAAGACCAGAAAGAGCATTATCAATAGCCGGAGAACACCCATGAGCATATAAGGTTATCCCATGAACATTTTACCCAATCCTTGCTCATGAGTAAACTCCTCAATTAATTGCCATCTCTAATCCGTCACATACTTGATCTTCAACCCTCTTGTGTTATTTGTTCATAAAGATTTAGAAAAGGGGGTTTGTTGATCTCATTGGCTTGAGTTTTGAGATTGGTGATATAAGGGAAAATCTTTTCATCATCTTGAATCATATTTGAAGGTTTCCAAGGACGAAGCTTTTGTCCTAAAACAAGCACTCTAGGGAAATAACATAAACATAGATCTTTTGGTATAATACCCTTGTGTAATGAGCATAGAGATATAATTGTGAGAATATTTCTTCGGTATTTTTGTTACTAACCATTCCAGTGTCTAGAGCAAAAAAGAACGAAGGATGACAAGGCAAAGGTGTGTCCAACCAATTATCATTACTCTCATGCAAAATTGATTACAAAAATCACTTTGCAATGTTGCTACTTTATTTTGGTTGTCTCTACCTTTTAAGACATGCTCAATCTATAAAATAACAATCATGATTTTCATCTCTATTTGAATAAATCTCTTTTTAATGTTTTCATGTTACCATAATCTACTATATTATATGATTTGGTTTTGATGTACTTTCATACACCTTTTAAATTAGGCATGGTGCTTAGTTTAAGTTGTTTTCCCTGAATTAAATTAGATAAGGTGTCTAGTTTGATTTTGGAACCAAAGGTGTGCTGATTTTACTTCTAAAGGTTTTTAAATTAAGCATGGAGCTTAGGTTAAAATGCCTTCCTAGATCAAATTAGACGTGGTGTCTAGGTTGATTTTTGAGCTGATAAGTATGCTATAGTAGATGTTGGTTATTTTGTTGACTAACACCTGTAGAAATGAAACATTTGTGAATAAGCTTGGGGATGTCCTGAGATACACTCACACTAGAGATGAAGCAAGAGAAAGAAGATAGTGCCATAAACAAAATCAACAATCAAGAACACTCGCCAAGGATGAACTCAAGAATGATCAATGCATGGAGAAGGAAGAACAAAAAGCCATCAAAGATGATCCATCATACTCTTCCTCTTTCACGCGTGCCCTCATCACTCCATATGCCGGTTTGTAATCTCTCTATTCACTATTGCTCTTTTCCACAAGTTTGAATGATTTTGATGCACGAAAATCAAAACTTTAAGGTTGAATAAAATCATTCCTTTAGAGAAGCAAAGTGAACACTAAAACATGATCTATGCTAAAAATTTTCAACCAAACTTTTAGGTAGCATAGAAAGTGACCTTTAGCCCTGTGGACAACACTATCCTTTGTTACTATTTGTATATTCCTTCGAAAGTATGTGTTGTCCACTAATGACGAGGAATAAATCCATGAGAGGAGCAAAAAGATCCTAAAACACAGTTCAAAAGGACAATAAAGAAAAGGATGATGCAATAAAGGAGACAAGATAGGAACAAGATACACAAGAGGCCAAATAAGGAAAGCTTCAAGAAGAAGGAAAGAACCACCACAAGGTGTTACAAAGCCATCACACTTCAATAAAAGGTAACATCTTGAGGTAAATATCATTAACTAAGCTTTTCCCTAATTTTGGCATGTTCATAAAATAAAATGATCAAACATGTTGGAGTTATAACCTAACCTTATACACCCCTGTTTAACTCCACATGTTTAGTTCTTTATTCCTAGACGCCACTCTCCCCGATCTCATAGTCCCCAACCATATAAGTCAAAATGTTGCGCATCCCGCTTTGGAAGATAATCATAATCATTAAACCATTGATGCTTTCGATCTTTTGATCTTATCACCCCCTTGTCATAAATAAAGGAAACAAATAAACATTAACTCTATTTTGTTTAATGTGCCTAAGGCTAGAGGATAATGAATAAAGTTTTGGTTCTATTGGTGTTTTCCCACCAACAGGGGCCCATGCACTTGATCTCTACTTTGTCTTTTGCAAACAGGACACACTGAAAGCAAAACGCGGGAGGAGTCTCATTACTCCCCAAAATTCTACAAGTATATGTCCTGAACCCACAAAGTATGCACACTAAACAAGATGTTGCCCGCCTTCCACTGTCAAAGCTTCACTTCAAACCATGGGACCAACAAAGAACAAGGGTGATGCCATCCTTCTGAAATCACTATCTCAAGAGACGAACCGCCAAGATCCGATAATGCGCCTTTGAGAAGTGAGTAAGGTAAGAAGTCTTGTTCAAGGACTTAAAACATCAACCCTCGCCCCGAAGGTAAGATCGGTAGTTATCTATATTTAATGCATAGCATATTTATTTCCTTGCATTGCATAATCATTTTCCTTTTAGCATATTTTACATTTATGCATCAACATTGCAATGAAAAAGAAACAAATGAAAATCTAAAGCCCCCATGTGAATAATCTTGTGGTGTGTAACAACCCACAAAAGATATTCACTATGGTGGCATAAAAATAAATATGCATTCATCTAGTTGCATTTGCATCTTTAGTTCTTAGCATGCATATATATATATAAAACTCCAAAAATATTTAGAAAGAGAATTCTTGTCAAGTTCTAATCATGATCCAACTTGAAAATCTCTAGACTCATGAGGCCGTGTGGCCAACCACTAACGCTTCAACTGTTCCACAAGGCTTTGTTGTCTATTTGAGTTTCAGCAGGATTCAAAGGGAGAGAGACATGATAGGATGACACCCTCATCATTTGTCTACCTCAACCCTCGCATCATCAACAACCCGACATTCCAATCTAACTTGGGGAGAGGACCCCCGCTATCAATGTTAAAAGTATCTCTACTATATATTAATATTAGCTAATATTTTTGCCGCTTAGTTTGCTAAGAGTCTAGTCTTTATAGTCTTTTAAGAGTCTTTTAGTAAAGTATGATCATTAGGTTTGGGAATAAATAAATAAATGTAGAGAGTATATAAGAAGTTGTTTTTTACGCCAAGATAAAAATGAACCTTAAAACAAAGGAGATGATGAATAGTTGCTCCGCCGTAATTTCCTTTCAAAGTACCTAGCTTTTCAAGCTTAATTTCTCTCGAGCTTTAAATGCAAAACCGCTTTTTTGACTTGAGATTTGCTCTAAACCTAAAAAAATCGGGATTGCAAATGCTTGCTCTAAAAGTCTAGGTGATTGACGGATATGATATATGAAAGTTTGAGCTGCTATTTCTCTTACTCCTAGTGACACTAGATTTTGAGGTTTATCTTTTAAAAATAATTAAAAATACACATGATAAGTTCCTATATGACAGAGTGTTGAAACTCCTACCACAGCCCATATATACATGCTCCATAGATTAGAAAAAAAAAAACCTTTTAATATATATATATAGGTCGCTTGCTTTGTATTGAGTTTGGTCAATCTTTGTTTACCCTTTTTGGAAACTTGTCATGTTGATCATGTACCCCATCCACCTTACCTCACCATTATTTCCTCCACACCACTGCATTCCATTCCACTAGACTCCATTCATTCATATGCTACTTCCTACTCGAAGTACGTGATCCACTATATGCATCCACTATATACCCGCCAAATATGTTCCACTCCTATCCCCTCGGAGAAGAGCAATCAAAAATATTCCATCCATTCAGTCAACAATCTTATAAAGCTCTATTACTCTTGTCTATCTCTCAAAAGTTTATTGCAAAAAGAGACTTGGGTTGTAAAAAAGAAGAGAGAATAAAGGAGAGTTAAAAAAATGGACAAGTGTCCGCTATGAAAACAATGGGTACTTAGATGCCCGCCTCTCCATAAAAGATAAAAAAAAGGAAGAAAAAAAAAAAGTATGCAACCTAGGTTCCATCAAGTGTTTCCAAGTTCCAAAAAAGAGATAATTTTTCAAAGAGCTAGAATAGAATTAGACTTTTTCTCATCACATTCATTTTCATTAGCTTCATACCTACATCATATATTCATTCCATTCCATCATGCACATGCATCCCGGTGTGACTCAGAATTTTGGATCCATTGCTTGAACTTATAATATATGCTTAGTAGAGATTTAGTTTTCTACCACCTATGAACTCAAACATATAAGCTTTAGATATAGGGTGAGAGAGAAGAAGGCATAGTGTCCCAATTGCCTTAGTCCAAAAATACCACATATTACGAGAGAAAGGCAAAACAACCTTATTGCCTCGAAGGAGGATCCACCATTACCTCAAAAATGAGAGACTTGAAAGGGTCATACTAAAGGAACTTTGAGTTTTATTTCAAAACTAGCAAAAACTCTTACGGAATGATGGTTGAACAAAGAGTTTGAGACCTAGTGCTTGACTTGATTGTTCTATCTTTCAATTGCCCAAGACCACAAGAAAAAGCTACAAAGCTCCATGATTAAAGGTAATATGGGTAAGTTAAAGGTTGACATAGTTTATTCTTATCCGAGATGAAATTTTGTTTGAAAGCATGTGTACTTTTGAGGTGTGAAAGCGTTTTGCGGCAACTCCCATCCATTGTTAAGTTTGGCTTTGCTAGGGACTAGCAAAGGGTAAGCTTGGGGGACCTTGTTGACACCTGTTATAGCATAAAATATAGAGGCTTTTAAAACTGAAATTAGGGCTTAAAATGAATATCAACATTGCATAGGGGGCTTCTGACATAATTCTATGAGTTTTGGTGATTTATATATTTTTAGGGACTAAATAGATAAAAAGCGGTAAAAGCCGAGTTTGCACCCCCATACGATGAGGAGACATGGTCAAGAAGTAACTTAACTTGAAACCCAAGTAAGAAGACTCTAGAAGACACTAGAAGGGCACGGAAGGTGGGACCCACTGCATAGAGCCGAGGCGTCGCGGCCACCATCCGAGGGCCCGCCCCCAGTCCCACCCCGTCATTGACCATCTTGTTAGGTCGCCATAACCGCATTAAGAAGAGATCTACACCGCCATCAAGGTCGGTTGATCCCACGCTACTTTAGGAAGCTTGCTTGGCCCCTACTCCACCTCGGGGCTATATAAAGGAGACCCCACCCCCGAGGTAAAACCCTAATTCATTCAACTCACCATTCGACAGGCTGAGACCTAACCTCTCCTCTCTCTAGTTCTAGAACTAGAACTAGAACACCATGTAGAACTAGAAGCCCTAGAGTTGAGTTGAGGAGCAATTATCGAGTTGAGAGATCTAGTTTTGTAGTTCCCATGAGAGCAACTAGAGCTAGTCTTGTTTAGAGATCTAGAGCTGCAGGGTGAAGGGATGAGTCGTTGGAGGAAGTGCCGGGACATGCTCTGACTCCTCTACATCTTGTACCTCTGGGATCAAGTTCCATTGGAGCTTGGTTCTCGAGACTTCATGGCGGATCAACTTCTTATTTGGAGTAAGTAACATTGTTCTTATTGTTCTTAAGGTTCGCAACTCTTGTTTGAGTACTTTTAATCTGTAGGGCGCTATAGATTAGAGGAGTAGCTGTAGGTTTAAGCGTGGTGCTTAGACCAAGGTTACTTGTGGATGCACCCCTACCTTCCGGAGTGTGGTAACTAACGGGGTGACTTATAGCCTCAAGTAATTCTTCGGAAGATTCCACCTCCCGCTCGATGGGCCTTGGGGACCTTTGGCTTGGGGTTGATATTCTTTGCAAAAGTCTCTCCTTGAATCATGTCCCCATAAGACAATATCAACATATATTACAAAGGATAGGAACTAGACAACCATAGAAATCTCCTTTTAACTTTTATCCTCTCACCCTTTATTCATGCTTTCTCAAGGGTTTAGTTATTAGCTCAAGTTACCCTCACACCATTCTCCTCCTTTAGTGGATACGATATTTAAAAACCCTCCTCCGGAGAAGTGCTCACCGTATCCGTGGCGCTTTCGCGGATTATACAAGTCTTAAATATTTGTGGGCATAGCAAATACCAACACTCAAGTAAGGATTTCGGTGGCAATAGTAGTGGTGACTTTGGGATTGCAAATATATTTTTAATTTTGAGATCCCATTCCATACGGCAATGGGTAATTGTATGGGGTGCCATTCACTTGAATGGTAATGAATAGATCCGCCCGGGTAAGTGTGAGTTGGGAGAGCGTGGTCGGACAAATCACGCCTAGGGGAGTGCTTATATGAGCAGTATATGGCATGTTGTGTATGTGCTCATGTTCCTATGTGTTGACGGTCATTAATGACACATTTTACCGTCAATACTCTACCAATAAGGGGTGAAACTACACATTATTACACACATATACATTTACTATTGACATATTTCCACTTGTATTGGAGAAATGATTGTTTTGCAGAATATATATGAAAAACAAGTGGAAAAAGTACCAAAAGGCCTGAAAGCGACTTCGACACATCATCCAACCCCATGAAGACGTTTTTCCATCATGATGAAAACTGTGCCGAAAACCAACATGGGCCAACTTCTCGAGTACCGGAGGCCCACACCGAGGCCCGGGCCCATTGAAAGCCTAGCCCGCTTGCATCGCGGAAGGCAGGAGGCCGCGGCGCGCCGAGGGTGGCTCCGCCCCTGGCCGAATTCTTGGCGTGGGTCGTAGCAATAAAGACGAGGAGGGCGATTAAGCGCTACGTCCATTGGCTGGTTTCAACATACCTAGACACCGGTGGAGAGGCATTTGGTGGCTAAGTAGCATCTAGCCCCTCCCCTCATCCTATAAGTAGAGGGGCCTCTCCTCCCTCATTTTACACACACTCACAAAGAGCCTCTCCCCCCTCTCTTCTTCTTCTTCTTCTTCTTTCTTCTTCTTCTTAGTAGGTTAGATGTGGAGCTAGGTAAAAGCCTCCAAGGAGGGCTTGGCTCCTTGGGAGATAAGATTCCAAAGATGAATATATTCATGATATTTATTCCAAAGCCTTGCCCTTATCTTATTATAAGGCGTGCTATAGAATTAGAGTATAGTTTCTCTTGACATAATCATGACATATGAATCCAGCCTATAGTCTCTATGTTGTGGTACGAAATCATATAGAACTTTATGCCTTAACCTGCTTGTGCAATGTATTTGAGTAGAGTTAGGTTGTACTGAGGTGCGCGTTAGCTTTGGCTTCGGATGCCCGTATTCTAGCCCCTATTGAGAATCCATCAAATTTAGGGGTGGGAGTCCGCAGGATGGGTTGTTTCTTGCATCACGGCATGGTGTCCCAGTGAGCGAGACCTTTCAATATGATGGCATGCCGCGGTTGAGGGGGTAGGGCGAGGTGTGATGACCTTCCGTCCGTCCTTTATAATCCCCCACGCTCGTATGTTGTGTAGGAGTTTGTGAAATCTCAGTAGTTGATAAGTTTAGCTATTGGGACCTCTCCCGTCCATCTCATACTAACCCCCTATTTATGTACCTTGCATGACTATAACTAGTTAGGTACAGCTAGCATTAGAATCTGTATGCTCCACTTAGAACTTTCTTTATTCTTTCTTTTACCTTTATCCTTGAGATTGTCTTGAGTGAGTGTGTCAAGTTATCAAAATACCTTTTCCTTATACCCCCTGTTATAAACTTTGGTCTATTATGCATTCATGTTATTTTTGTTCATGTCCCTATTAGATACTTTTTATACCATGCCTTCCTTTTGGAAAAATATAAATAATGATACCCTGAATATCTCCGGGTGAAATGCTACAATGGTATTTCCGATGCGCATGCATTCTTATTCCTGTAAACATTGCGTATCACTCACCCCGCCGCTCCGTGGTGACGTTCTTTGAATATACCAATTCGGTGATATCGCTGTGGAACACCAACAAGCATTTCTAGCATCATTGTTGGGGATGGATTCTAAATCCATCTTTTGGTGATTGCGGCTTTAGAAATTGCAAATACCCATGTGTGGAGTTGATTCCATCCATTGTGGTGATGCTGTCCTTGGAACAATGTGGTTCGGGTAGTTGCATACATGTATGTATGTCTAGGGATATGCATAGGTGGGAGTGATTAATTTTAAATTTAAGCAATGCATTCATGTATGTGCGGGGCTGAAATGAATCTTCTCAAGTTGTACACTAACAACTTGCGAACATGTAACCTGACTAGATAATGATTTTGAGAGGATGTATGTATGCCACCGTATAGCTCGCTAGGAATTTTAATTCATTTTGCTGGTTGTGAGGACGACAGTCTACGATTCGTGCATGCATCCTCGTTCATTTATATATATCACCTCATATGCATTTTTCTCCCTTATAAATTGCCCATCTATAAAAGATTACATGTTACTCTCTAAAATTACACGTCACAAATAACTCATGCCTTTACTACGATGGCAGCTCCCTCAATAATAGCACCTTCTTGGGGTAGTTTGGTACCCTATGCCGCTTTGGGAAGTGTTGAGTTCCTCGCGCTTACGTGGAGGCCCCGCTACTTTTGGGCGCCAGTGCCGAGGGGATGCCGGGAGTGTGCCGTGGTTTGACGCGGGTGCTTGGATATCTCTAGCACACCCTACCCACCCTCGGTGTGGTTGAAAGAGGAGACGGGGATGGGTAGACCCCCGGAGTGGGTGCCCAAGCGGCTTTGTATGTGCTTCCCGGATTACGCGCAAAGATCTGTGGGTGATGAGCTGGCTGGGTGGGTTGGTCGCTTTCTCTACCCCACGAGACCTTGCCGAGGCTAACGGGAGCATGCGTGATAGTGCAGCTATGAGGGTCAGTGATAGCCGTGGCCGGCGATGGGCGTGACCGCAATGCCACACTTTACTAGTGTCATTGACGCTGCTTTGGCGTGCCATTGAGGAAGGGCATGAGGTGCAGTGGTGCATGCCGAGGCACCGCAAGAGAGCCAGAGCAAAATTGCTAAGGATGCGCTTTGACAATGCAATAATGTTGCTGACTTCCACCGACAAAAAGTACACCACCGTTGAGAGAGGAATGAGATCCACG